>CM040190.1:5920548-6025548 GCA_022606455.1 Callitettix versicolor
ATAGTCGGACCATAAAAAAAAAAAATAATAATAATACAGGCATTCCAGTTTCACTACTGTAAAACGCAAGAGAATACTTGGTACTAAATTATAGTTTAGATAAACTGAAAATACTAGGGAGAATCGTGAGAAAAATTTTAGGCCCAGTGAAGACTAAAGAAACATGGAAACTAAGATCTAATGATGAAATATACAGGAACATAGAGGACATGACAGAGACGATAAGGAAGAGAAAACTGCATTTTTTTGGACATATGTACAGGATGATTCAAGACTAGCGAAAAGGATACTCAAGTACCTATGGGATAAAAAGTCAACAACTAGTTGGATTTAAGAGGTAAGGAAAGATTTAGAAAGAAATAATATAAAAGAAGAAGAAACGCTGAACAGAGAGATTTTTAGAAAGAGGATATTGAGTATGGAGGGATTCCAAGGAGGATTGCGGAGGAAGCCTGGTGTGAAGTGGTCCGAAGACAGAAAGAAGCTGCATAGTGAAAGGATGAGGGAATATTGGAGGAAACGGAAGAGAAAACAGCTAGGTGTGAAGGATGTCACGTGGTCCCTAGCGAGTCTCGTCGAAAGAAGAATAATAATAATACAATAAATCGAATGCACTAATACTGGCATTTAAAATACATCAAATCGAACAGTTGAGAAGTTCCAAATCTTTCGGACAAATAATTGAATGTGAGAAAGTTCATGCAATGCTTTCACACTATTTATCTGTACTTATTTCAGGTTCTGTATACTTAGCGAGAATGGCAACTAATTTGTTAATTAGCGATCAGTGTCAGAGCTATGCTGTTATGTGACTGTTACTTGTTACAGTGATGCTGCAGTTAAATCACACATTACCGGCAACAGTGTCAGGGGGTCCGCTACCCGGGGAGTACACCTTCAATCAGCTGCACTTCCATTGGGGCTTTAATGATTCTTACGGCAGCGAAGATACAATCAACAATATCAGGTAGGACACAATGCAACAACTTTTGAGAATTTCCTTTGATTTTTTTTTCCGGCGAAAAACCGATGTGGTTATCATCGCCGATACTTAATAAAAGAACGAATAAAATAAACAAAAATTTAAGTTTAGTAAGAAAACAAACTACAATAACAAAAACAAATAAATAAAACAAAACATAATAATAGTTATAGATATATGCATAAAACTAGTTAACTATAATATATCAAAAAACAACAACATAGGCACAAATTATTCTAGGGCTGCAAATTGGCTCCCTATTTACAATTAAAATTACAATTGATTTTTTGTTGTTGTTATTTTAAGGCGAATAGCACATTAAGGCTATTATCGCCTCTCTAAATGTAAGTGTGAGTGTAAAGTGTTAAAGTCGTAAGTGTAGTGTTGTAAGTGTAAGTGTGTGTTAGACTCGGATACCGCGAGGGACGTCTAAATCCTCTCAATAAATGCTCCTAGTCTGCACCACCCAGCGGAAAATTACGATTAAAATAATCGTGTAATCGAAAAATAGGTCACAATCCTAATTATTTAAATATGTGGTCCTGTGGCTATGTTGCAATAATGAAAATATTGAGCATCCGAATCTTTACGCTAGAGAATATTGAGAACACGAATCATTACGCTAGAGAATATTGAGCACCCGAATCCTTACGCTAGAGAATATTGAGCACCCGAATCTTTACGCTAGAGAATATTGAGCATCCGAATCCATACGTTAGAGAATTTGAGCTCCCGAATCTTTACGCTAGATAATATTGAGCACCCGAATCCTTAGGCTCGAGAATATTGAGCACACTTATCATTACTCTAGAGAATATTTGACCCGGAATTTTTACACTCGAGAATATTGAGCACACGAATCATTACGCTAGAGAATATTGAGTATCCGAATTCTTACGTTAGAGAATAATGAGCACTCGAATCCTTACGCTCGAGAATATTGGACCCGGAATTCTTACGCTAGAAAATATTGAGCACACGAATCATTACGCTAGAGAATATTGAGCATCAGAATCTTTACGTTAGAGAATATTGAGCGCCCGAATCTTTACGTTACAGTATATTGGCATCCGAATCTTTACGTTAGAGAATATTGAGCACACGAATCATTATGCTAGAGAATATTGAGCATTCGAATCCTTACGTTAGAGAATATTGAGCGCCCGAATCTTTACGTTAGAGAATATTGGACCCGGAATTCTTACGCTAGAAAATATTGAGCACACGAATCATTACGCTAGAGAATATTGAGCATCCGAATATTTACATTAGAGAATATTGACGTCCATAATCTTTACGTTAGAGAATACTGAGCGCCCGAATCTTTACGCTAGAAAATATTGAGCACCCGAACCTTACGCTCGAGAATATTGTTTTATAGCTTATATACATAAGTGTTAGCACGCTCAAGTTCGCAATTTTATTCTGATTTCATTGAAACTTAACACAAAAAAAGGTTTTAGTAATAGCTTGGGCAATTTCTTTAACCAGCGACATTCGTTTAATAGTTTACATACGCCGGCATTTCAAATCTTTTTTGCATTCATAACTTTTTTGTGTTAAACATTTTTGAAAATCTGATTTTACTGTCGCAAATCGACGTTAAAAACTGAAAAATTTTGAATTTTAAAAATCCGTTCAATTTAAGAATTTTACGGCGATTTCAAAAAGGGGGTGAGATAAAACAATTGCATCGCTTTAGATGCCACCGTCATACGCCTACAGTTGATTAATTGAACGTGAGAAAGTTTGTGCAATATTTTTACACCATTTATCTGCTGCAGGTTACTCAAAGGACGTATTGCTAAACAATTTCAGTCTTACAGTATAACATTGATTACTTGATCAACACAGCTGTAGTGATCACTTCAATAACCTCTCTATTGTTTGTTATTTTCGCTTAGCCAACAGGCTACACGCTATGACAGATAATTTGGCAATTAGGCCCATACACATCTCATCTTGACCTCTAACTTACAAGGTCGTACTTTACAAACGTACTTTAATTCCACGCACTTCAAGTGCTCTTAGATAGATCAATATTTATTTATCGGTACAACTTTTAGAAATGCCTGCAAAATTGTTGACAAAAAAATGATGTCAGCAAAGTGCTGCTAGCTGACGTGAAGGAAGCGAATTTTCAAAATCATACAGCTGATCATATTTTAGAAAAGGAATGGATGGAATGAATAGATTTTACCTATTTTACAAATGATTATTAATAAGTCTATGTTCACTCGACGTTAATTTGAATTTGAATTTCAGGCTTGTAACTGTATAGGGGCAATGTATGTACTTGTAAAAACTAACCTAATTAACTTTTCGGATTTTACAATTTAGGTTATTAAATATGTTATATGAATCATCAAAGATGACATCACGCAAATACAAGATAAATTCACGTCACTACAGAATTTTTTTTTAATAATACAAAGCTAACACAAAGAAACACAATAATAGATTAGATTAGATTAGAATATATTCTAGAGGAAGGGATTAGTTCAACCCCAGGCACTGCGATCACCTGACCTATTGTGCAACTTACCTCTGAAAGTACCTAGTTCAGCAGATTAGTGCCCCTAATAAGTTCCAAAAACCCACTGACTAGCTCACACTGCTGAAGATCCCTAGGGTCTTGGAAACCAAAAACCTCTAGCCTCCTACTAGCAAGAGCCTCACAATCATAAATTATGTGAACTGCAGTTTCCTCCTCCTTCCTGCACAATCTACACACGGTTTCTCTGTGGTACACACCTATCCTGTTTATGTGCACCCTCAGACCACAGTGCCCTGTTATGAGCCCCATGATCCTCCTGAGTTGTGCTCTGCCCAGGACATCTGCTGCCCCTTTGATTCCTCCAGAAGGAACTTTGCTTAAGAGACGTTTACTATGGGAATGCCCATGAAGGTTGTCCCATCTTACCTGGTGTTGGCATGTAATCCACCCATTAATAGCGGACCTGGCCAACGATAGATAAATCCCAAAAGCGGCTCAGGTCCGATAAACTCAAATGCAGATCCAAGTCCAGCCAGTCGGTCTGCCTCCTCATTACCCTCAACTTCTCTATGCCCCGGAACCCAGTGAAGAACCCGGTTATCCCGGGACAGAACGTCCAAGGTTCTTCCTATACTCCCAGACCAGCTTGGACTGTATTATAGGACCCGCAAGTGCTTTTATTGCCGCCTGACTATCGGTATGAATATGAATACGTGCCTTCTTGAAGCCCCGATCCAAGTTCTCCCGAACACAGTCATTAATGGCCATCACTTCAGCCTGAAATTCTGTTGTATGCTGTCCCAGGGTAATTACTTTCTTTAACCCTGGTCTCAGACTGTACACCCCAGCACCAGTGCCTGACTTTGTCTTGGAGCCATCTGTATAACACAATAATAACTTTCATACGAATTACAATTCAGAATAGCTATTATTGGTACCGTTTGGTATTTATCAACGATGTGGGTCAAATGCCAGAAAGTCACTATACTTAATCAAAATCTTAAATTTGAAATGTCAAATTTTAAATTAAATAGAAAACAATTTTGTTCAAAAATTGAAATATTTTATCATCTATATATATAAAAGGCAATGTCCTGACTGACTGACTGATCAACGTACAGCCCAAACTGTAAAACCTAGAGACTTGAAATTTTGAGGATACCTTCGTTTTAATATGTAAGCGCGTACTAAGAAAGGATTTTGCAAAAAATTGATTTTAACGCCATTAAACTACTTACCCAGTCCAAATTTAATAATCAACGTACAGCCAATACTATTATAGCTAGAGACTTGAAATTTTCAAGGTACATTCTTACAACAATGTCAAGGTGCATTAATAAAGCATTTTGCAAAAATAAGATTTTGACGCCATTAAACTACTAACCCAGTCCAAATTTAATAATCAACGTACAGCCAATACTGTTATAGCTAGAGACTTGAAATTTGCAGGGTACCTTCTTACAACATTGTCGAGATGCACTGAAAAAGGGGTGCACTGAAAAACGATTTTCAAGTATGCAACCCCTAAAAAGGTAAACATGAGGTACAACAATTTTTATTGGAAAAAATATGTTTTTCATCTGACCTTCTTAAAACGTAACATAGTCACTCTTAAGTATAAGTAATGAAATGTATTTTTCACCTTTTCCCCAAAACGCATCCCCTAAAGAGATTGAAAGAAGGTATAAAATATAAAAAAGGAGTACAATTTTGTATTGAAAAATATTTTTTCATCTCATATCCTAAAAATATGCTATGAAACATATATTTCAACATTTTTCTGAATTCATCCCCTAAAAGAATAAAAATCGAAAAAGAGTTATCATGGGAGAAAAAAAGTGTTTGCATTTGAGAAAAATATTTTTTATCAAATTTTCTTAAAAGTAAACAAAATATTTTAAAACACAAATTATGATAAACGCAATTTAGTATTTTCCCCCTGAATTCATCCCCTAAAAGGACAAAAATATAGAATAGGTATAAATGTTTGTATTGGACAAAAATATTCTTGATCGGATTTTCTTAAATTCGAATGGAACACTTTTGAAGACAATAAAACAACATATTCAGGTTACATTTTTTCATATTCACTGTAAAATAATCACGAGTTAAGATGATCACGCTTTTATTAATATATTTTTTTATATTTATAAATTATTACATTACTGAAACAGTTTAAGTTTCGTGGGCGAAGCCGCGACGTGTAATGCTGGTAGTCTATATTATGTCAGTAAAATAGTCCATAGTTTAATTACTATAGACTCAACTGCGGGCTTTGTGTTACTAGTTAGGTTAGGTTTTTGGCGATATGTGAATATGTGATATTCAATTGCAATAACTTACCAAGAATTAAATTGAAACATTATCACTATTGTTATAACCGTATCGCATTGTGCAAATTAATTTAACAAAACTGTTTTCTAAACTTAACTGAATTTCTTTTTTTAAATGTGTGTGACATTTTCCGCAGCTACCCCTTGGAACTGCACATGGTGTTTTTTAAGACTGATTACGAGTTCATGGATAAGGCTGTTGACTTCAAAGATGGACTTTTGGTGCTCGCGTTTTTCTTTGAGGTAAAGTACATATGCCTAATTGTTTTGAAGTTTTTTTTTGAATTAACCAGAGTCTCTCCTTCAGAAAATCTATCTAAATATAAATTATAAACACCCGAAAATAAAACAGGGTGCATTCTGAGGTAAACCTCATGAACTCTTTCTGTTAATAATCATATGTTTATATATATATATATATATATATATATATATATATATATATATATATTGCTTTGTTAAGTAATCATCTGATCGAGTAAAATCTTCTCCACAAAGTTAACATAGAAATATTGAAAGCTAATGGGACAAAGCCCAAATGGAAAAATTATAGTCTAAATGCCTCATGACATATCTGTGTGTAAATACCTATCATTAAAAAAAAACAATTGGTCAAGTAGAACAATAGTACTGACTAGTATTAGATTTCATCAATTTGATATACAGTTTGTCCCACAAAGAAGTTCACGCATTTGATCCTCCATTATTTTCTCATTCCTCCATTGATCATTTTGAAACTAACACACTTTTTAATAAAGGTACCAAAAATAGTATGCGAGAATTTCATCTGGCTGATGTATTTAGAAACAAAATGGCGGCCACAAATAATTCTATCTCTTTTAAAAAACCTCACTGTACTGCAGTATTAAATCAGATTGTTGAACAGCTGTTTAGAGGTGGGCGTTTCTGCTATTTTTACAAAACGTCAACAAACTGTTTGTTGAGGAAAAAACTGCTTTTTAAAACAGTTAAAAAAAACAGGTTTAGAAAACTGAAACTCAAAGTTGTATTAGCAGCTAAAACATAAAGCACATACGTTCAGTTTTCTAAGACTACTTTTTTATTTCCATTACTACCATGTCTTTAACTGTTTTTGGGTATAAAACATTTAGAAAGGATAAAAAATAATCCTTACAAGTGTAGTAATAATTAAATTGCATTATCAAAACGTAATAATTATGTAAGCCATTTTATGTACAAAATGCGATGAATTTCTAATAGAAGCATTATTTTTTTACTTAAAAATTAAAGTCCTTTGCATATTTACCGAAATGCAAACGATTTAGAATATTTTTAGTTGATTAAAAAATATTGATGATTGATAATAAATATAAAAAATATGTTTAAATAAAATTAGGCTCTGTATTTACAAAATGTGAGAGGTTGTTACTACAACTCGCAACAAAATAGAGATAAACGTTGACATTGACCAAACAGTTCTTACTTCAATACAAGCAACAAGCAACTTTGGAATAAAGGGAAAAAGCATAAAAGCGGGTAGAAAAAAAGCAGTTAGCAGGAAAATAGTTTTAGCGCTTGCGGCAACGTTCGAATAGAACAGTCCGTTCCTTGTTTAACAAATCATAAACCAGTCCAAATCAAACTGCTTGTTTCCGTTTGAAAAAGCAGTTTTGTTGTTTATAGAAAAGCAGTTTTTTTAACAGTTTGGTGTTTTCTGCCCCACCACTAAGCTGTTAATTTTTTAACACCTGTTAAATTACTTTTTTAATAGAACAAAAACATAACCTAATTTTTTTGGGAGCTATTTTATGCAATTAGTCATTTACAAAATGGTTTTTACAACTGAACAAAATGAAGTTTTCTGCGTTGGCCATCAGATATGAACAAGTTTTAAATGTACGTGTATCGCCCCATTAGAACCTGAAATGGGGCGAGCAATTTTCCAACAAGATGGTGCTGCACCTCACTGTGCAAACACAGTCATACTAAATTACAATCTTCACTGTAATTTAGTCTGTGTGACTTTTTTTATGGGAATACTTAAAGGATCAAGTGTACACCCATAGTTTCAACAACAATAATGATTTGAAAACATGTTATAGAGGAATCATTTCGGATAACTCGGGAGATATTTTGAAGATAGTTCGATTTATTTGTGTGTAGCTGTGGATGGTTTATATTTTGAGTAGGTCTGATTTATGAAATGTTCATTGCTATTTAGTTTTCTTTTAATTAGTTTGTATGTAATTAATTTTTTTTTAAATAATCATTTTTTTTTAAATTAACAAAATCAGTTCTATATATACTTCATTCAAACTTTATTTTGGCCGCCATTTTATTTCTACAAACATCAGCCAGAGATTCCTGGTAACTAATTTAAAAGGTATGTGTAGTTTCAAAATGATCAGTGGAGGAATGAGAAAATAATAAAATGGAAAAGAGAGAGAGAGAGAGAGAGAGAGAGAGAGAGAGAGAGAGAGAGAGAGAGAGAGATAGATAGATAGAGAGAGAGAGAGAGAGAGAGAGAGAGAGAGAGAGAGAGAGAGAGAGAGACATTCAAAATCATAATTTCACTATAAACTGTTTTTTTCATCGAAAATTTCAAATGTAAATTTATTCAGAACTTAAAGCCGATTACGATGGTGAAAGGAAAAAATATAAGTTAAATTTTTTTACAACAATCAGTGTTTTTTGGTAAAATTTATATTAGAATGCTTCTTCGGAACGTTTGAATCCATCGGCAAAACACTTACGTGTCACAATTATTTACTAAAACAGGAATTGCATTGAAATATCATCCTGGATCACTTTACATGTTCCTTTTCTTTCTCAACAGTTAACTGTAAAAATAAGACTAAACATAATAACGTAATGATTGGACAAGGATATGTTACATACTTTGCTTTGTCTGCAGGTGTCACCGAGCGACAACGTTGTATACACGGAAATGATCAAAGCGTTTCCTCACATTGAATATCCGAACACTGTCACACTGCTGGATACTAAACTCAGTCTGGAAGTGTTGTTACCTAAAAACACAAACAGATACTTCACATACAAAGGATCTTTAACAACCCTCCTTGCCTCGAAGTCGTCACTTGGATTGACTTCAAACATCCTATTTATTTGTCGCACGGACAGGTAACCTTTATTATTTCATTTATAAAAGTTTTCATAGCGTTACTTATAGAGCAATCTGTTACCTCAGTTAGCAATAAATTAAAATAATATAAACTCTTCGACCAAATTTTATTACTTAAATATTTCTTAATATTTAAGAAAGATACCCCTCCGACCCTAGATGGTTGATGGTTGAGAATCTACACAGTTGGATCCAAGTATGAGGACGGAAGCACCGGAGCGGGAGTGTACACACCCCATTTCTCCCTCCACTACCTGGTTGGGCTGAACAGGTCGAATTTTGACGCCGAGATGGAGGCCATATCTAAGGCTCTTCTCCTTCTGCTGAACACTTCGCATAAACACCAAAACTGTAATACTGACAGATATCAAGGCAGCAGTGCAGGCCCTATCATCATCAGCGGACAAAATACATCAAATGTTACGAACGCTTCGAAAATTAAGCAGAAATATAGTGTTCCAATGGATCCCTTCTCATGTAGGTGTGCCAGGAAATAAGGCTGCAGATGAGCTGGCAAAGAAAGGTTCACTACTACCCCAACACAAACATTTGCCCAATCCAAATAAGGCAAAAGCACAATGAAGAAACAGCAGATGGAAAAAATGAAGAGCATAACAAAAGGCAAACGCTGGGGAAATATAGAAGAGGAATGGGACGGACTGAAGGAAAAACCAAGGAGACAGTCAGTGGCACAGTTCTGTCTTGACTCCCTCGCCGCCCACTTGAAGCACATTGGAGTCTACTCCTCTGAAATGTGCCCTCTGTGCCGTGAGACGAACTCAAATATGAACAAGGAACACCTGCTGACATGCCCTGGATTGAATGCTGATTCGAGACGACAGAAGAGCTTCGCTCGGCTGTATTGGGAGGCAAGGAGGCTGATGGACTGGAATCCGGGCTAGCAATAGGAAACAACAACAACTTTAGCAATTACGAGGAATGGGAGGGACTGAAGGGAAAACCAAGGAGACAGTCAGTGGCACAGTTCTGCCTTGACACGGGTCATGACTGCCTCGCCGCCCTCTTGAAGCACATTGGAGTCTACTCCTCTGAAATGTGCCCTCTGTGCCAAGAGACGAACTCAAATACGAACAAGGAACACCTGCTGACATGCCCTGGATTGAATGCTGATTCGAGACGACAGAAGAGCTTCGCTCGGCTGTATTGGGAGGCAAGGAGGCTGATGGACTAGAATCCGGGCTAGCAATAGGAAACAACAACAACTTTAGCAATTACGAGGAATGGGAGGGACTGAAGGGAAAACCAAGGAGACAGTCAGTGGCACAGTTCCGTCTTGACACGGGTCATGACTGCCTCGCCGCCCACTTGAAGCACATTGGAGTCTACTCCTCTGAAATGTGCCCTCTGTGCCGAGAGACGAACTCAAATATGAACAAGGAACACCTGCTGACATGCCCTGGATTGAATGCTGATTCGAGACGACAGAAGAGCTTCGCTCGGCTGTATTGGGAGGCAAGGAGGCTGATGGACTGCAGTCAGGGCTAGCCATAGGAAACAACAACAATATTTCTTAATAGATTTAAGCATTGATTGGTATACAAATCATAATTTGATATGAATACATATTACTGTATTTTAATTAACTGTAGGTTACGTCAGTGATGTTTATGGATGACTATATGAGAGTTAGTTATGAGCAAATACATGAAGTGAATGAGCAAATCAGATGTATACAGTCATTTTCCTCATTTTGAATCGAGTGCAAAAATGAAACCAAGATGTAATATGCATCTCTAACCCTTTGCACTCGGAATGCCAGTACTGCTGGCCATATACTTTCAGTCAGTTAGGAAAATCTGAAGCATTGACAGACTTTATAAATCGAATAGCCAGTCTAACTGGCTGCTCATGTTTCTCTGTTAGCTTAGGTGCTATAATGTAATTGCTGTCCCAAAAGCTAGGAAGTGTTTTTCACTACAATCCGAAATTCCAGCCAAAATTAGTCTTTACGGTGTTGCCTAATTTATTGTTTTCATGTCTTTTTTAGTATAATTTTTATTTGGTCTTATGTGCAAGCTATGTTCAAAACAATAGTTATTTTAAAGAAATATGTATTGGTTATGTTTGAAAGCTTGCATTGTGTTTTTAACTGATTTTTAAAAATATTTTCAGCTGAGTGCTTTCCGCAAGCTGCGTTCATCCCAAGGGTTCCTGACTCACAACAGTCGTCCAGTCCAGCCACTATCCGGCCGTCCAGTGTGGTATAACATCGGTGATCCCGATGAATCAAGCACAACTACTACCGTAGCATCGTTGTGCTTGTTATTCATAGGCCATGTTGTAGCTTCTGTGCTCGTTTAAAAACGACTAGGTTGACAGTGAACAATAATTCTGTCATATGTTCTGCTTTAATTAATAATGTCGAGAATAAAAGTTCAAAAACCGGATTTCAATATTAGAAATTAAAAATGAGTTTTAATTTGAGAAGTGACACTGCTATAGTATCAACAGCATTCTGTTGATAATGTAATGGAGATTAATCACAAGTAGTATTAAATGCTCAGTCAACAAGTTAGGTTTAATATAGTATGTTCTAAAATTATCAAAGTGTTTATCATTTTGTCAGTCCACTTTCAACGGTCAAAACTGGAAATATGAAACAATGTATCATTTAATTGCAGTACAATTAATTAATTAATTGATATACATGTGCGACTTGAATGCAACTGTTAAGTGTAGCATTTTAAAACATAAATCTTCGTTTATTTTGTGCTTGATTTTGTTTAAAACAGAAAAAAATATTTAAAAGTGGAAACTATTGCATTTAAAGTGAATGCTCTAACATCCGGTCAAGAAATGTAAGTAAACAATACGGTATATATTTTAGGATTTAATTATTATTTCTTGTTATAAAGTTACGTAATAATTACAAATGGTATACTCATAGCGACCTTTTTCAAATGTATTCTTACATACAGTCTTTACTATTAACTTCTTTTATTTTAAATTATTTATTTTTATTGTATTGTAAATACTGTGTAATGTCATTTGTATATTTTATTTTCACTTGGCTACCAAGTTGTGTGTTAGTGTGTTATGACAATAATATATTGTTACAAAATTTGAACAGAAAGCCAATTAATCCTTCTGTCTCGTGCAACTATACAGGGTCTATACCAAAGTCTATAGCGCGAGCGGAGCTGTAGAGAGGGCTGGCTAGATGAAGGGGACACTTAGCAACAGAGAAACACCAGCTGCAGGACTGGTTGAGTGTATTTTTTTTTTTTTTCTTTTTAACATCTGACTATTGTGTACACTTGGGCTAATGCAGACGATGGGATGATTTATAGCGCATGAAAATACCAAGTTTGAATCGAACCCGGGTCCTCGGGGTGAAAGCCCAGTACGCTATCAACTAGGCCACCGAGGCAGCTTTCGTTGAGTTTAGACATCGGTTATTGTGAAACATGTTTTTTGTCATCATCGATGCACAAAATGAGTCAAAATCTCGAGCAGCGATATTCAATAATGTTTTGTATAAAACTCAGGAAATCGGCAACGGAGACTCTAGAAATGGATGTCTGCTTACAAGGATACTGCAATGAGCTGCAATAGTGTTTTTGAATGGCACAAACTGTTTAATTTTTTTTTTAACGTCCGACTATTGTGTACACTTGGGCTAATGCAGACGATGGGATGATTTATAGCGTATGAAAATACCAAGCCCTGGCCGGGAATCGAACCCGGGTCCTCGGGGTGAAAGCCCAGTACGCTATTAACTAGGCCACCGAGACAGTACAAAAAGAAGGTAGGGAGCTCGTTGAAGAAGACAATCGCACCGGATGGCCGTCGACGGCACGAACCGACAACAATGTGGTCAGAGAACTGCTGGGTGCAAGTGCTAACCCGCCTGTGAGACTGAGTGAATCGCGTCCAGCCAGCCATCTTTGACAACTGAATGCTGCATCACGACAATGTGCCATGCTATGGCACGCTCGTCGTGAGGCAACTGTTGCCTGATCTGGCTCCACCTGACTTTGTTTTATTCCCATGGATGAAAAGACAGCTGAAAGGACATCGGTTTGACTCGATTCAGTACGCTCAAGTAGCATCGACGAGGGCTCTCAACAGCATCCCCGAAGCTGACTTCCAGTGAATGGTAGCAGTGTTATTCCAAGTGTGTAGCTGCCCAAGGGTGCTATGTTTAAGAATATTAAGGAACTGTAAATATATCTTCTGTACAAAACTTTTAAAAAATCAGTCCTACTACTTTTGGTATTGACTCTGTATATACTTTTATTGGTAATTTAAAATGTGTTGGGCGGTGGTAGATCTGAATTCTAAATAAATTTCTCGCATCTACTTAAAAATGCTGGTCCAACAGTTAACCAATCCCTTTAGTAAACACACATAGAAAATCTAAACAATTTCTCAAAATCGGTTTTACAGATTTCGCTCATTCACAAAGGCGTATTACGCAAAATTTTATTGTTTCTGTTCAAATTTTATGGAACTAGTTGTTTTATTTATTATACGAGTTGTAAGTTTTTTTTAAGCGACATGTTAAATATACGTTTACTTTTATGTTGTACTGTAAATACATACTGTATCCATGTATATATTTCATTGTATAAATAAATGCTATTCTAAGGATGATGAATATGAATTATCAGTCTGTGATAATAAAACCTTTTGGGTACAGTGTTTAAAAAACTTTAAAATGTCGGTTGTATTGATAAATTTAATTAAGCGGAGGAATTGAACATTTGACCAAATACAAATAAAAAGTTCGCTTAAATGTTGTTTGTATTGATAAATTAAAACTTTAATTAAGCGGAGGAATTGAACATTTGACCATATACAAATAAAAAGTTCGCTTAAATGTTGGTTGTATTGATAAATTAAAACTTTAATTAAGCGGAGGAATTGAACATTTGACCAAATACAAATAAAAAGTTCGCTTAAATGTTGGTTGTATTGATAAATTAAAACTTTAATTAAGCGGAGGAATTGAACATTTGACCAAATACAAATAAAAAGTTCGCTTAAATGTTGGTTGTATTGATAAATTAAAACTTTAATTAAGCGGAGGAATTGAACATTTGACCAAATACAAATAAAAAGTTCGCTTAAATGTTGTTTGTATTGATAAATTAAAACTTTAATTAAGCGGAGGAATTGAACATTTGACCATATACAAATAAAAAGTTCGCTTAAATGTTGGTTGTATTGATAAATTAAAACTTTAATTAAGCGGAGGTATTGAACATTTGACCAAATACAAATAAAAAGTTCGCTTAAATGTTGGTTGTATTGATAAATTAAAACTTTAATTAAGCGGAGGAATTGAACAATTGACCAAATACAAATAAAAAGTTCGCTTAAATGTTGGTTGTATTGATAAATTAAAACTTTAATTAAGCGGAGGAATTGAACATTTGACCAAATACAAATAAAAGTTCGCTTAAATGTTGGTTGTATTGATAAATTAAAACTTTAATTAAGCGGAGGAATTGAACATTTGACCAAATACAAATAAAAAGTTCGCTTAAATGTTGGTTGTATTGATAAATTAAAACTTTAATTAAGCGGAGGAATTGAACATTTGACCAAATACAAATAAAAAGTTCGCTTAAATGTTGGTTGTATTGATAAATTAAAACTTTAATTAAGCGGAGGAATTGAACATTTGACCAAATACAAATAAAAAGTTCGCTTAAATGTTGGTTGTATTGATAAATTAAAACTTTAATTTAGCGGTGGAATTAAACATTTGACCAAATACAAATAAAAAGTTCGCTTAAATGTTGGTTGTATTGATAAATTAAAACTTTAATTTAGCGGTGGAATTAAACATTTGACCAAATACAAATAAAAAGTTCGCTTAAATGTTGGTTGTATTGATAAATTAAAACTTTAATTTAGCGGTGGAATTAAACATTTGACCAAATACAAATAAAAAGTTCGCTTAAAAGTTTGTTGTACTCTTGTTGGATTGGATTTTATTAGTATTGTATTTATCAAGTTATTAGACTTTCCAGGAATGAAATTAAAAGTTGCAAAATTAATTATTAAGTTCAGAATGTTTTTCTAATAGGTACTTTTGTTTAAGGAAATTATATTATTTATAGATATGATTAAAAGTTAACAAAGGACTGCATGCCAATTTAGTTACAATGTCATTGTTACTTTATTAATTGGCTGTTGTTAATAAAAGTTAAAAATATTAAATAATTAATTATGCTAATTGAACAATTTTCAATGTGCAAAGCAAATGCATATTGGCATTGTGAAACTACGTTTGTACACTTGTAAATATATGATATAATAATGTTTGTGTACTGTATTTATTTTAATAAATTATTGTTCCTCGATAAGAATTAATCACAGAAGTATGTATTTCTTTAATACATGAGTGTATTTGAAATAAACCAAAAATATATTCATAATTAATTTTATTTGTCATTGCCTGACCTAACCTGAAATTTGTGATTGTTATAATGTAAATTAATTTTGAAGAATTAATTAAAATTATTTATGTTACACTAAAAAGTGGCTAAACATTAAATAATACATTCTCCAGAGTTCAATTCATGGGAGAACTTTCCACCCATTTTAAGAACTCTCTCCATTGTTATTTAATTGTGCTCTAGAAAAAGTAGTTAGAGAGTGGAACGTGAATACGCATAGTGGAATCAGACTAGGAAATAAGAACAAAGGCATTAAGGTAAATTGTTTAGCTTTTGTGGATGACATGGCCTTACTGGCTGAGACATTGGAAGAAGCTAAAAAACAGACTCTTGAACTCCAGAAGCAAGCGTTAAAAATGGGTCTCAAAGTTTCATTTGGAAAGACTAAAATATTGACAAACATACAAAAACCAACAAAAAAGCTTCAAGTGAGAAAACGATACATTGAGATAGTCAAAGAATTCAAATACCTTGGGAATTTTTTTTTTTTTTTTTTTTTTTTTTATTTATAATAATAATTTATTATTATTACTATACAATTGTCACTAGTCACTAGATGACTAACCTACAATATTATTCTAAAATAAATTAATCACAACTGAGAACTCCCAACAGAGGTCCCAGTATTTACACTAAACCAGTTCAAACGGTTGCTGTCTTTTTAGCCTTCTCTCTAAATGAGTGTTTTCCAGGAGCTGCAGAATATCAGTGCTGATGTGTGAGTGGAGTCTCTCCTCGTGCTTTCCTGCCAGTCTCTTAGCTTCTTCTCTGATTGTTGGAATTTTTAAGTCCCTGTGAAGGTCGTCATTACGATAATACCATGGGGCGTCAACAATGTTCCTTAAAACTTTATTTTGGAAGACTTGGATTTTTTTGATTTGTGTTTTAGCTGCACAACCCCAAAGCTGGATCCCATAGGACCATACGGGCTTAAGTATTTGTTTGTATAATACAAGTTTATTGTGTACTGACAGTTGTGATTTCCTACCAATCAGCCAGTACATTTTTTTATACTTTATGTCAAGTTCTGTCCTTTTCTTTTTTATGTGCTCTGCCCATCGCAGCTTCACATCTAAGTTCATTCCAAGATACTTTGCAGTGTTATTGAATGGAATATTTGTGCTATTAATTACTATCGGAACATAGTTATCCTTTTTATAAGTAAAGTCAACATGCACCGATTTACCCTCATTAATTTTAACTCGCCACTTTTGGTCCAGGTAACGAACTCATCGCATGCTTGTTGCAGTTTTACAGCTGCTACTTTACTACTGTCTCCCACACCCAAGAAAACTGTGTCATCAGCAAATGTGCCGATTGACACACAATCCGGCTGCGGGATATCAGCTGTGTAGAGAAGATAAAGCAAGGGTCCCAGAACACTGCCCTGAGGTACACCTGCCTTAATCTCTCTCATGCTAGAGAATGTTCCTCCTGCCTAACCCAAAACATTCTGCCAATTATGTAGGACTTCAAAATTTCAGAATATGTTTTTGGCAATATTTTTCCAGCTTAGAGATTAGCCCTTCGTGCCAGACCTTATCAAAGGCCTGGGCAACGTCTAAGAACACGGCGGAGCAAATTTTCTTTTCTTCATATGCTTTCAATAATGTTGGTTATTCTGTGCACTTGGTCAATAGTTGAGTACTTATCCCTAAACCCAAACTGATGGGTAGGTATGAGATTGTTTATCTCTATAACTGGTTTGAGTCTTTTAAGTAACAGTTTTTCAAATACCTTTGAAACTATTGGAAGTAGTGAGATTGGTCTATATGATGTAGGTTCATTAGGTGGCTTGCCGGGCTTCGGGATCATAATTACCTCGGCCATTTTCCAGATGTCTGGTACATGCTTCAACCGGAAAGCTGCATTTATAAGGTTAGTAAGTTTTATAATGGCTGTCCTTGGTAACTGTTTCAGTACTACTCCAGTTATTAAATCGTAACCAGGGGCTTTTTTGAATTTATGTTAAATTTAATTTCCTAGCCACTTCCTCTTTAGTTACAAGATCTATTTTATGTTCATTATTTTGTTGTGAAAGTACATTATAGTCAAGATTAATTCTATTTGTTATATTTTCTTGTTGAGATTGAAAGTTTATATTAGGTTGGAATACTTGTTCTAAATATGTAGCGAATACATCTGCTTTCCTTGTTTATCCTTCGCCCAGGTTCCATCTGCAGACCTAATTGGGGACTATGTATGCAAGGTCGTTTAAATTTTTAATGGCTCTCCAGAGCGAATAGTCCGTTTCCTTAGTATGCGTTACATTACTTAGGTATTTATTTATGGACTCGTTTTTAAATTGCAAGATTTCCTTCTTAACCTTTGAGCAACATTATTTAACCTATTTTTTGTCTTCAGGCGAGCGTGTATGTTGCCATCTTTTCCTTAATTTCCTTTTAACAGCTACTAACTCCGTAATTTCTTTAGGATAACTGATACCAGCCATACATCTTCTGACATCCGGGGTATTTGCCCAGGCTGCTTGCTGAATATCCTTTTCAAATTTGGCAGCTTCTTGATCCAACTGTCCATTGGTCTTGAGCGGTACCTTTAAACAGATGTGTGTATTCAGTGCTTCTTGGAAGCCCTCCCAATCTGTGTTCTTGTTAACCAGTGTGGGACCCCTTTCAGTTTTAATGATATTTTCGCTAAGTGTTAGAATTATTGGTGAATGATCTGACTCCAGGTCAAAGTTTTCATCAATTGTTATATAATTGTGTGATATCTTCCTACAAATAAAGAAGTCTAGCAGATCTGGGATCCTCTTCAGGTCAGCAGGCCAGTATGTTGGTTTCCCTGAAGACTGATAACTGCAACCCAGCGCTGAAGCGGCTTCATGCAACTCTTTGCCTTTAGCTGTTGTAAGCCTGGAACCCCACACTGTATTTTTGGCATTAAAATCACCACCAATTAAAAATCTATCTCCTAATCTCTTTAAAACATTAAGATAGCTGTCTTTTTTTGCTTATGTTTTGGTGGGCAGTAGATTGCAGCTATCATTATATTTCCTCTTCTAGTTTTGATTGTTATCGCCGTGACTTGGTTTTCTTCAGTTTCTATTTTAAATTCCTCATAATGAGAAATATTAGCTTTGATTATTATTCCACTACCTCCTCTAGCGGCATTCGCTGGGTGTACGCTATGATAGAAATTATAGTTTCTAAATTTAATACAAGATTCCGTTGTTAAATGAGTCTCAGAAATAAGACATATATCAATTTGTTGAAGATCTAGGAATGCTGTTAATTCTGTTTTTTTCTGTATGATTCCATTTGCATTCCAAACTGCGATACGAAGATCTTTATTTACCACTTTTCTTCCTTACGACGGGTGGTATAATACTTTCTGAGCTTACTTAACCTTTCTTTGAAGGATTCCAGTATCTTCTCCTGTTTATCTAACCTAGAAATTATCTTTAATAACAGTTCATCTGTATTGTGTTCTTTAACTTGTGGTCCTTCATTACCAGCAACAATTCGTGCGTATGATGTTCCCTTACTAACTTCCGGATTTGTTTTGTGAGGTTTTCGTCCAGCTTTATCATTGGATTTCTCTTGTACTAGTCTGTTTCTCCTTTCTTGGAATGTTTTAGCTACCAAACATCCTCTATAGTTGGCAGGGTGTTCTTCGTGGCAGTTAGCACATTTGGGTTTTGTGTCTCTTCTTTTGTGCATTCCTGCGTTAAATGATTGCCTGCACACTTTACACACTTTGGTTCTCTGTTACAGAATCTCTGTGTATGACCATACAACTGGCAGCGTTTACACTGAGCTATGTAGTTTGATCTTCTTAATGGCTCAATTTTGACTGTCATCTCAAGAATATCCTTGATCCTGTATATGGCTTGTATATCTTCTTTGTGGTCAAAAGACAACATAAACAGCGGTAAATGCACTTTGACGATTTCAAATGTTCCTTCACCTGTTTTAACTCTTTCCTTTTTCATTATGTTGACAGCATCTACACATGCAAGCTTTCGTTCTTTTAGCTCTTTAATGATTTTCTGAGAATCGGTAGAAGGAGGCAGTCCTCTTGCCATGACTCTTATATTTCGAGTCTGCTTGTCCTCATACGAATGCCATTGCATGCTGTGTTCGTGAAGACAATCTATTGTTAACTTAAATGCTGCTCTATCCTCAACATTAATCTTTACTTGATCATTGTTAAGGGACATGGCTTTGAATTTGATTTCTTTTGCCTTTAGGATGGTATACAACCTATCATAATTCTTTACACTGCTGATAACTACCGGTGGAGGTTTTGGCTCTTTTCTTACATTTGACTGAGAACAATTTTGTTGGTTGTTACTCTCAAGTTGCTCAGGAGAACAATTGACCAAATACAAGAATAAAAAGTTCGCTTAAATGTTGTTTGTATTGATAAATTAAAACTTTAATTAAGCGCGTGAAATTGAATATTTGACTATATATAAAATAAAAGTTCGCTTAAATGTTGGTTTGTATTGATTAAATTCAAAACTTTAATTAAGCGGAGAGAATTGAACATTTGACCAAATACAAATAAAAGCTTCGCTTAAATGTTGGTTGTATTGATAAATTAAAACGCCAATTAAGCGGAGTGGGAATTGAACATTTGACCAAATACAAATAAAGTTCGCTTTTGAAATGTTGGTTGTATTGATAAATTAAAATCTTTGTAATTGAAAGGAGGAATTGAACATTTGACCAAATACTAAATAAAAAGTTCGCTTAAATGTTGTTTGTATTGATAAATTAAAACTTCTTAATTAAAGTGAGGAATTTAAACATTTGACCATATACAAATAAAAAGTTCGCTTAAATGTTGGTTTGTATTGATAAATTAAAACTTTAATTAAGCGGAGGTATTGAACATTTGACCAAATACAAATAAAAGTTCGCTTAAATGTTGGTTGTATTGATAAATTAAAACTTTAATTGGCTTGGAGGAATTGAACAATTGACCAAATACAAATAAAAAGTTTGCTTAAATATGTTGGTTGTATTGATAAATTAAAACTTTAATTAAGCGGAGGAATTGAACATTTGACCAAATACAAATAAAAAGTTCGCTTAAATGTAGGTTGTATTGATAAATTAAAACTTTTAATTAAGCGGAGGAATTGAACATTTGACCAAATACAAATAAAAGTTCAAGCTTAAATGTTATTGTATTGATAAATTAAAACTTTAATTAAGCGGAGGAATCTGAACATTTGACCAAATACAAAATAAAGTTCGCTTAAATGTTGGTTGTATTGATAAACTTAAAACTTTATTAGAGTGGAGGAATTGAATATTTGACCAAAATACAAATAAAAAGTTCGCTTAAATGTTGGTTGTATTGATAAATTAAAACTTTTTAATTAAGGGAGGTATTGAACATTTTTGACCAAATACAAAATAAAAGTTTGCTTAAATGTTGGTTTTGTATTGATAAATTAAAACTTTAATTAAGCGGAGAGAATTGAACATTTGACCAAATACAAATAAATAAAAAGTTCGCTTAAATGTTGGTTGTATTGATAAATTAAAATTTTAATTAAAGCGGAGGAATTGAACATTTGACCAAATACAAATAAAAAGTTCGCTTAAAAGTTTGTTGTACTCTTGTTGGATTGGATTTTATTAGTATTGTATTTATCAAGTTATTAGACTTTCCAGAATGAAATTAAAAGTTGCAAAATTAATTATTAAGTTCAGAATGTTTTCTTCCAGGTACTTTTGTTTAAGAAATTATATTATTTATAGATATGATTAAAAGTTAATAAAGGACTGCATGCCACCTTTAGTTACAATGTCATTGTTACTTTATTAATTGGCTGTTGTTAATAAAAGTTAAAATATTAAATAATTAATTATGCTAATTTGAACTAATTTTCTTCAATTTGCTAAATGATATAATCTGGCATCAGAAACTACGCTTTGTACACTTGTAAATTTTATAGATATAATAATGTTTGTGTACTGTATTTATTTTAATAAATTATTGTTCCTCGATAAGAATTAATCACAGAAGTATGTATTTTTTAATACATGAGTGTATTTGAAATAAACCAAAAATATATTCATAATTAATTTTATTTGTCATTGCCTGACCTAACCTAGGAAATTTGTGATTGTTATAATGTAAATTAATTTTGAAGAATTAATTAAAAATTATTTATGTTACACTCAAAAGTGGCTAAACATTAAATAATACATTCTCCAGAGTTCAATTCATGAGAGAACTTTCCACCCATTTTAAGAACTCTCTCCATTGTTATTTAATTGTGCTCTAGAAAAAGTAGTTACAGAGTGGAACGTGAATATTATAGTGGAATCAGACTAGGAAATAAGAACAAAGGCATTAAGGTAAATTGTTTTTTTTTGCTGATGACATGGCCAGGCAGCTGAGACACTGGAAGAAGCCATCCGGGAACAGACTCTTGAACTCCAGAAGCAAGCGTTAAAAATGGGTCTCAAAGTTTCATTTGAAAAGACTAAAATATTGACAAACATACAAAAACCAACAAAAAAGCTTCAAGTGGGAAAACAATACATTGAGATAGTCAAAGAATTCAAATACCTTGGGGAATGGATCAGCTGGAACGCCCTAGAGAAAAAAGCTATGGAATCTAGGAGAAATAAAGTTGAATTAGCCTTCCAACTTACCAAAGACACATACAACAAGAAGTCCCTCTCCTGAATACAAAGATAAGGCATTATCATAGTGGTAATTAAACCAGAGGCCTTATATGCAGCTGAAACTTTATCTCTCACAAGCCAAGGCCCACTTGAAAGGCTGGAGATCAAAGAAAGAAAGATATTACTAAAAACCTTAGGCCCCAAATTCCGTAACAACCAATTACTCCACATCAGGAATGAAACTCTTTACCAAAAAACTGAAACACTATCAGACACAATAAGAAAAAGGAGAATTGATTTTTAAATTGATTGAAAAAGGCACATCCTCCGAATGGACAAAAATAGACTAACCAAAAAAATATTTGACTTTCACAATAAAAGAGCCAAACCACTTTGGTTTAGAGAAACGGAGAGAGACATAACAGAACTACAAATCACTGACATTATGTTCATGGACAGAACAGCCAAAACAATAACCAAGGACAAGAAACAACGGTTCCAAGGCAAAGTCAAATCCAAGCTTAACGATCCAAATCTCTGACGAAGAAAGAAAAGCAAGATCACAAACGAATGAAGCAATACTGGGCTACGAGGAAGGCACAGAACATTAAAAGTGATTGATTTAGTGTACCCTAAAGTTGGGTGAAACAAATAAAGAGAGAAAAAGTGGCTATCTAGTAAGGTATGAAAGTAGGCCTATAGTAAAAGGACACAAAAGTTTTCCTGAGCTAGTTTCATAGCTTGAAAGATTTAGTCTATATTTTATTATTTTTTTTTTTTTGTAAAAGATATCTTTCATACTGTATATTTTTCTTTATTTTAAAAATGTGTAAATTAATACTACATATTAAATAGCATTGGTTTCATTTCTTTCAACACAGGTCTTTTCAAAATTAAAATGTTTTTACATGATTCTATAGTTGTCCGACGGTAGCAGCACTGTACAAGAACAATTATTTTTAAATTGAAGTTTCAGATATATACACCAGGTGCAGCACTTCAAAGAGTCAATTAAAAAAATTAACAAATTCTGTATTTAACGTTTAAAATAATATTAGCCAAGTTACTGTATTCCTACGGAATAGTTGAAATATAAAATTCCTGCCCAAAATAATATTTAATAACATAAAACTTTGCCGATTGGCACTATTAAATCTCTTCCAAATATTTTTTTTTTTTTTTTTAGAAGGCACAAAATAACCATTTTAATTTTGGAAGTCAATTTTCTTGCTATTATTTTTTGATGAATAGCCTACTGATAAAATATAGGGCTTATTTTGGTGGGCAGTAGATTGCAGCTATCATTATATTTCCTCTTCTAGTTTTGATTGTTATCGCGCCGTGACTTGGTTTTCTTCAGTTTCTATTTTAAATTCCTCATAATGAGAAATATTAGCTTTGATTATTATTCCACACTACCTCCTCTAGCGGCATTCGCTGGGTGTACGCTATGATAGAAATTATAGTTTCTAAATTTAATACAAGATTCCGTTGTTAAATGAGTCTCAGAAATAAGACATATATCAATTTGTTGAAGATCTAGGAATGCTGTTAATTCTGTTTTTTCTGTATGATTCCATTTGCATTCCAAACTGCGATACGAAGATCTTTATTTACCACTTTTCTTCCTTACGACGGGTGGTATAATACTTTCGAGCTTACTTAACCTTTCTTTGAAGGATTCCAGTATCTTCTCCTGTTTATCTAACCTAGAAATTATCTTTAATAACAGTTCATCTGTATTGTGTTCTTTAACTTGTGGTCCTTCATTACCAGCAACAATTCGTGCGTATGATGTTCCCTTACTAACTTCCGGATTTGTTTTGTGAGGTTTTCGTCCAGCTTTATCATTGATTTCTCTTGTACTAGTCTGTTTCTCCTTTCTTGGAATGTTTTAGCTACCAAACATCCTCTATAGTTGGCAGGGTGTTCTTCGTGGCAGTTAGCACATTTGGGTTTTGTGTCTCTTCTTTTTGTGCATTCCTGCGTTAAATGATTGCCTGCACACTTTACACACTTTGGTTCTCTGTTACAGAATCTCTGTGTATGACCATACAACTGGCAGCGTTTACACTGAGCTATGTAGTTTGATCTTCTTAATGGCTCAATTTTGACTGTCATCTCAAGAATATCCTTGATCCTGTATATGGCTTGTATATCTTCTTTGTGGTCAAAAGACAACATAAACAGCGGTAAATGCACTTTGACGATTTCAAATGTTCCTTCACCTGTTTTAACTCTTTCCTTTTTCATTATGTTGACAGCATCTACACATGCAAGCTTTCGTTCTTTTAGCTCTTTAATGATTTTCTGAGAATCGGTAGAAGGAGGCAGTCCTCTTGCCATGACTCTTATATTTCGAGTCTGCTTGTCCTCATACGAATGCCATTGCATGCTGTGTTCGTGAAGACAATCTATTGTTAACTTTGCTCATGCTTTTCCACCTAGTAACCCTAGGCAGGGGCCCTTACAGGGTGCTACCATCCGGAGCCAGATGTACCCCGGTTTTTTAAAGAGGTGTTACTCTCTATCACTCGCCACTTTGTCCTGGCTTGTGACAGGCAGAGCCTGGAGAAAAACGATGTGGGCCCAGGTTGGCGGGTTTACCTGGGGAATGGATCAGCTGGAGAAAAAGCTATGGAATCTAGGAGAAATAAAGTTGAATTAGCCTTCCAACTTACCAAAGACACATACAACAAGAAGTCCCTCTCCTGGAATACAAAGATAAGGCATTATCATACGGTAATTAAACAGAAGCCTTATATGCTGAAACATTATCTCTCACAACCCAGGGCCCACTTGAAAGGCTGGAGATCAAAGAAAGATATTACGAAAAATCTTAGGCCCCAAATTCCGTAACAACCAATTACTCCAGATCAGTAATGAATCTCTTTACCAAAAAAACTGAAACACTATCAGACACAATAAGAAAAAGGAGAATTGATTTTTATGGGCACATCCTCCGAATGGACAAAAATAGACTAACCAAAAAAATATTTTACTACTTTCACAATAAAAGAGCCAAACCGCTTTGGTTTAGAGAAACGGAGAGAGACATAACAGAACTACAAATCACTGACACTATGCTCATGGACAGAACAGGCAAAACAATAACCAAGGACAAGAAACAACCAAGGCAAAGTCAAATCCAAGCGAACGATCCAAATCTCTGACGAAGAAAGAAAAGCAAGATCACTACGGATGAAGCAATACTGGGCTACGAGGAAGGCACAGAACATTAAAAAGTGATTGATTTAGTGTACCCTAAAGTTGGGTGAAACAAATAAAGAGAGAAAAAGTGGCTATCTAGTAAGGTATGAAAGTAGGCCTATAGTAAAAGGACACAAAAGTTTTCCTGAGCTAGTTTCCATAGCTTGAAAGATTTAGTCTATATTTTATTATTTTTTTTTTTTTGTAAAAGATATCTTTCATACTGTATATTTTTCTTTATTTAAAAATGTGTAAATTAATACTACATATTAAATAGCATTGGTTTCATTTCTTTCAACACAGGTCTTTTCAAAATTAAAATGTTTTTTTACATGATTCTATAGTTGTCCGACGGTAGCAGCACTGTACAAGAACAATTATTTTTAAATTGAAGTTTCAGATATATACACCAGGGTGCAGCACTTCAAAGAGTCAATTAAAAAAATTAACAAATTCTGTATTTAACGTTTAAAATAATATTAGCCAAGTTACTGTATTCCTATGGAATAGTTGAAATATAAAATTCCTGCCCAAAATAATATTTAATAACATAAAACTTTGCCGATTGGCACTATTAAATCTCTTCCAAATATTTTTTTTTTTTTTTGTGAAGGCACAAAATAACCATTTTAATTTTGGAAGTCAATTTTCTTGCTATTATTTTTTGATGAATAGCCTACTGATAAAATATAGGGCTTAATTATTTAAAATGTATGTAATCATTTGAATTGTCATTTCCAAAGTTTTATGAAATAACATACACTTGTTCTTTTATATAATCTTTTCAATTTATAGTTGTATTTTTATATTTTCTAGAATATTCAACTTTTTTTCTATACACAATGCAAAATTATCATTGACTTTCATTTTTCCTGACCTATTAATAGGCTCTTAAATTAAATGTCTTTATTTGAATTGTTCTTCTCATATTTAAATAACGTTGTATGATGGCTGAATTTAGTTATAAACTTCTGTCCTGCTTTTTATGTTATAATAATGGAAGCAAATGTTGCATCTTTAGTTAGCCCTTCATTCTGTAGACGTTTTTGTCCACTACATAGTCGCTAGCCTAATAATCCATTTAGTTCTCCCTTTATGAATCTTAGAACTTGCATCGCTCGGTTTCCAACTTGTGAACAGCCAAAGGTCATCAGTCTTTTCCATTTCAGAAGTATATGTTTTGCTGTTTCAGTCCTCAGGTATGCATTTCAGGTCTTCTCAAGTTAAGCCCAGAGTTTTTAAAATGATCCTTGCCCAGTCACAATGCTCAAGATTTTTCGTATGCTGCCTATATTTGGTAAGGAAATGTCTTATGATAGATTGTGCTTGGGTACAGCTTACTTTTTGAGGTTACTCTTCAGCGGTTAGGTCTTTACTTCTCACCCAAATTAACAATTTGGTTCTGGCAATCGTTTTACGCTTCAAAGAAAGAAAGATATTACGAAAAATCTTAGGCCCCAAATTCTGTAACAACCACATCAGGAATGAAACTCTTTACCAAAAAACTGAAACACTATCAGACACAATAAAACTGAAACATTATCAGACACAATAAGAAAAAGGAGCCACCTCGGGGGTCTAGTGGCGTACTAGGCTTTCACCCCGAGGATCCGGGTTCGATTCCCGGCGAGGGCTTGGCATTTTCATACGCTAATAATCATCCCACCGTCTGCATTAGCCCAAGGGTGCACAATAGTCAGACATTAAAAAAAAAAAAAAAAAAAAAAAAAAAAAAAAAAAAAAAAAAAAAAAAAAAGGAGAATTGATTTTTATGGGCACATCCTCCGAATTGACAAAAATAGACTAACCAAAAAATATTTGACTAACTTTCGCAGTAGAAGAGCCAAACCACTTTGGTTTAGAGAAACGGAGAAAGACATAACAGAACTGCAGATCACTGACACTATGTTCATGGACAGAACAGCCAAAACAATAACCAAGGACAAGAAGCAACGGTTCCAAGGCAAAGTCAAATCCAAGCGAACAATCCGAATTTCTGACGAAGAAAGAAAAGCAAGATCACAACGAATGAAGCAATACTGGGTTACGAGGAAGGCACAGAACATTAAAAAGTGATTGATTTGGTGTACGCCAAAGTTGGGTGAAACAAATAAAGACAGAAATAGTGACTAAGAGGCTTATTTGCACAATAGGTATTTTGATTACAGTGTAAGGTTTATAATCCTTTTACCAATGGTAATTAACCTTAATTTTAATTATGTACTTGTTTTGACTCTTACACATGAACTTTTATTAAATTGATTTGATGACAACTTATTGTAAAATTAACTATAAAATTCTATTTTTTATTTTATTTAATTTAAGGCTATGCTCAAGCTCTTATGGACAACCACTGGATATATGCACAGTTGCTAAAAAACCTCTTTTTATCACTTATCTTAAATAAGGTATCCTCTATTAATACCATACTAACTTGGAACCCAGTAGAAATTTCGTAACAATTGGCTATTAAGAATTAAAGCTAAGCATGTTCGTAAATGATGATATTTTGGTCAATTTTACATCACTCATCAGTCAACTGAACCGAATTTGTAATAAATTTCATAAAAGTTGTAAATTATAATTAAAACAAAAGTTACAAGGATCATTCGGAAAGTTTTGATCTGACGATTTGACCACTCATCGAGTCATTGACCTTTCCGCCAGTCTGATGCTAACGGCCACTGCAATCGTTGACTGTTTATTTGCGAGACTATGAAATGTGTGACAAAATTAACAATCTTGTGAAGTGTATAGTTCGTCGTGTCGCTTTTTGAATATAAAAAAAAATCAAACTTCAAAATTTACAGACAGATAACTAAGATTTATAGTAACATGAATGTTAGTAAGTGGAATAGCATATCAATCCCCATCAAAACAAAAACAAAAGTCAAATTCTGAGTACAAAGAAGGTTAAAGCTTCTGTTTTGTGATCAAAACGGAGTCCTACTCATCGACTACTTGCCTACAGGAGGAGACCAGTAATGCCTACTGTCAGACCCTTCAACGCTGCACTGTTCAAAATGAATGGTGTGGATTGTTGTCGAACAACACTATGCGTCTTCATAACACACATCTACATGATGTTGTGCTGACAACGAACTTGTGTCGCCAGTTTTAAGTGGGAAGTTTCTGAATTTTTTTTGTGTGTGTGTTTAACGTCCGACTATTGTGCACACTTGGGCTAATGCAGACGATGGGATGATTTATAGCGTATGAAAATGCCAAGCCCTGGCTGGGAATCGAACCCGGGTCCTCGGGGTGAAAGCCCACTACGCTATAAACTAAGCCACCGAGGCGGCTGGAAGTTTTTGAAAATCTACTTTAATGCCTGGACCTGACCCCAAGTGATTACCATGTTTTCCCCAAATTGAAGGATATTTTTTTGCAGAAATAGTTACTGAAGTGACAACAAACTAAAAGAGAGCATTAGTGAGTGGTTCAACAACTTGGCGGCAACTGAGTACATAGAAAGCATAGAAAAGCTGGTGAAACACTATGACAAATGTTTAAATTTGAAAGAGGACTACGTAGAAACATAGCTAAGGTATCAAATGTGTTTTTAATAAAAGTTTTTAGAAAAAAGTGATCTTTACCTTCAGAATGCTCCTGGCATACAGAAATCATTGACAGACCCCCAACCAGACACAAACCCAAATATGTTCCCAATCAAAAAAAAAAAAAAAAAAAAAAACTGTTACATTTTTTCTACTTAGAAATTATAGAGACATTGTTCATAGGCTGCGGAAACAATATTATCATTCTTATTGGGTCTATTCTACAAAATAAATAAACAATTTATATACACACTTTTATTTAACCAAATAAGGCTAAAAAACAATACAATTTGTTTAATAATATCATAGTGTATAACATACTAACATCTTTTAGATATTATAATGTAGAACATCGTGCGATACAAAACAAACGTTATTACAACTGTCTTTTAAATTAGAGATAACATTATTGCCCAATTCAAGCCATTTTGTGAAGGAACCTCCAACATACCCTATTTACATTCAATTTGCCTTTTCTCCATTATCACAGTTCCGGTTCCTTCGTAACGTACAATTTGTTCCATTTAACCAACAACCGTCCATACTATATGAACACCGTACTTTATATAAATATATATTTAATTTACATATCATGGCGGTACATAATATGGTATTTAAAATTATACAGGGATATAACTATTCTAATATACTTATAGATATGCTGTGATATGCTTAGGGTAGGGTTTGTTATTGTCAATAAATACAATTTTGACAACTTTGTACGTAGTCAAATCACTTGTAATGCTAATAAAAGATAATCTAGAAATTTATATTTCACTTTTCATTCCATTTAGAGTTACTGTGCAAAACAGACTAGATTGTCGGCAGATTCTTCCCAGGAATTATGAAAGAACTGTTGTATGAATATTGGATAAACACCTGTAAATTTGGTCTTCAATATTTTTGAAAACGTTTACTCACACTAGTAGGTTTTTACAGTCGCAATTTTGGTCAGATTTGATTTATTTTGTTTTGAGTCTGTTACAAAGTCATTCTAATCGCCACTTGTAAGTTTTTGACAAAAAATGGACTTGATTCTTTAATTAAAAAATGACCCCGGGATATGGGTAAACTGTATTTCAAATTTCATTGAAATCAATCAATTTTTCAGTCCCAAGATTTGTATTAAGACATCAAAGTTCTGTACTGAAACCCACGCAGAGTTAAAATTACTTTTTTGGACTCAGGATACATTAGTTAAAATTTCAAGACAATAAAAACTTTATAGATGTAAATATCAAATCTATTTTACACTAATAGATAAATCAATTTTTCTTAACCCTGATCTTACAATAACGATTTTCTATTGGTATTTTATGCTTGCCAGACATTTTGGCTTAACAGACAAGTGACAAGGTGAACATAGAGATTTCTGTCAAACCCAATACCTATTACAAGTGATTTGAAGGATATGACCTTGGGATATGTGAAGAACAAGACAAGTAACACCATGATATGTTTACAAGAACACTATTATACGTATGTATTAAGAATACAATAAAATTATTATTTTGATTCTCTTACTATACCAAGCCCCTTACACTTACTATATAATGACTATGAAAAAGATAATCAAATTGCAAATACAATTAAATATATAATGCTCTCATCCCCTCCCTTATCTACCCCCTAAAATATAGGGTGTCCAAAAAAACCTCTTCTGTACAAAAGCATTTTAGAAGTAAATGATTTTATCAATTGGGGTAAAATGTTTTTCTTATTGACATTTTAGTAAAAAAAACATGCATTGAAAACATAATCATTTTTTAATGATTTGAATCGAACTAGCATTTTCTCCCAATTATTTTCACTTGCTAACGTACTTTCGCTCAGAAGCTGGGAAAGACACCCGCAATACTCTTTCGACTCTGAACTATTTGCAATAATGACTAGTATAATTTTACGACTAAAAACTTAAATCAGTCCTGTGTAAAATTGAAAAATAATATACGTTTTAAAATCCAATCTTTAGCGGATTGAAAATTTTTGTAAAAAGAATCTGCACATTAAAAGCATCGGCATTACTAAAATGCAAACTACTTTCGTAGTTTGGAATTGAAAGACGCGGCCCTAGCATTCTAAGAGTGTACCGATGGTGACCCTGTTATTTAGAAGGCTTCTTGTAGCAAAACACAATCGTGATTATTTCAAAGAATTTATACTGGCAAAGCATTCGCTACAATTTCAATCAACATTAAATAGATTTTTTTTCTTTCAGCATTTTTAAATTAAGCTATTAAAAAATGATGCACTGAAGTTTGGTAAGCATTTGAGTTTTTTATTAGTTTTAGAAAAATATAACATTTTGGAAATGAAAATGTATATTCTCGTTTTAGTCTCTCTCATTACTTTTGTAAACTCAAGAAACAATATTGTTTTACATATACAAATGTATGAAATTCGTTTTAAAAACAATAAACTTTTATACTTTATTTGGTAATGCCCTTTAAGCTTATTCCTTATTTGTTATAAAATAAACAGTTAATTCTGTAGAAAGAGAATTTATAATATTAAAAATTAATAAACAAAATTTACCTGTAGTTGGAGAATATACATTTTCATATTCAAAACTAAATGAAGAACCTAAAAATGACTATTATTAACCATTTCATTGTTTTTAATAAATTTGGATAGTATACATATTAATTGAATCAAATATTTAAAGCCAATTGGAATTCATCAACTTTGTTTCTTGAAAACTGGAAATTTTCAACTGAAAAGAAAACTTAAACCTTCGACTATTTGTAATAAGTGGTTTTAGTATTTTCTTTCACTAACATTTTACCAAAGAAGTGTTTAATAAGCCTATATACAATTTGAATGACTTATTTAAATACTAGTGGTTACTTCAGTCAGTATATATTGCTGAACAACTAACTTCAATGTTCTCTTAATAGTATATAGGCCTCCATAACTAAATTGCTTCAAATGTCTATTTATAATGAACTTAACCTCGCATTGTAAATTTTACATTAGGCTATTGTATTTTACAGAATGAAACTATATATACAACACAAAATATTAGTTTTTTTTGACAGTGAAATGGTTAAGAAAATTTAACATAATATATTGCTAAATTAATTTTAGATAAATGAAGATATTCAATATGATTAAGATTCCTAGATAAAATTAAATATAAAGAGAATATAATTTTGTAATTTGTTAATTATTATAATCATCTTTAAATTCTTTCTCTTAGTCACAAAGTATTGAAAATTGCATAGTGTTTCAACTTACCATTAAAATTCTTAAATTCAACTTTTAGTAAAATTTTAACAATCAATATTTTTCTCTGAACTTTTGTGCATGATCTAGTTGAATAACCCAGCTGGTTTAATATTGCCAAAGTAGATCACTGCCTCTTGTATTACTGTATTGCATACAAAAACTTTCAATTTTAAAAATAAACAATATTAATTTTGCCTCAAACAGCTATTTTGCTAATGCCAAGAAAGCGATTTTTTTTTTTTTTTTATTTCTTGGTGTATATTAATATAACTTGTACAGCAAACTGATCTTTCTTGTACCTCCCTCCACTCCAAACAAAAATACCAGTCAGGGTTATTTTGGTTGAACAACTTGCTTTTATTTAAACAGTTCAATTTGTTTGATGAGCAAAATCATCAATTACATTTTGAAAAACAAATCTCTTCAATTTCCATAATTTCAGATTTGTAACATATTGCCAATAGTTTAAACTGGAATTATTGCAAAAGATTAGATAGCAATCAATATATATTTGGATATTTAAGGATTATATTATTTGTACCTGGTTTTTTATTGTACCTATGCTTCAATTTTGGGCAATATAACTAATTTCAAAAAACCTTTATAGGTTGAAAAAGACATATTTCAAAAGATGAAGAAAACTGTATAAATAATTTCTCTGAAATGAATTATGTAAGCACATAATACAGATGTACAGGTACACATATTAAATTTTACCGTTTGTAGGAATAATGAAAACATGAATGTTTGTTGACAAATCAACCATTGAATTTATATGGCAATTTCAATACTTTTTATAAAATTTGCGCATTTGACAACAATGCCGATATAAATATGTTAAAAAAGTACTTATTTTTACTTCATTGGCTATTATGCGTCTAATAAGATTATGTAACTATAGAAATTAATCATTTATTCTTATTATCTGCCATTTCACATGGACTAAACCTAAGTCCTAGAATGCTTGGCAAGGATTTTAGAATAAATCATAATTCTATATTTGAAATTAGCTGTTCATTTTTAGTCCAGGTTAATTCATCTTCATGAATTAAATGATGTTAGGTTAGGATGTTAATGATTAAAAGTTATTGTATTCAATACAGCTGTATTGTTTCGCTCTTATATATCAATTTATTGTTTTTAATGCATTTGAATATAAAAAAATATGATGAAAAAAATTAGATATAGAAGTTACGTTCTACTCACAGCCTTGTGCCAAAGTTGGCAACATTTGCATAAGGGAGAGTACTATGAAAGTACTGAACAGGTGTAACAACTTTCAATAAATTATGACTAATGTTTCCTACCAACTATCAGAGGGTCATTTGTACATACAAAATACTGATAAAAATTAATTAAAAAAATGATCATGCAATGAAAGATCAACAATGTGTCTTAAATATTACTTTTTGGTCAAATCTTATTGTTAGCTAAAATATATTTCATTTTGTAAAAATTACAAACTCAAATTATCAAACGACACGTGACAAGGTTCCACTACCATTTTTAAGCGTTCCGTAACTCAAAGTGGGTGGGAGGGGAAGGTTAGGTTATTATATTTGTCTACGTTTAAGTGCGATACATGGAACATTTATGTACACCTGAGGACTACAACAAAGTGCAAATTATAGAAATGTACCTAGAATTCTAGCTCTAAAAGTGTCCTTAAACATGAACGAACTATTTTTAGATGAATATTACGATCGGACATTAAACAATTAGGTTTTATATTGAATTGGTTAATTATTTACAGATCTTAAAGGTTGGGTCGGGTTAATGCCCATAGTAAAAAGAAAAAGCATCACGACATTTCTTATCACAATAATAATTATTGACTTATTTTGCCTAATTGTGAATGGTGCTTCTAAAGGAAATTTTTCTAGACATTTAGAAACGTTACTAAGCCTGAAAATACACAAATTTCTCTAACACAAACACATATGCAGCTAAGTCTATTGATTGTCTAATTCAAAGGAAAACTTAAAAAGTCTTTTCCGTTTCCTAAAAAAATACTTTAGAGATCAAATCTTAAGCTTAAAGAAATTAATTACAATCAATAAGTAAAAAAAGTTTTAAAATAATAACGGTACCAAACGTGTAGCATATTTACGTTCAGCGAAATTTAGAGAAAAACAAATATCTGTACACAACAAAATCACATAATTAAGTACGTCCAACAAAATCGAAAAAATAATAAAAGATATCACTTGAAAACCTATGACAAGTCAACAATTTTTTTTTTCATTTGATCTTCGGCTGTGAGCATCTTTGGTTTGGCACACAAGTATCTGCTATTACATTAAAATAGCACTTAAATAAAATTTGGCACACACCTTATTGTATTTCCTATAATCATGGAAGCATATTCAAATTGATTTATTTAATTAATATCTAAGTTTGAACAGTTTTGTGTTTGCATATAAATGTTTTGTAAATAACAAAGTAGCTATGCTTTGGTGTAAAGCTCCTGAAGCTGTTACACTATGAGCTATATAGTTCGAACTCTTTCAAATAGCTAAATACAACCACATTGCACGATTTAATATTCAGTGATTGTGTTCACAGTAAATTGGCACTCTTCAGAACAAGGACAAAAGTTTTTACTTATTAAATAATATACTCGATTGATTATTTACAAAACATTTCCACACAATAACATATTATAAAACACACCATCCAAATGGTGTTTAATTATTTAGTATTCAACTAAATTCCTCTACATTTGCCTAAAAATAAACATCACTAATTTTAAGTTAAATTTATTCAACATCATTAAAAATACAAATATTGCATTTTGTGTTCAAAATATGTGTATACACATATTTTGTTATTAAAATCAAGGTACTTGTTTTAAAATAAGTCAATGTTGCATTGACCATTTTCTATATAAAAATTCATTCGAAAATGTTGTCCCGTTTTAAAACAAGAAATATTTTATTGAAAAGTCATACCAGTATAGAGGAAGACATGAACGCAATACAGATTTGAAGTGTATAATTTTTTTTTTTACAAATTATATGTTTAACATTTTGACTACTGTGTATATATAGTACACTATACAATACAAATCTTGGTTAACCGGCCATTTTATAATCAATGACACATTATTTTATGAAATTTGAAACCAAGATTTGAATTATCTGCTATAACTAAAATTATTGCACATTATCGATTAAAAAAAATTGTAAAACATTTCGGGCCGTTATACACCCCATAGATAATAAATACAGTAAATAGACTTCTTTCCAATATTTAATAAATTAATTACTTACGATTGAATCACAAATTTTGTTTTGTCAACGATAAAATTTTCTTTTCCCTACAAACTTAACAAAATGTTCAATAAATTATATAAATAAAAAATACAAACACGATAACATAATTAAAATTAAATAAAATACCTACAACTAGAAAATAATAAATAAATACAATAAAACTTTTGAACATAAAAGTAACAACTTTTCTTTGGTTTTTGATCCCGTCAGACGTCTTGCTCCTTGGCAGATATTTTAATTCCTTTTTCAATTACGCTACTGATTTAAATGATCCAGGATTTTGTATATTTAAAATTTCTGATCATAAAATCACAGAATAGTTATACACTAGAGTCTAGATTGTCTGACTTTTTTAATATCTAAAATTCGTAATACTTTATTAATTAATACTTAATTCTTAATACTTTATTACACTGAAATAAAATACCAGAGAATATTTTATATATTAAAATTTATCCATAAATTTATATGATTTGCCACTACTATACATAATACATATGACTATGCGATGATTCATCGATTACACAAACATTTAATGTCTAAATTTTGTAGGCGACAATATTTAACACTTGCTAAAACACTAAAATGTATCAGTTCTGTCTGATAATTTTATTTTTGTACAAGTGCCTTAACCTTAAACTTGTCTGCTAATAGTGGTTTTATCAGTGTGATTTTTTATTAGGAAAAATTGCTAAATCAAGCGTAAATTTTAATTACTTGCATATTTAAAAAGTTTGTTTGATGAGCCTAGTTTTAAGTGATTTCTTTGTTCGGATATGAATTCTCATTATGTACCTCCCCTTCTACAAAACGGTAAAAATTTCAAGTGCAAAATTAAAAGTGATCCAGAACAATTTTTCCAACATAAAAATTAAATTAGTCAGTCAATTTAAACAGCATTCGTTCGTACAAAACTATACCATTCTAGGTAACTGTCCAGATTATCAGTTTTTTTGCTTAACACAATCGTTTCATGTATCGTTAAGTTCAGATAATAAATACTCTAGTGTAACTAAAGGTATAAACAAATTCACAATTGAAAATTAAATTTAAAACCGATGTCTATTCAATGAGAACATGCTGCAGCAATCGAAACTATTACCATATTTTGATCTTAAATGTCACCTGGATCACTTATAACAATCTAACCCAATATGGATACAATGCCGGTGATGTCTGATAAACCATGAGTTAATGTATAGGAGCTTTAACGATGTGATTGGGCGCGATGTAATGGTACCCTGGCATCGGCATCCCTGCAGTTTCCATTGATATCCTAAAAAAATCAAGACAACAATGTAGAAACAGCTGACACTTACTTACAGTTGAAATTTTTTCTATAATTGTATTTTATTTTAGAAAATACTGTTTATCATTTCTTAACAGTTAGACTGCATGAATTTGGAATGGTTATCGGATTAAATTTAGAAATAAATATCGGAGAATAAATCGTAGGGAAAAAATTTAGAAGTAGGAACAATTCAAAAGAAGAAAAAAATGGAAGTAGGGTTTGTTTAAACATATTAATAACTGTTTAAAATAACAATAATAAAAATTATACTAAATTGACATTATTTATAATTTTGACTGATTTTTACTTTCTCTCTGTACTAAGTATTATATCTGTGAAAAAAATCAGTCTATAGATTTTATTAAATGTAATGTTTTCACGCGCTCAAATAAAAAAAGTAGTATTTAAATAGCTGTCTGTCCGTCCTATACACTGCAAAGGCCTATTTAGATATCAATAAATTTTAGCATGAAATCTGGTTCACCTGTAACTCGGGACTTTTTTAATTGAAAAAAATAATGACTTTGATTATACAACCCACAAATATCCAGACAAAACATGTTAGATGTTATATATCTTCAAAAAAATCTACGAGCTATCATGAAAAAAATACCTAGTTTAATAAAATTACTTCATCAGGTTTTATTCGTACATAATTCGTCAGCGCAGCGAATTTGAAACAAAAGAAATTATTATGTACGAGTTGAGAATTTTCATATTCGATCGAAATTTGTAGAAAATTTAACAATCCTATTTTGGCAATTAAGCAAATTTCAGAATTTTTAATAACTTCTGAACAAAATTTTATAAAGAAACAATTGGACATAAAGCAGTCTTTCTTAGTACTTTTCAAAGTTATAACCTTAATTACTTTTATACTTATGTAAATTGCCACAGATAATGATACATTTAGAAGTATTCAAATCGTTATAATACTTTATATTGTCTTATAATAGTTTGTTTCCGAATAAGACAGTAAAAGGCCAATGATAATAAATTAGGCTGAAATCTGCGAAGAGGTCAGAATCGTAATGAATTGTTCACAGACTAGCAGAGCTACGATAACTTTGTTAATAAACAATACACAAATCAGTAAAAGATTTGATCTTTTATCGCTCTAAAATTCCAAGTTGGGACAAACTGATTGCTATCGCACAGTGAGCTACACTCTCACTGTTAATAAAGAAAATTAAATAAAAACAAAAACAAAATAATACATAAAAAATAATTCCTTTAATCCAACACATACGGGATTCCAGGAATGTCAATTAAGATACAGTAAAACTTCGTTTAACCTTCAGGGTCGGGAGTAGGACCTTGGCGGTTTATGAAAATAGATGGATAAAGGAAACCCAAAAACCTATCTTCATTGCATATGAAAAACGATAAAACAGTGCATATTTATGAACTTTATATAATTCTAAAAAAAATATCAAATAATCACTAATATCGGGAACTACACTTATACTAACCAAATATCTTAATCTATGCTGTAAAAGCTTGGCCACTAATCACTAAGCGACAAATAATGTAATCAACAACACTAAAGCTTATCAGCCATAACTGCAACTGACAATACAAGCGATAGTTTATAACAGGTGACCATAACCTGACTCATCAATAAAACAAAAATGTGCCTCATTTCACAAGCAAAAAAATATTTTTGCTGCACTTTGGCTACTGTACATATTTGAAGCATTATGTATCCAATAATAATTACTATTCACACCTTTATTTATGTTACTTTCAATTATTCTAAGAACTATATATATACAAAAATTTACTGTCAAATAATATTTAATTATTGTAAATGAACTGACGGTTAATCGAAGTTTCACTATATATAATTAACTTCATGTTTAAGAAAATTTACAAATATTTTTGCATATTAATAGTAATAACTTGAAAAATACATTGAAATAATGTTATGTACTTGAAGCATGATTGCTTAATTAATACAAATGGAGAAGAATCATTTTTTTTAACACATGCACCAAAAGAAACAGAACTGAAATTTATATAGCTTGATTTTTATTTTTGAATGGCTTATTATAATAACATCCAACATCCATCCTTGAAATTATGTAAAAGTAATCAGTCGCCATTTAATTTTTCGTACTTCAAGGGACCAGGGAAAAAATTTGAATTATCGAATATCGCGAAACACGCAGAGTTTAAAATAAATAGGTCGATAAAAAGGAAAATTTCAAAAACCTTGTTTATTTACTGAACAATTTATAATACAGATATGTACTTTTTTACCCGCAAGATAAAAAAATAAAAAAGAGTGCAGTCTTTTTATTTTTTTATAAATTATATTTTTATGCAGTCTTTTTATGACAATTAAAAGAGTAACAATAGCTCTACATAAACAGTAATGTACTTGAACAGTTTTTAAAGAACTGACACTACATAGTCTGTGTGGCCAAGACAGTATACTTGTAAATTTATGCACCAGTTTTGTGGTGCTGACATTCTTACAAAATTGCTTTTCGATTTAATAATGATTACGAGCCATATTTTATTAATAAGTGTGTTTGAAATGAGTGGTTTATATAGTTGTTGATTATGTTGTACCTTTACAGTATAAACCAGAAATTTACCCAGTTAGTACGATTTATAGAGGCAAAGGCTGGGTTGAGTACAAAATTATAGAATGGATATCAAACTTATTTAGTACAATTTTTTTTTTTTTTTTTTTAACGTCCGACTATTGTGCACACTTGGGCTAATGCAGACGATGGGATGATTTATAGCGTATGAAAATGCCAAGCCCTGACAGGGAATCGAACCCGGGTCCTCGGAGTGAAAGTCTAGCATGCTATCAACTAGCTAAAAAGTTTAAAGTTTTTCAAGAGGCCCAGCGTCTCAATATGACTTAAAAGTTTTATGTGTTAAAGAGATGCAAATTATCAAGCAATGACTGTGTGTAAAGACAAATGCAACATCTAGTTATGTTTGACAATCTCAATGATCATTATGAACTTTGTGTAGAACAAAATGGAGGGCATACAGAACTGGTTTTTGTATGAAATTTGGTATCTCTATCGCATTTAATTATATTGTTCTAATAAATAAATAAAGCACTGTACCGTTATACTTTCAGAACTGTTTCTCTTGTCGCATATTATATTAGAATTATGGTATTGTAACAGAATTAAACATTTTCTTTTACTAAAATGAAATGAGGGAAGTTTTTGATTACTGTACTTTGAATAATGAATTTAGGACGCATGACTGTCAATCCGATCCGGATAATTGGGAGTTCATTAATGTGAAGCCTAAGATGTGAAGGTGAAACATGTTCAGATGAATAATGTGTTCTGCATTTCATACCGACAGAGAGATTTGGAACAATAAAGTGAAAAACTTTAGCTGACAATAAATGAAAACCTAACTTACCAGATAAAGAGTACATATACTTAAGTAAAAATACAGATCACAGATTGTCACAAAAGAACATTTAACAATCAACAAAGACATAACCTTCAGTGAAGTTACAGTTTATGTAACACAGACAGAAGCCATGTTGTCATTGAATCGTTATTCTTTTGTTAACAATATGGAGCTAAAACTTTAACCTATAACTTAATTTACTAAGCAGGTGGCTTAACGTAGGAAAAGGTAAATTGGTTGCTTACCGGAACTGCAGATACCAGGCAGGATTGGCTGAGGCAGGCGTTCCTGAGGTGGACACACTAAGGATCAGTCCAAAGGATACAGATTGAAGCGGAATTTTTGGACAGAAATAAAAAAAAATATCCCTTATCCAGCATTTATCCTTGCTCAAACAGCCAGTCAGATAAAACGTTCCACATTTTACTACCGATGTTTTAAAAAATTACATCAATATTTTACGGTTTTAAACACACTGATACCACTGAATTATGAGTTTCATCCGATATTTTCAAATGTCGATCTGCTAATAATCGCAGGTATCTGTTCGTTTCTATCTTCATATATATAAAAAAAATAATAAAAATAACCTAAAGAATTGACAAAATACAAAGTGTTTGCTAAATTAAAAATCAAATTCCAGAGTTTTCCAAGATATTTTTTTAAAGGTCATAATCAATTCTACACTAAAGTTATGCATTGAAATATTTTAAATAAGCTTTCATAAACAAAAGAAGATCTAAAACAAGAAGCCTGCATTTGCACTTCTATTTTTTTTTTTTTTTTTTTTTTTTTTTTTTTTTTTTTTTTTTTTTTTTTGAAAAAGACCACTATCCCAAAATATTAACCCTTTCTTATAAGAAATACAAACCTTTAAAAGAAAACTTTGGAATGTGCTGTTACAAGGCAGTCATCTTAAAACTTAATATTGCTTTAGAAAAGGCTGCATTATTTTTAAAGTCTCAAAATAGTCAAATTTCTTTATGCAAAAGGCGAAACTGCAACCAATTGATCAGTATCTTGGTAACAAATTTTCATTGACAAATGAGCTGTTGGAATGTTTATTATGGTTAGACCCAGATTCTGGATTCTGACCTTGAAATGAGATCCCATCCTAATATCTAGATAACTTTCTGAAGCGTTATTAATATATATATCCACATGAACGTTCTATTTAGATTTTATTTAAACTTGTCAAAAAAAAAATAAATTTAATAATAGCTTAGACAATTTTGTTAACAAAATTTCTTCAATAGTTTTAAAATGGCAGTCATTTCAAATCTTTAAAAATTCATATCTTTTTTGTATTTAACATGCTTGAAAATCTGATTTCACTATCATTATTGACATTAAAAACTACATAAATTAGAATTCTGAATCTTCAGTATCCATTAAAATGAAGAAAGTTAATTCAACGGAAGTCAGAGTAAATAGTTATAGAAATTTTAATATTCTTCTTCTTTTCTGCTAAGATTATTGTTACTATGTTCAGTATAATAATCTGCCTTCCCTAACTTTTACTTTCGTTGAATTCCCTACGTTAATTCTACTTTCGTTGACGCGTTTCGGAGAACCTCTATCTTCAAAAACTATATACTGGTCACCAATATTATGGCTCGTCCTATTTATACTTTTCTAACTCTATCTCGTACCACTTCCTCTATTCAACATGTGTATATTAAAACCCATACGTTTTCGCTCGCTTCTGATTGGCTCCTTTCAAACTTTCTCTTCAACGATCATCCCTCCTGTTAATTTTTGAAAAGTTTTAGATTTTTAAACGTAATATCTGCTTGCGACGATATCTGTTCATTTATTACGTTTTCTCCCTTTAATTTAGATTTAAAAATTTCCAAGTTCTCTAAAATGTTCACACATCTTCCTTTTTCTGCCATATGTAAGGATACTACATTTAAAAATCTAAAAATTTTCAAAACTTAACAGGAGGGACGACCGTTGAAGAGAAAGTTTGAAAGGAGCCAATCAAAAGCGAGCAAAAACTTATGATTTTGAAGAGCCAATCAGAAGCGAGCATGTTAGGTTTTAATGCACACGTGTTGAATAGAGGAAGGGGTACGAGGCGGAGTTAGAAAAGTATAAATAGGACGAGTCATAATATTGGTGACCAGTATAGATATAGTTTCTGAAGATGGAGGTTCTCCGAAACACGTAAACGAAAGTAGAATTGACGAAGCTAGGGAAGGCAGATCATTATACTGAAATTTTAATATTTTTGTAAAAAACAAAATGGCGACTAGACAGAAAATCTTTTAGGCGCTTTGGAACTTTTATGTTGTTTTGACCTTCAGAACAACTTCCTGAAGTTGTCGCATAAATAATCTGTAAACTCAATTTGTGTTACACATATTAGTCACTAGACTGAAATGAAATTAATTCGACAAATATTAAATTGACATGAAATTAATCTGACTAATATTAAATTGACACAAAATTAATTTTACTAATATTAAAATGATACGAAACTAACTGTGAAAATTTGAAAAAAAAGTATATTATAAAAATCATTTAACAAGGAGAAAAATGAATTGTTTCTCCATTACTTCAAATAAATGACTGCTCACTCTTAAAGTTTGGCAGAATTGTACATTATCTAAAACATTATCAAAATTTTGAAATAAAAAAAAAAATGGAGTTTGGGGGGGAGGGTTTAAGAAAGTGGATTAGGTTTTACACTCCAGTCTATAAGGTCAAAGGTTCGATACACTGTAGACAATTTTTTCCATATTTAGGATCGTTAGAGTTCTTCAGTTTCACAGGAATTATTTTTAATCGTAAGTTAATATATAAATGTATATTAAATTAAAAAAGAAATGAATTCTACAGCTTAAGAAGCCTTATAGTAAAAGTATATTTCTGAATACTTGTTAAAATTACTTTATTAACATACAACTTTAAACACTAAATAAATTACAACACTCAATAAATAATTATACTATTGTAGTAACCTATATTTTCCTGCCTAGCTAGAATATTTTCACCCACCTTTCTGATGCATTTTCACAGCTATTTATTTTCAAAAAACTATCAATTTGTAATCCAATTGCAGATTACCTTATGCACACCACTAAGCTTTTCTTTGCACTCTTTCTAAGTTCCATCCACAACGATATTTTTGAAACTAGAATTACTCCGAAACGCATGAAAAAGGATGGGTGAAAACATGATTTTCAAATGAATTTAACAATTTTTTCCTTAACTATTTTATGTGTAATGATTCTATCATTTAATCCTTTAAGTGCCACGACCATTTTGCCAAGTCGTATGTATAAATACCATGTTAAACAGTATGAAAACCTAAAAAGATATCGTATATACTATGTTTTAGTACCATACCTGTGAAAAAATATAGCAACTGACAATTCAACAGCCGCTATTACAGATGAGGTCAACTTTATGATTACACAAAGATAAAAAACTTCACAGGAAAAACAATCACAAAATTGACATCAATCAAAAGCTAAAAACATCTGGACTGCAACAGATAGGTTTTTTTGGTCAGTACAACTACATATTGTATAAAATATTAAAGATAAACATAAATACCAACAATTTATGCACTTATCGTAACATCACGAATAGCGACGTTATGGCTCTCAAAGTGTTACATAAACAAGAAAATAAAAAAGTAAACACAGTATATTACTTTTTGCTCAGTAGAGTCTCACAAACTACGTAACTTGGCAACCTAAATGGAAAATAATCAACTTTGTTCTAGAAATATCCATTGTTTATGTTAATCACTTTGGTCAATTTTCTGCATACAATTTCCTTTCACTATGAAATCTCCACCGCTTACCCTATCTCTGCCTCAGTTCATCTAACACTTTATAGAATGTGTACAGTATTATAATGTTTACTTTTGAATTTGTTGAAATGACAACCATAACGAAGGGGAAATGATATTATATATGGAATGGAAGTCTGTTTCTTTAGACACTAGATAAATTTGCGTAAAAAGTAAAGGTAATTTGGTTAATAAATTTTGGTACTGGTAATTTTGGTAGTATTGGCATAGTATGAATTAATGACATGTATAAAAAATATCACACAAAATTTTATTACAGTTCATACTAAAGATTTTTTTGCCATATATCTATCACCATGTCCTTCACAGATAAACCATAAGTAAGCTGCTAAACTTAGGAAATGATTCTGTAGGTCAGGATAAAAAAAAATTAAGAATACAACCGAATATAGACTGAAGCAGGTTATATTATATACACAATACATATTGCAGTGCATTACCAGCTCCAAGTCGCATAAATTTAAAACGTAGGCTACAACGGATATTGTCCCTCCAGCATCTATCAGTTCCGCAACAAACATTGCATTCTTAAAATTAAAACTGTATACAGAACTGTGGAAAAACTCATATCAGCCTGTTAGATAATGTTTCAAACCGTAATAGTTTATCCCCTCAATAACTTACGAGAAGAGACAATGTTTGTGCCGCTTATAAACATTAAATTTATCTTAATTCGTCTATAGATAAAAAAATAATACTGTGTTATATTTGCTAACATTTACATTTCGTATCTATGCTGGAATGCCGCAGGGAAGTGTTTTAGGCCCTGTGTTGTACTTACTTTATACATGAGACATGCCACAATTACAGAACACAACGGCCACCTTTGCAGATGACACAGCTGTAACGTCAGTTACTGACAGTGTGGAAGATGCCACTAATATGCTACAACGCTCTCTTGATGACGTTAACAAGTGAACAAAGAAATGGAGAATAAAACTAAATGAAAAGAAATCGGTCCTTGTGAATTTGGCAAACTGTAAAACAGTACCAGTTCCAGTTTCCATCAACTTGCAGATATTACCGTGTGTGAATTCAGCGAAGTAACTTGACGAGACGCTCGATGATACATTAAGGCGGAAGGAACATGTAAGAAAGAAACAGGAATTGAATCTAAAACTCAAGAAGATGCATGTATTCCGTTGTGTGATTGTACCAAGAGGACTAACATCAAGCTGATAGAAACAGTCCAAAACAAAGAATTACGGCAAATCTGCAAAGCACAATTGTATGAGAGAAATGACAACCACCGTGATTTAAAAATCAATAACATGGCTGAGAAAATTATGGTATGTTCCTTAAGAGAGAGAAACGCCATTCCTCAATGCCAGTAGGGTTCTCTGAAAGCTGAAGAGGACAAAGCCCATTAACTTGGTGTGTTAAGAATATTCTGGTCAACTGGATTGTTAGGGTAACCATAGCATTGTTACTACTTACTGTATAAGGAAAAGATACTTGTTAAGTTGTATTTAACTAAATTGTAACATAACAGTAAACAACTGACATTTTGTGATCTGTTGCCATTGATGGTGTTGATGTTCCTTAAGTACAAGAAGAAATAGCAGAACACCTGACAAGGAGGATCATTTCGTTCAGTTTATTCGGCCGCCAGTATCGTTTTAAATCCGTTTTGAGTTATTGACGAAGAGAATGATCATAGTAATTGAAACATTTCTTCCTTTACAAGTCAATAAATATATTTGGAACAACAACAAAAACAGTGTCCATTTTAAGGCTCATATTCCAGATAACAGAACAAAGTGTGTCCAGAAAGTAACGGTTTTGTTCTACAACTACTGCAGCGCTGCTTTCGGCACTCTGTGCATGCACACTAGTCTTCCTGTTCATTACCTCTTCATTGACGCCATTGTAGTTGATTTGTGTGTTTCCAGTTTTCTGTGTGCATTTAAAACGATTAAGACATAATGAACCTGCCAACTATGAGATTCGTTCTCTTAACTAGTTTTTGAACACAAGGAACGTTACGCCAGCCGAAATTCGTCAAATTCAAGATGTTTACGGGGAAAATGCAATGAGTGATGGAATGGTGAGAAAGTAGGTTAGGAAGTTTAATGAAGGACGAAGCAATGTCCACAATGAGGCGTGGTGTGGGTTTTGTTTTCGATGATGATGTGTAAGGAAAGTTGAAGAGAAAATTCGTGAGAACAAACAATTCACAATGACAATGCATTCTGATGAATTTCCGTAGTTTCACGATCTCTTTTGCATTGGATTGTTTCAGACGGCTTAGGTTATCGCAAGTTGAGTTCCATAAATGCTTGCTTACTGATGTGCGCAAACCCAGCAATTTGGTAGTGTTTTGACATTTCTTACTCGATACAGTGATGGAGTGGACTTTTAAAACCAAATCGTAACTGGTGACAAAACGGGTTCATCATGTCATCCTTGATTCGAAACGGTAATCAATGGAGTAGACACACTCATTCTCCAAAAAAATTCAAAACAAAAATGTCAGCCCAGAAAATCATTTTTATCATGTTCTGGAAAAGGGTTCTGCTAGTCGAATCCTTTTTTCAGAAGTCAAATCATCAATGTGACCTTGAGAAACCATCAACGTGCAATTCATAACAAAAGGAATGGGGTAACTGTTGTTTCATAACAATTCTAGTCCCATGCTGCTGGTGACAATCAAGTTCTTATTCAACAGTTCCATTTGGAGTAGTTTCAACACCCACCATACAGCCCAGACGTGGTGCCATCCTACTACTACCTGTTCTTACACAAGTGTGGGCTTGGTATTAAGCACTTTTAAAACAGACAATGATGTAAAACACTATACAGTTATGGCTGTTATCATTTGTGGGATCGTTCTTTGAGGACGGACTGGATAAGTTGGTAGACCGCTACGACAAGTGCCTGAACACTTGTGGAAACTATGTAAAAAAGTAGAGCCGCCTCGGTGGTCTAGTGGATAGCGTACTAGGCTTTCACCCCGAGGACCCGTGTACGATTCCCGGCAAGGGCTTGGCATTTTCATACGCTATAAATCATCCCATCGTCTGCATTAGCCCAAGTGTGCACAATAGTCAGACGTTAAAAAAAAAATGTAAAAAAGTAGTTTAATACCTCTTTCATGAATACCTTTTTTTTGGAAAAAAATTTTTACAATTTTTTTTCACATCGGTATTTACTTTCTGCACTTGCCTCGTATTTCAGAAAATTGGGACTATAACAGTAAACATCGAGTTGAGTTGGTGAGACTCTACTGTGTAAATATATTACAACTCTATATTAGCTGTATGATTGCTTAAAATTCTTAATTAACTATTTTAATTAATTTGAGAAACTGAAATTTAAAGAACCGAATCCAAAAATTATGAATTAAAATACACAATCTTAATCAGTCATATCAACCACAATTTGTTTAATTCCATTTTATTTTTAAACCCTCTCCCGAATTTTAAAATATTATTGTAATTTGTTTGTAACAGTGGGATTGTGTTAACAAGACAGCCAATTTTCGGAAATTATTAATATTTTTTGAAATACACAAGTAACTAAAATTATTAAACTCCCAATTGATATTAGCAGTTGATATTAGCAGTACGCAAATATTAGCAGTTTAGTTAATACGTGATATACTAAAAACCAGGTTTTCAATTTTATACAAGTATTTGAAAAAGAATGCTTCTATTTAAAAAAACTACTTGAACAATAGAAAAAAAATATTTTGATATTAAACTGAAAAGAAATGGTGGAAATTATTTTTACCTTGATGGCTAAAAAGAGTCACTAAAAATAGCCTTGCTTTAAGACTAAAATTATTTCCATATTTCACTTCCTCACTGTACAAAATAAAACATTTAATAATCATTTAATCTGAACATCACAGAGACTATGATTTGACATGTGGGTCTGTGATTTGCTTATCTAAAACAGTTAAAAAAACTGATTTTCTCAAAATCAGCTAAATAATTTTAATCAATTTTTGCTCAAATGTAAGTACCCAAACAAATCATATGGATCAATGTAAAAAAAGTTAGAGATTTATCAAAAATAAAACTGAAAATTTAATCAGGTATTCATAACATAAATTAGTAAATTTTTAATAAAGAAAATTTACAGTTCAGGAGTAAATCAAAAAAAAGAAACCCTGATCGCAGTTTTTAGTTTTTTTTATATGTTTTATCCTTGAACAGATGTGTATCGGTCTTCATATACACCAAAACCTGGTGAAACAATTTTGACAAATCAGACTGATTTTCAGGTTTCTTCGGTGACTTTTGAACCTTTTTTTTGAAAATAGATTTGAATGTGGAAAAATTTGTACAATGTTATTGCAATACCCATTTATTTACTTTACTACTTTTTTAAATACAAGCATTCTTTATCGATGTATGTATAACTTTGGATTATTTTCTATACTTTTTCACTTTGCCACCCACATGAGCCCCAAATAGCTTTTACTTCCCCACTTTGAACATTTAATTTCACAGATATATTAATTTTTTCCCAAAACTTCTGTTCTCACCTACCTGATTGAAATTTTTATGTAATCATTCTAAACGCGACTATACACATTTCACAACAATTTGATTACAACACCACCAGTAAATGTTTCTGGCTTATTCCCAATTCCCAAATGGTATTAATTATTTGAATTGCTTTGTTTCTAAAGATTTTTAAAAAAAGTAGTCCAATTTACTGAAATAACTAACCTAACCTGCCTGCCAAATTAGGCTCGCACATTCCTAGTTAAATAAAAATAAACAAAATATTTGCTTTGAAAGGAATCCGAGGAATGACAAGATAGGAATGAATGAAAGGCATTTTACCATACATAAGATTTAATTATGGATATTCCACAATATCATCGATTGTACATTGATAAACATATGATTAAATAAAATAGGGTTACTATTGTCTTAATTAATTATAATGTGTAGAAAAAAAACTACATGATCAAAATGTTTACAATATCTATCATTCCTAAATTAATGTATATGATGTATATATATTTAATCATATTAAAAAAATAATAATAATAAAATCAAAAATATTTAGTAAAAAAAAAAAAAAAATACCTCTTAATTTTAGACAAATACTATCATTGATGATTCACTAAAAAGTATATAAATAAAAACTAGATACTTTACTCCCTAAGTATCTCGTTATGTCAAGATAATTGAATACCTCTCTTCTTATATTGTATTCAGTAAGGTGCGAATTTGCTTCTTTCACTTTTAAGTTTTGAATCACTCTGAGCGGGACCACCGCCTCCTGGGCTCCTTAACCTAGGTGTGAAACTCTTGGACCTGTGCACACCAGTCGTCTGGACCGGTGGGTTAGTGCCGGTTATACCCCCCAGCAGGTCCGTAAGTCCGCCGAGTGCTGATAGCGAAGTCAATGCATTCAGTGCTCCAGGTTTCGACAGTAGTTGTGCCAAAGGAATCGCACTGGCCAATGGGGATGGTGCAGTAGAAGAGGGTGATGTAGTGGATGTAGCAGAAGTCGTACCGCCAGGATTGGACGGGTTTTGGGCCTCAAGGTTTGCTTTCTGCAGCTCGACACTGCATGATATCGGGAAAGACAGGTTCGGTTAGGTTCATATTGGAGGCAGCTAAAGATTTTCTTTGTTTCACTTATGTCTAATTATTTAAGTTTGATTTATCCAATCAGTTTTTAAACTTGGTTTGTGCAATCAATAATACTTTTTTTTATTTACAATAATAAGTGTTTTAAAATCTCTAAAAATTTATTTATTTTCTTAAATAACAACTGCTAAATAACAACTCTGTTTACAGAGGTTTATTAGAGTACTACTGAAGTAGTCATTATAGTAACTGAGATCATTATGTACATTATTTACTTGTTTCAAAAGTAGATACAATAGAACGGTTTTCATTTAATACACAAGAAGCACAAATATTTATAACACAATACAAATCCTACCATTTTAAGAGAAGATTTTTGAAAAATTAACTTACAATTGCTCTCGAAACAATTTTATTTGTTGAAAACTAATAACATACCCACCTACCCCCATTCCAAATTAGCATTTAATATTAAATTGTGTATTTTTCGTTTCTACTTTTATCACAATTTTTCATCAAAAAAATCTTTCGATACAGAAGTTCAGCTCAGTTATTTCATTATTGACAACACATTTTGTTAACCAAAATAATTTTACTGTTTTCAAAGTGAAACAAAGATAATCAGATATGCAAGGTAAACAATATGCATGGAATGGTTAACTAAATAATATCATAATGGTGAAGCAAATCAAAATGGAGATATGGTGTTCTAGTTGTTGGGACAGCAGGCACGGCAGAAGTGTGCGCCTTAAGGTGCATCCTCACTAAGCCAACACGCGATCCACAGTAATCTAAACATGATTTTCAGCTTTGTTGCCAACCCAAATCCTAATCTGAGCCGTAGGATTCTACACCTTCATCAAAGAAAGACAGATCTTCATGTGTAATTTTTACCGCGATTTATATGAAGAGTATAGCATCTTTTGTGGCTTTTATAATTTTGCGGTAATTTCTATGGTTAAACGTTAACAAACAGAGTGGAATCACAAGCGTAAATTAAAAAAAAAGAGCATCCTGTGTTCAAGATCAGCTGTCTGACAAATTACAAAACCAGAAACAAAAACACCATGATGTCAATGAAGAGAAATATATCTTTGAACTGGAGCCGCCTCGGTGGCCTAGTGGATAGCGTACTAGGCTTTCACCCCGAGGACCCGGGTTCGATTCCCGGCAAGGGCTTGGCATTTTCATACGCTATAAATTATCCCATCATCTGCATTAGCCCAAGTATGCACAATAGTCGGACATTCACAAAAAAAAAATCTTTGAACTGGTAAGTGAAGTTAGGAAAAATTTACCTTCTGCAAAGAGAAGTAAAAGTAGTGAATTGTCAGGTAAAACATTTACATTACAGTCAGTGTTTTGAAATCAGTATCGATTTTTTGAAAAAATTTCTAAAATTCACACTAGAATTTCCCAATTCATCCAAACTGCCAGAATTATATCTTTCACGCACTGTTAAGTTTTTTTTTTCATCACTTGAAGCATAGATTCGAATTTGCAGCTGCCTACATACACGAAAGCAAAAATTATTATTGCAGCCACAGATGACAAAATTAAATCGTATTCACCGACCACGACGTGTACTAACTGCCAAAAAACATGTAGAAATACAAATTTTGAAGAGACAGATCTGCTTTGTTACTTGATATTACCGATTGGCATAATGAGGACGCACCTTTACATGCTAATCATTTGCTTGCATATAACGAATTAAGAGCATAAATACAATTCATTCAATTTAAAAATTTTTTTTTACCTCAGTTACCAATTCTGCACTGAATTGTATTTTCAGCAGACAGTTAAGAAAGAAATTTCAATATTATTGGAAAACGTTAATCCTAGAAAATTTGATTTTTGAAAATTATGATCAGCTTTTAAATTTACAATAAAATCAATGATTTCAGAAATGTGTGTGAAATCAAATTAATTAATCATTTAATAATAAATGAACTTAATAATAAATTTATTAATAGTTTAATTTCACTGACTATTCATGAAATTGAATACTGATGTCTATTCGCTCAGCGATTCTAATCGAACTATTTATTTCAAATCTACATATGCAAGGAAATAAAATAGCAACATTACTAAAACTTGTTGAGAACAAAATAAACAAAACAAATTAAAAATGGTTAACTAAGACCATAATGGAAAAAAAATTAAAATACAAATTCTTTTATATAAACGTGTTTCAAGTAAAACCACTGAAAATTCAATAACAATAAAATCTGCACACATTAATCTTCTGCCATTTTGTTATAAAGACAAAAATTAAGATGGGAACTTAGACGGAATCTTAACATTATGGAATATTATTAACCTGGATACAGGAACCTTGTCGTGTTGGCATTACTGGTATGTTTTGCCAATATGAAGTGCTTGAACCAACAGCCGTGTTTTCATGCTCGATAAGAGTGTAATAGAATTACAGTTACAGTGAAACTTCCCTTAATGGACACTTCTAAATAGCCCTTCCCTCATAACATACACTTCTTTAGTCCCTGACTAAGCTATTCTAGACTTAGCAGACATTCTAAAAAAGAGACATGGACATAAACGGTCCATAGCATTGTTGGAACTTCTTCATACTGGGCAGCATATATGCTATGCTATAAGTCAAAATTTTCTTTCTTGAAAAATGATGATGTTACGGAAACAAAGAACTAATCAGACCAGTGTTTTACTGGTGGACTACTTTTTGGAAATGATGTGTTTGGTAAAAAATATGTAGCAAAAATAATGCTATGTTACATAGCATTATTTTTGCAATGTATGGCAAGACAGTGGTTACATAGCATTATTTTTGCAATGTATGGCAAGACAGTGGTTACAATAGCATTATTTTGCAATGTATGGCAAGACAGTGGTTACATAGCATTATTTTGCAATGTATGGCAAGACAGTGGTTACATAGCATTTATTTGCAATGTATGGCAAGACAGTGGTTACATAGCATTATTTTTGCAATGTATGGCAAGACAGTGGTAACAATAGCATTATTTTGCAATGTATGGCAAGACAATGGTTACATAGTATTATTTTTGCCATGTAACAGTGGTTACATAGCATTATTTTTGCAACATATGGCAAGACAGCGGTTAAATAGCATTATTTTTGCAACGTATGGCAAGACAGTGGTTACATAGCATTATTTTGCCATGTATGACAAGACAGTGGTTACATAGCATTATTTTTGCAATGTATGGAAAGACAGTGGTTACACAGCATTACTTTTGCAATGTATAGCAAGACAGCGGTTACATATCATTATTTTTGCAACGTATGGCAAGACAGTGGTTACATAGCATTATTTTTGTCATATATGGCAAGACAGTGGTTACATAGCATTATTTTTGCAATGTATGGCAAGACAGTGGTTACACAGCATTATTTTTGCAATGTATGGCAAGACAGTGGTTACATAGCATTATTTTTGCAATGTATGGCAAGATTTTGCAATGTATGGCAAGACAGTGGTTACATAGCATTATTTTAGCATTATTTACATAGCATTATTTTTGCAATATGGCAAGACAGCTGTTACATAGCATTATTTTTGCAATGAATGGCAAGACAGTAGTTACACAGCACTATTTTTGCAATGGCAAAACAGTGGTTACACAGCATTATTTTTGCAATGTATGGCAAGACAGCGGCACTGAACGATGATTGCACATTTTTTTTTTTTTTCATTACCCCAAGCATAAGTGCTTCAAGGACTTAACGAGATTAGTTTTCCCTATAGTTTTCACAAAATCCACGATAGGTCTGGAGTGGGAATTGAACAGCATTGCACAAACTTTTGTTTGTTCATTATAAGTTCAAAATTATTTTGTTTTAAAAAAATTACGTTTTTTCTAAAATTAGTGAAAATCAGTTCCATTTTTGTAGGCCACTGTCTTAAAAAAACGTTTGCAGTATTATTACAAATGTCCATTTAACAGTTTGCCTACAGTAAGTAAACAGTTAGCCTTCTTACTGGCTAAAATAGGACCTAATAGTGTTCCTCCCAATAGCGGACACTTCTCAATAATAGACGTTTTATATGGTCTAAGCAATATTTGTTGTCGGGAAGTTCCATTGTATTATTTTAGCAGGGAAACAAACTTATCGATTTTAAGTACAAACAAAACCATCAGCTAAGCTTCGACAACAGTTATAATTGAGTTACTGAAAAAAAATTTTAAAATAGGCAGTAAAAATTCCAGTTTTTTTTTAGTAAATTTTTCTGATACTGTTTTCCACCTCGAGCTGACAAGAAGTTTTAATTATCAGGGTCCAACTGTATTCTAAAAAAAAAATTGCAATGTTTTATATATATTGAATACATCTAACCTTAAAAGAAGTTTAGTTGGAAAAGTAATTTTAAACCAGTAATGCCAACAATCAATCAATAAAAATGTTTGGCTCAAATTCTGGATCTCTGGAAAAAGAAATAGGATTAAATCATGGAGCCGTTGTCAACGAAGGCCGGTGCTGATGTACTGCCTGCTATGATTAAACCAATTATGCAACGTTCTATCGACCAAGGTAAACGATATTTATAAGCAATGCATTTATCGACAAACAGTCGATGACACAATTTATTTGTAACAAAAATAAATAAAAATGATGAAATATTATCTTTCAAGTTTTAATGAAAAATTAAATAAGTCCGTTAAAAACATCTAAAAATAGTTTACCTTGAAGTGACGTTGGATACTTAGTTTTGGATACAAAAGACAATTTAATACAGCTACGAACTACTTCAAAGACTTAAAATTATTTGAAGCTCAGGACCCCTGTAACAGGTAAGTAGTGGTAAGTTGTACAGGATAACAGACTTGGGAATCTACATAACTTTTACTGTTGAAATTATTTAAAAAATACAGAAACAATAATTATATTTAATTATTCAGAAATATAATATTAACTGAACAGCTAAAAAATATTTTAAAACCCATATCATGGATATTATATAATCCACGATTAAAATTAAATAAAGGCTACGGCAATATTAGCTGTTAAACATTGTTTTTAAGTATTCCTTACGACAGCTAATTTTACTTCCTCACTATAGAGCACGTAAAACAAAACTGACTGAAAAACTGATTATAAGATTTTGATGATTTTTTTAATGCCTCTTGAGTTTGTGTGTATGTGTCTATTTTTGAAAAACTAATTGACCAATTTTTATGGAATCAGTTAGATCTGGTTTTGTTGTAATCTACTAAAAAAATAGACCTGGGCGATTACCAGGTCGGCATAGGACTGGTGAGGCACTTTTCTGCTTCGGAATGGTGACGTAAAACTAGGAAGTCAATTTGTTTATAGTTGGCTGAATACCTTTCCTATTTTTATTTCCTCCCGAGCAAGTTGTGGTGTCTTGTGCTGTTGGTAAGCTGCTGTGTAGTTGTGTAGTGGGCGGTCCTTTTCGATGTTCTGCTGCTGAACGATTTTTGACCTGCACTTATTCTAGAAATAATACTTTTTCAGAATTCATTGTTAAAATAGAGAAAGAATGCACCAATCAAAATGAAGTTTTTGTGCACAGGAGATGCGATGTGATGTGTCGGCAGTAGTGTCTGGGCAAAAGTGTATTAGTCTAGCATAGTATAGACCCGAGATACGCAAGCACTGCGAACCAATTGGAAGTGAGTTTTGGTTGATGGCAGTGAATTACGTTTTGCAGGCTGATTCTTTTCAAGCCAGGAGAGAAGTACGGAGATTTTTAGCAGGGTATTTTAATGTTAACTAAGCGGAACTAGGTTGTGTAACTCAGTTCCTATGTTGTTTAGGCGATGACAGTTTGCCCGTATCTCTGGAACTTTTTAGTTTAAAAGTTTTTTGAAGCTCCTTTTAGTGAAATCAGGAAATTGGCCTTATTTCTCAAAATCGATTCATTATACTTTGGTTACAAGAAAATTTATGACTCTAGTCAACGTAGCGTTTTGAAATAAAAAGGAATTTTTGGTTTGCAAGTAAATTGAAAAACCTAAAAACAAACCCTGTTCGCCATTAGGTTTATTTTTTTCTATTTACTTTCGAAGTGTAAATTTCTTTTACTTCAAATCTGTTACACTGGCATGAGTTATGATTCTTCATACATGATGAAAACATTGAACAAAATCTGGTGAACTGAATTTGAGAAATTTTGCCACTTTTTGTATAACAGCAGATTCCGAATTTAATTTTTGAGAAAAATAATTGAACATTACAAAAATCGTGAAATATTTTTGCATCATTTATATTTTAGGTTATGTTTAACAACACTATTTTAAAGTCGGAAAACATGCAATTTCAAAAGCAGTCAGATAATTTTAACGAACTAACTAGTTAGCTGAAATTTACGAACTATAAAAATGTCGGTTTAAGTTAAAAATATTGTTGATGGCACTGGCTTTACAGTGACGTTTAACGTTTTTGTTTTATTCGGTCATCTTTTAATCTCTATAAAATAATTTCACTCGAGTTTCATGAATATTTAAGCCATTTTCTCCATTATATCTTACAATGTTTTACTTAGTCTGCTCATGTACTAAACAAGTGCCTGGCGGTTTTAAATCAGTTAATATTTTGTAATTTAACCTTCCCAAGTCTGCAGGATAGGATCCTGGGAACTGTAATGCCCAGGATTACTTACAGTAAGGATACGTTAAGGCATGTCGTAACTCACCTCATGTTGATTAAATACTGCGCCAATGCTACTGAATCAGGATTGCCTGTGATAGTGATTGTTCTATCTGTGCTGCCTCCATCTCTCTCTTCACAGTTGCTGATCCGGATCATGGCGCCACTTATTTGTCTGCAACAACAATCGCTGTGTTACAAGAATCTGCATTGATCCGAATCGCAGGATACCCAGAAATTAATTATTTTTTGTTAAGAATCCAACGCACTGTATTTATTTGGGCATATCGCAGCTAACCCATTAAATTATTTCGTGTAAACTTACACTGACTTTACAATACAGTAGAGAAGATGAAATATTAAAATAAGCGATTACAGCAGTGCGCACATGGAAAAACATTTCCTAAAATATCATCTAGGATGTGTGTATAGTTTTTGTTTTATTGGTGACTCATAGTTCCTGATCACATGCAAGTCTTAGTTTTATTTTCAATTTTTCTCATCACTCAGGGAATCTGACCTGAGTTTTTAGTTGTATTTTTTAATGGACTTAGAAATTCCGACTTGTTCTAGTTGCATGTTTAAGTTTCAAATTAGGCACTTGAGACCGAGAGATGATCCATTTCCTTGAAACATGTTTCCTTGTTTCTATGCACACTAATAACGGCAAACATCCGAATAAACTAATAACGTCATTAATAAACATTCCACCGTTAAGCAACAATTTTAAAAACAGAATGTTATTGTATTTTTTACAATAAATGTTGTACGTTTGAATTGTTTTATAAGCTTTATGGATAAAAACAATTGCTGAAGTTTTATTTGTATGTTCATAAATACAAAATACAAAATACAATTTGTTTTTATGTAATTAGTAGTTTATATTGTTTACTTTACGTTTTAATCTGTACCATAATCCCGCAGGCAATTCAAATTAAGTGTATAAATATCACACTGTACTAACATTTATATTTATCCGTTACAGTGTTGTAAAAGTGTTCTAAATGTAACAGAGTACATATTGAATTTCCCTAACTGGAGCAATCACATTGGATAATTACAGATATAAGTGAAGTTTACCTTAATTTCAGTTACTGGTATACATAATTCTATAAAAAGAAAATTTATTGCTAGAATTAATAACCGAAAATGTGAAAATTCTTATACAGTACGTATACAAACTATTTCCACATCTTTACATATCATTTTTGCCTGCTAAAATGTATTTGTGTCGAATTAGCTTTAATATTTGACTTCCAGGTTTGTTTTAGAAACTTGCTTAGTCGATTTAAAAGTTCTATAAACAATTTATTTCATAACAGATGTCAAAAAAACATTACGCATTTTAAATAAAAAACAACCTTACAGAGGTTAGAGTTCATTTTAACAAGTTGTTTTTTGACATGTTAGATTTTAAACTATCAAAATATTGGTTTACTTGCTGTTATTAAACGTCGTCAGTATGTGGAAATTCATCTACATTGCGTCAACAAAAAAAGAAAAAGCTGCATGACTATGTTTAAATTTATAATCACTAGCCGTAAGAAAGATGTTGAATGTGTAGTACTCGACCGTGCAACACATGCAGAGTGCGCCTCACCTTATTTCTGCAATCTTGGTGCCTCCTTTGCCAATAATACAACCAATTAAGTCGTTTGGAACAGTCATTTCATGGGTCTGTTGGTTTGTGTTCTGTTGGTTGCGATTTGGATTAGTCGTGCGTAGTTGGCTGCCTGCCAACGCTGCTAAAGCTGTAACAAACATTTACAATTAAAAATTCAATGTAATTCTGATTGCGTAATTTTTTCTGCATTCAGTTAACTAAACATTTAGTAAAGCTGTGAATAAATGAAATATAAAAGGGTTAGTCAATAATTAACCTCAATACAGTTGTATTTAACATAGTTGTGTTGGCAGAACTGTTATGCTGATGGTACAAGTGTAGTTTCATTCCTGTATATCTATGCACGTCTGATGCAGCTAGATTAGTTCCATCGTCACTGCCTCACCGTTAATCATGGTTACTCCGCTTTCTGTTTGCACCAAAGAAGAGCAACGTTCAGTGATCCAGTTTTAGTGGTTGAAAGGTGTATCCATCAGACTTTCGACACAAAACAGGAACAGACCAAAATGGAGTGTGTATGAATGGATTACAAAATTCATAAATGGTCGCACTAATGTTATGCATGACGAAGAAACCGAACGACCGTCTACGGCCACAAATGAGGACAACATTAAGCGTGCACGTGATATAGTTCTGTTAGGCAGAGGAGTGACTACTGATGACGTGGCACATCTTATGCAAATTAGTCATGGTTTTGCCTACAAAATCATCAACAACAGATTTGGGTTTCATAAAGTGTGCAAGATGGGTCCCCCAAAAAACTCACAGAAGTGCATAAACAAACACGCTTGGACATCAGACAGAATCATCACTGGTAACGAAACATGTATCCATCATTACGAATCGGAGAGTAAATGACAGAATATGGAATGGAAACATCCACAATCATCCTGCAAGAAAACGTTCAAAATCCAACCAGCTACAGAAAAACTGATATTTAATTTTTGGGACTCGTAAGGCACAAGAATGGAACATTATCAGGTGAGGGGCACAACGATAAACAGTGTGCGTTACAGTGAGATGCTTACTGACGGGCTGAAGCCTGCAATTCGAAACAAACGCTGAGGACTATTGTTAAAAGGAGTTGTGTTGTTGCACGACAATGCCTGACCACATACTGTTGTCCACACTGCTGAAACACTCCAGAAACTCAATTTTGGAGTAACGGCTCATCCTCTGTATAGTCTGGATATTGCCCTTTCTGATTACCACTTGCTTGGTCCACTCAAAGAGGCACTAAGGGGCCATCAATTTACCTCAGACTAAGACGTGAAAGAAGCGGTGCATGCGTGCTCGCTGCTTAGCTGAAAAAGTTCTATTCTGAAAGCATTAAGAAGCTTGTGCAACGATGGACCAAGTGCATTGAAAAACAAGGGGACTACGTTGAAAAATTATTATGTTAGATTAGATTAGATTATATTCTAGAGGAAGGGATTTGTTCAACCCCAGGCACTGCGATCAACTGACCTATTGTGCAACTTACCTCTTAAAATACCTAGTTCAGCAGATTTGTGCCACTAATAAGTTCCAACAACAAAATGACTAGCTCATTCTGCTGAAGATCCCTAGGGTCTTAGAAACCAAAAACCCTAGCCTCCTACTAGCAATAGCCTCACAATCATAAATTAAATGACCTGCAGTTTCCTCCTCCTTCCTGCACAATCTACACACGGTTTCTCTGTGGTACACACCTATCCTGTTCCATGTACCCTCAGACCACAGTGCCCTGTTATGAGCCCCATAATCCTCCTGAGTTGTGCTCTGCCCAGGACATCTGCTGCCCCTTTGATTCCTTATGATGTTAATGTAAGTATCCTATTTGTATTGCAATAAAATTTATTGCATTGAGGATAATTATTGACTTACCCCTGCATATTTTGAAAATGGCTTAAATAGTTTCGACTAAACATTGCCAACATCTTCAGATAAACAAAATGTAAGGTTAGTATTTCCAAAAATTTGTGGGAACTGCCAACTAATTGAACGACAAGGTAACCACATAAATGTTCACAAAAATCAATTAGCCTGTGTAATATGTTACAGAAAATCGAAACCATTAAAAATAATTATAAAAATCGGAGCTTAATGTCTCAAACAGGGAGGAGTTTTTTACATTCAAAAAGTGCATTACACAATGAACCTCACATTTGGAAGACTGTTACGTTTGTCACACAAACAACCATAGCAGCTTGCTGTTAGCACCAGACCGCACGATGGAAGGTCAACATAGTGACATGGCAGCAGTGGTTGTGGTGGAAGTCAGATCAAACCGTTCTTTACTTTTAGAATAACCCTTGTAAGAAAATTATCCTTTTTCAATACTGTTAAAAAAACCAAATGTAAAAATCATTTTTTTTTACCCGAAATTACAAAACTCAGTAATAATTATGTACCTGCAGGATTAAGTCCTCCACTCCCAGCAGAGTTCAACCCTCCAAGACCCAACGCAGCCAAGCCAGCCAGAGGTCCTCCAGGTAACTTGCCCATCTGTAACAACCCCTCATGACATCCCCCAACCCCAGCACAACACAAGTAAATATCCACACTTACTCAACATTAATATTTATATAGCATTCACTATTTAGTGTACAAAGCCAGTCTGCCACTGTTCTGTAGACAGATCTGTAATAGTCATTGATTCCAGACTCTGAAATGATGTCACTCGCAAAGATATTGCACTAACTTTCTCACATTCAACAAAATTATTTAAGGTTAAAGTTTTCGCTCAAAAAAATGTATTTTGAGAACTATTGCAAACACAAAACAGCCAATTTCTCAAAATCAGCATGTACACACACACACACACACACACACACACACACACACACACACGCACGCACGCACGCACACACACCACACACACAAACACAATAACACTGAATACAAACAGCCAGCCAACATTATAAAAAGCATGCTCAATATTAGCGGCTGAAGTCCAAGTAATTGTACTATCTGCCACTATGAACTCTGCAATCTGTAACGACACGGAAGGAATATGTTTGAGAAAATAGACAGTACTATAATGTATTTAACAGTAGTTCATTACTCTGCCGCAAAATGCCAACAGCAGCGAGTGCTCACGAACGTCTCATAAAAGTTAACATTCTAGTACTTTTATATTGAGTGATTATAGCCAATGAATGTGGCTACAAGTTAACATTATTTGGCTCTCAAAACAGATATAATTGTCCACCTTACAGCAAAAATACGTATCACAGTTTCCAGTATTGAAATTTTTTCACTGAAACAATCCACTAAAAAAAAACAAAAACAACAAAAAAATTCAATAATACTTTTTCTAGAGACAATTTTATATTCAACCACGTAATCTGTTGCTTGTACTTTCATATATAGTTTACCACACGAACAACAGAATGGTGGAATAAAATAACTGTTTCCCTTTTCTTCAGAAATACAGTAGTCTTGATTAACTACCAGGTTAATTCTGTTATCTGACATTTTTAAACAGCCTTCCACAGTAAATAATTTCTAATAAACCGTAAAAATAACCTTTAGACAAAACTAACACTACAACTGGACACGACATACTTCAGCGTAGGTGATGGCCGCTGACACTAATGCTACCCTGATAATCGAAAAATAAACGATCCCATCACCTAGTGGAATGAGACAGAAACGCATCAAATAGTGTCAACAAATTCCGAAAGACTGCATGAATGTTTCTACTGAAAGATCCACACTATTTATGATAATACCATTCAGCATATAAGTTGGTCACATAACAGTCACATGAGTATAAAGTAGAAAGTATAATATATTTAGAGAATGGTGTGCGGCGGATGTTCTCACATAAGTGAATACTTGCCAAAAGGTTAAGTATGGATAATGTATTATATTAAAGACCTATGTATATAAAATTTGTACAATACATAGTTAAATAGAAAATTTGTTTTACATTTATCCAAAATAATAACAAACATTCTATGCTATAAAAAGAAATGTAGCTTGTTATTTTTATCGATTGCCGGAAGTGGTATATTTTTATTATCAGTCTATTTTGTTATCCGCCAACCGAACAGTACCGAGAATAATGGTTAATCGAGACTCTGTAAATTAAAACTAAACACAAATGACGTAAGCTAAATCAGATCAGAGTCCAGAGCATTTGGTTTTAATAAACATTAGGCACCACCATAAAGAAATGATTAAGAGATACTGTTTTAATACAAGGATGACTCAAATTTGAAGTTGCTCGGTGCAAAGTCAAAAGAGTAAGCTGGATCACCGAAAGCAGAGCTTGAATGCCATTAGCAATGTTTGTGTGGAAGAATTTTCATGGAAAAAAAACTGTTTTGCTCAACTTTTCTGCATTTTGTTTTGTTCATCATGTAATGATGTTCGCCCTTCAATGAATGATTGATGCCAACAGAACTATTGGCCTTGACATAACGTCTTCACCACACGCGCTGCACAACTCATGCAATGAACAATGAATTTCAGTCGCTTTTATTTTTTGCTGTAAAAAAATGAATAACATTACAAATTTCATAATCGGCAGTAGGAGCGAGTGGTTGCTGATGCGCGACTTTCTGACTAGTGAATGTAGATATAAAACTTTTTGGTGCTGCAAATACACCCGGATGAAAAGTTCCCTGTGATTCTAAGACTTTCCTGCCTACAGTAAAAGTAGTGTAACCACTTTTGAGACACCCCTCGTGTTTTAGTTCAGAGTACCACTACACAGGTAAATTAAAGAAGTGCAAAACATGTACACTAACTTTCTCAAATTCAATTATTAAAAATAATTAATTTGAAAGCTAAAAAAGCCTTTTTTTTAATCAGTTTGTACTTGCTCAAAACTTTATGAAGGAAGATTTATCAAATTTTAAATAAAAGAAAATCTGTTTTATTCAATGCAATCTGAAATATTGTTTAACTTTATCACATCAATTTTTCTATGGTGGTGATTCATTAATTCAATTCTTCATTATCAGAAAAAATAATTTTTAATTTTATGAATATAAATTAGTTTTTATCAATATATCATTTTACAATAAACAATTTTACCGTACTGAAGTACATATCAGGCTTACTTCAGGCAACCAAAACTGTTTCATGTTTTAAATCCAAATTTTTACTGAATTTTTCATTTACAAATACTAAGTCACAGCGAAAAGAGCTTCAGAACAAACAAGATACCCATTTTAGTAGCACTACGTATAAAACATCCAGGAAAATTGTAAACTTGAAGTTGCGATTCTTTAAGAGACTGTAGCATTCCTTACAATTACAGAACTCGTGTTAAAACTCCTCAAAAGGTAACTAAAATTTTTAAGTTTTACTAAGAGTATCAAGTTTTATTGAGGGTACAAAAGAAAAGTAAGTATAAATGTATCTTGTGGAACCTACAATTCGGACATCTAAATTGTTTACAAAAAACAATTTACAGTTCAGAAGATTTCCTTTTCCTCCATTTGATGTATATTTATTTTTCCCTTGTTTTTAATATACCCCCAATTTTCCCCAATGCAGCGAAAAGGCTATATGAAAATGCGATAGCCAAGATAAAAATAAAAGGACAAGTGTCACAAGGATTTAAACGAATAAAGGTCTTAAGCAGGAATGTTGCCTCTCCCCAACATTGTTTAAAATTTACTTAGAACAGGCCCTGAAAGGATAGAAAAACAAATGTAAAGGTATGGGCATTCCTCTACAAGACGACAGCACTCTATATACGCTATGTTTTGCGGACGACCAGATTGTCCTCGCACAAGATCATGAGGACCTCGGATATATGGCTCGCAAATTAATAGAGGAATACAGTAAGTGGGGACTTGAAGTGAATCTAAGGAAAACGGAGAGCATGTGCATTGGTGGACGGCAGCATGACATAATTTTAAACGATGGACGGAGGATACAGCATTCTCAAAATTATACGTACTTAGGACTTAAAATGTCACAAGATGGTACATTAGATGAAGGAATTAAAGACACATAGTATTTGGAAGGAGAGCTGTATCTATGCTGAACGGGGTGTTGTGGGATCAAAATATTTCAAAAGAGAATAAAAAAAGAATTTATGACACAATTGTAAAAAGCATTATAACATATGGTAGTGAGGTATGGCCAATTAAGAGGAGAACAGAAAGAATGCTGTTGGCTACTGAGATGAACTTTTGGAGAAGAGAGGCAGGAAGATCAAGAAAAGAGAGAGTGAGAAATGAAAGTATACGGAGGATAATGGACGTAAGGCATACAATTGTAGAGGACATAAGAACAAAACAACTGGTTTGGTACGGGCATGTACAAAGAATGCCGGATGAGCGAATTCCCAAAAAAATCATGCAATGGCGAACACCTGGAAGAAGAAAACGAGGAAGGCCGAGACTGAGCTGGAGAGAGGGAGTCAAAAAGGAAATAAAAAAAAGGGATCTAACAGAAGACCTGTGGTGGGACCGCGATCGGTGGAGGTTGGAGATCGGAAGACAGCGTAGAACGTTGTAGACCGAATTATAGATAGATAGATTTTCCCCAATGTTCGGCATATTGGTAAAAATATTCAATTACTTTCCCTGGCTAAAAATAAATGTTACTGATTTTACAGTATCCTGATAATTCTACCGTGTATAACAGTTTAACAAAATCAGAACAAATAACATAGGCTTTTCAAATTGCAAGACGCAGCACGAACATGTCTTAATCTAAACTTAATTAACGTACGACACATATGTGCCGTAAGCACATCATGCACATAAATGCTCTGAAAACAGAAACGATTCAATTAACAAAATGCAAAACATTCATAGAACATACAATAAACATCAAAAGTGTGGATATTTACATAAAACTACTTATATAAAATTATTAAATATAAACTTAAGTATAGATTATCTCACTTCAGTGAGGTCCCCCAATATACCCCCAAGTATGGCTGATAAGCCACACCCCCCTCCAAATTTGCGGGACAAAATACAAATTATTTCAATTTGTTTGAATCAAATCCATAATTCTGGCTGACCACAGAGCAAGAGCAAGCAGAGGTAAGAGTGTAAAGCCATGCACAAGAAATATATAACTAACACCCAGCTGGGTCGCTTGGCAATATTTGGGTAGAACGAAGATCACATTTCGTGGCAATATCACGAGTCGGAGCAATTTTCTCTTTCCCACTAACCAAACATGTTCCAAATCGCATTAAGGAGCAGTAAAATTTTCTCATTTTATATCTCTAAGTAATCGTTTTTGTGCAGAACAGCAGTAGGGAGCAGATAAAATACGAGGGTTGATCAAATATAAACGAGACTGACTTTCTAAAAACTTTTCCGTTGGACATTGAACTCTAAAGGGTGGGGTTTCAGGTAGCCTGGGAGGTTTGGGACGGGCGCAGACGGGCAACATTTCCGTTCGGACCCTTCAGTATAAAACTATACAATGAGTGAGAGTGAAGTGCACGTTTCCGTGGAGCAGAGAATTATTATTAAGTTTTTGGACAAGGAGGGGGTCAATCCGACTGAAATCTTTCGTAGATTGACGGCTCAATACGGGGACAGGACCCTGTCAAGAGCTCGCGTTTTTGCTTGGCACAAGGAATTCGCCGAAGGACGGGAAGCAGTAGAAAACCTCAGCCATGATCGTCGCCTGACCACTTCAGTCACGGACGAAAACAATGATGCTGTTCAGAAGCTCCTGGACGAAGACAGGCGTATATCGCTGCAATTTATTGCAGATGAACTCCAGTTGAGCTATGGTAGCGTTCAAAAATTGTTACATCAAACCTGGAACTCAGCAAAGTATCTGCAAGGTGGGTTCCACAATTTTGACCGGCGTTCACAAACGGAATCGTTTGGAGATTTGCCAGCGACTATTGACCCAATTTGAACGAGATGGTGAGGCATTATTAAACCGGATTGCCACCTGTGACGAAACATGGGTTCACCATTACACTCCCGAGTCGAAACAGGCAAGTATGGAGTGGCGGAAGAGGGAGAGAGGGCGCCTCTGAAGGCCAAATCACGATCGTCGGCAGGGAAGGTAATGGCCACTGTATTTTTCGACAATCAAGGCGCCTTTCACGTCGATTTCCTCCATCAACGACGCACAATAAATGCACAATATTATTGCGATGTTTTAGAGGCCATAAAACAGTCTTTTCAGTAGGAAAAGGAAATCTAAACCGGCGAAACGTCATTCTTCTTCACGATAATGCCCGACCACATTCGCGAACGCTACGAGGCTTAAACTCGATCAAATTGGCTGGGAACCAATGAAACATCCCCATACAGTCCAGACTTATCACCCTGCGACTATCACCTGTTTGGGCCACTCAAAGAGGCGCTTGGAGGCCAGCGTGCCAAGACGATTCTGCGGTGGAGACCTTCGTGCTCCAATGGCTCAATGAACGCCGAGAACTTTTACGAAGATGGAATTAAAAACTTCCAATCCGGTGGGAAAAATGTGTTACTCGTGCGGGAGACTATGTAGAAAAATAAGTTGTATCAAGAATAATTTGTAAGTAAGCAATAAATTTTTTAAAAAATCAGTCTCGTTTATATTTGATCAACCCTCGTACATCGGATACATTGATTACCTTTACTCATGTTACATCGCTACATGTTTGTATACCTAGTAACCACAAAGCTTACCCATCCACTTGGGATAAAGTGTGTACAAGGACAGGTCAAAAGAGCAAAGGAATCAAGGGGAGATTTATAGCAAATTAGCACTACACAATGAACATAAATGACCAACCAAGAATGACTTCTATTATGTATAGATGGATGACCCCCATAAAATCATTAAGCTGGTTGTGGATATTCAAAAGCACTTAAAAAACTTATACTGTTTTCATTTGCAGAGAAAATTTTTTTTGAATCTCCCAGATAAAAAAAAATGGATGAATTGAATACTTTCTCCATTTTTTTCCCTAGAAAACCTTAAGCTTTTGCTGCATACACACCTGTAACTTGTAAAATGCCACCGCATCTGTCATGGTAGTTTGTAACAAAACAGTGAATAAAAAGCTGATGGCTACCCAAATACTGATGACTAATGATATCACACATTCACTCTATTCTTGAATGACATTAAAAGTTCAGCTAAAAGACTGCTGTCACGAATCTGTTGTCTACGCCATCATGAGGCTTAGTTTCCGATGTTTTGCAATATTTAATAAATTTGTTAAAGTAAGAAGCGGAAACATATTTTTCCACACTTTATATTAACAAAATTGTAAAAAAATTAAACTGCGATTTTTTACCCAAGTATTCCCAAGCACGACATATTTTCCTTTGTTAACTTCCGTTAGAATTAAAATCAAATTAGATCAATATGATAAAATGCATTAAAGTAATAAAATCATTAAGTAATTGTAAAATGTACACAAACACAACATAATGCAATTATAAAAACATGCAGTATTTTTTAGTTTTTATTGTAAGCAATTGGCGAACATTTACAAGAAAAATAATAAAAATTTATAACCATTTTTTTTATAATTAAAATAATTATTGGAATCACAATATACAACTAAAAAGTCCTGTATCTGACTTTAACAAATTTTTCGAAAAATTAGGAAAAGTTACTTTACAGTTAGAAGTTAATGTTACTATTGTTAAATCAATTTTATTAATTGTAACAAAAATATCTATAAATTAAAATAAAAGTAAATAATTTATTTTTACAGATGTAAAAAAATTCTAGGTAACATTTTACTTTTCCATGAATACTGATCTTGTAAGACAAGTTAATTTTTTACGTTGAAGTGAATTTGCACTACCATTTACAAAAAAATGAATACAGTTTAAAACAACAGTTTATTTACCTTGAGAATTTGTTAATTATTAATTAAGTAATAAAATTTTTTATTTTTTTTAAACACTCAAGTATAACTTTTTATTAAATTTATTAACTTATCTTCTAATGAAACAAGTAATCAAAAATTTAGAATCTAACCTGTACCACTAGAAACTAAATCCGATCAGTAAAAAAAAATTCAGTCTCTATATAAGGTAATTCACAAAAACATGTTTTAATAATTAAAAGTAGGCGATTTGATTTAAACCACATCTAAAGAAGCAAATAAATTTATAAAACTATCGAAACAATTTCTTATCTCGCTGCTCTGGTCAGCTTACACACACAATCCAAAACTACATACAATCATTAACCTTAAAACTATTCTAAGCAAAAAAGCAAAGTGAGAGAAAGGAAAGGTGCAAAGAGAGACAGAGATAGATAGATAGAAAGAGAGAAAAATAAAGAGAGAGAGAGAAAGAGAGAGAAACACTTCACACAAACATGATGTAAAATAGCTTGTGGGTTTAATCTGTTTTAACTCATTGCATAGTTTGTTCACAAACAAAATAAATGATATAAAACACCGTACAAACATTTTACATATTTGATATTTTCTTCTATTTTGATCCTATCGACAAAAGAAAGTAGAATTAAAAAAAAATATTTTATCATATAACACAAATTTTCATACTCTTTCAGAAACCAAAAGAAAGACTAAGCATTGGCAAAAAGCTGTCAAAATGAATTAAAACAGAAGAAAGCCACCAGAAAAAGAGAGCAAGAAAGAGAAAGAAATAGCAGTGTTGGGTCTTGGGTTGGGGGGGCCAGCAAGACGTGTGTGGGGCACGGGGGGGTAGGAGGGGGGCATGACTTACTTCACAGGCGGCTGCAAGATGTGCTGGCGGTAATGCCGCTTGCAAATGGCCATTCTTCAGCAAGGGATCGCACAGGCCTGCAGGCGGGGGGTACAATGGGGGCCCCAAGCCGAGTGGGGGAAGGCAGGGGCTACTTACATCCCCATGAGCAGGTACAGCGTAGTTTCCTTGGATAGTGTAAGCTTGCCCTCCTGCAAGAATCACTGGTCCTGCTACTGGAGGTTTTGGTCTGTATGGGATAGTCGCACCCTTCGGTGGGGACTGAAAATAAAAACCAAATACATATAACTACAAAAACTGATAACACAAACAAGAATGATAAAAAATGTTTTCCTACAGCTTGTTCAAATATAAACATTTGTTGGTTCACATATTGATATGAACAAAGCTAACAAACAAGGCATCATTACCAAACAAATATTTTAAAATCATTTAATAAATATGGTTACTTCTAAATCTTGAATCCTTAAAATACAAATTGTTTTAAACAATTCAGTTCATCCAGAAATCGCTAACAAATTTTGCTATAGTACAAGTAAAATCTAAACTGACCTCTAACATGACACAACAGATGTGATATATACATTGAGTGATGGCCTCGCTTGTACCAGTTATAGTCACAGCTCGTTCTGTAGAGTTTGGCAGCATATCTGATGCAACTTGGATTGAAGCTCCTGTCACTTCACGGATTTCTTTAATCTTTGAACCACCTTTACCGATCAGTGAACCACACTGTGAGGCCGGCACGATCAGTCGTAATGTAATCGGCGGTCGTACACTTCCACCTCCTCCGCCACCGTTCTGCATTTCCTGAAACTGAAGCCAAACAATGTTTTGATCCTTTAACACGTTGGTAAGGCGAGGGTGTATCACCAGTGACGCATACTCATCTTCAAAATAGGCGATGCGTGCTACGAGTGACACACTCCCTTTCTTACTTCACATGGGCTTATTTATGATGCCCATATTTGAAGCCTAGAATTATGTTGTATGACCATTTTAAAGTATGCTAGAGTAACCTTAGTCGGATTAGATTTTGGTCTATTGTATTTTTTTGTTTCTTTACAATGGCACACCTTACAGGTTGTGATTTTAAAAGAATAACAAATTTGAATTCAAAAGAAATGTTAGAAGAACCATTTTAATTTTGAACCTTAACATTAAACATAATGAAATAATATTATATTTTGGCCTCCGGATTTTTTTCTTTATCTTAGTTACCTTTATTGGTTTCCTAAAATGAAGACACATTAAAAATAATACAATCTATTTATTGACAATTTTAACACTAAAACATCAAAAAAGAAAACATATATTTTATGGAATCTTATACTTGAAACTTTGTGTGTGTATGGATCAATAAGAGTGTGCCATCAGTGACGCACTACACCTATGGTTTACAGACATCATGTGCCACCAGTGACACATGGACATAACATCTAAATTATATACAATACAATTTTTTTCCAGTTGAATATCACCTAAAATTTTATATGGACACATATTTTAACAACTTAACAGAAAAAAAATGTTTATGCCTATAGTTGAGATTTTATAATAATTACAATAACACAAAATATTATGACATGTAAAAACGGCCATCATGGTGAACGTTTTAACTGGTAGTTATGTATGACTGTGAAAAAAAACGATTAATACTGTGTTAAAAATGATATTATAGATAAGCAAGAATGAAACATTACTGATAGCATTAAACACTTGAAAAGGCTTTAAGTTTTTTCTTTAACAAACTTTTCAAATTTTACTTTAAAGTCTTCATTTGCCCGACCAAATTTCACCACTTACACAAAGGTCACAAACATCATGTCGATCTGTCCATCTGACAACCGTCCCACACTGGCAGTAAAAGCAGGGTCACCTTTTAATTTTTAATTGAGTTTGAGTACGATCGCTTGTAATGTTAAAACCGATAGTGGAATGCCTTGTTTACGTTGTTGGTAAAACCAAACCAGATATACAAAGCCTCATCTAAGGTTTTTCTAATGTGCATCTGTTACACTGCCTGTCCTCACTTACCATTTTCACAGAAAAATCTTTAGTTTCTTTTGAAGTGTGTGTGTGTGTGTGTGTGTGTGTGTGTGTGTGTGTGTGTGTGTGTGTGTGTGTGTGTGTGTGCGGCGTGCGTGCATTTATATATATATATATATATTCTTCCTTTTCTTAACATATTAAATTTTTCAATGACCTTAAACTTCTCTAAAATGTCTGTAGTAATATAAAATCTAAAATGAAATAAAAAGTAATAAATGACAAGTGGAATTCAACTGACCTTGTGAAACCTATCGCTGTAGGTTATTTTAAATGTACATATGGGCTGAAGAAAAATATTTTCTATGGTGGTTGGTGCAGTATGCCATAATAAAACAAACTTCCATGAATTGATTCCTTAACACAGAAATTGATCTATAATCAACAGTGGATATTTGCCTTACTTATCCACTGGATATTTGTATGATCAACTGTATGTAAGTATGATCAACTGGATATTTGCCTTACTTATCCACTGGATATTTGTATGATCAACTGTATGTAAGCATGATCAACTGGATATTTGCCTTACTTATCCACTGGATATTTGTATGATCAACTGTATGTAAGTATGATTAACTGGATATTTGCCTTATCCACTGGATATTTGTATGATTAACTGTATGTATGATCAACTGGATATTTGCCTTACTTATCCGCTGGATATTTGTATGATCAACTGTACGTAAGTATGATCAACTGGATATTTGCCTTACTTATCCGCTGGATATTTGTATGATCAACTGTACGTAAGTATGATCAACTGGATATTTGCCTTACTTATCCGCTGGATATTTGTATGATCAACTGTATGTAAGTATGATCAACTGGATATTTGCCTTACTTATCCAGTTGTAATATTATAAAATTTGCAAATGAACAAACCAAACAATGCCAATGTCAATAATCTGTAAATACTAGGACTATGGGTAATCTTAAACAAAACAACACATAAATTTTGCAGAGTTGTGTGAAAGCACTTTTCTAAATCACTCTACTGGTGTAATCCCACAGGAGAAGTATAAAAAACACATTTCCTCCGATCCAATACCCAACGCACAATTGGATCCTTACAAGATTTATTATCGTTCCTAAAGGAACTAGCCACAGCTGTCACAGCATTTCCACTCCTGTACTTTGCTCTCCTGTATCAATAGCTTTTTGTTTTATAAATACAGCAAAAAAAATACCGCACAAATGTCCCCATAATTTATACAATTTAAAACAGTCACAACATTCTCTTTACAGCCTGAAACCAAGTTTACCTCTTTGAATATTCAAATAGAGAACTAATGAGTAAAAATTGACATTTTTTAAAAATTATTTATTTCCCTACATAACTTCAAATTTTTTTATATGTACAGATTTACATCACAATTACCGAATTAAAAATAAAGCAAAATTAAAATTTAGTGAAAAAGTTTTCAAATTTTGTTTATTTTTATTATAAGTACATTCTTGTTGACATTCCCACTGATTCAGAGCTTTTGAAACTCCGTAATGCTCCAACAAAAAAGGATGGATATAAAAATCAGATTTAAATATTACTGCCTACAATAGTTAAAAATCATACTTTCAAGAGTTACGAATTTTTATATTTTTTAACAATGACCATTTTTAAATCAACAGGATTATGCTAGGTAACAACTTGTCTAAACTAAATTTTACGCTATTCAAATCAAATCAGACCAAAACTGTGAAGGCATGTTTTTAAAAATAAAATATTTAATAACTTAATAATTTAATTTTCTGCTAATCCAGAATAAACTATTTTAAATTCCGTGCAAAAATCTACAACAATGTAGAAAAAATGTAGTTAAAGTTTAGTCTCAGAAGTCTTTGCAGTAGGCAATGGATCATTTAACGGCTGATAAACTAACATAAAAAAATGAAAGATTCAATAAAATTCATTGATTTAATATTTTATATTATTAAATATTTAAGATATAAAGTTTGGTCTTAGAAGTCTTTGCAGTAGGCAATGGATCATTTAACGGCTGATAAACTAACATAAAAAAATGAAAGATTCAATAAAATTAATTGATTTAATGTTTTATATTATTAAATATTTAAAATATAAAGTTTGGTCTTAGAAGTCTTTGCAGTAGGCAATGGATCATTTAACGGCTGATAAACTAACATAAAAAAATGAAAGATTCAATAAAATTCATTGATTTAATGTTTTATATTATTAAACATTGAAGATATAAAGTTTAGTCTTAGAAGTCTTTGCAGTAGGCAATAGATCATTTAACGGCTGATAAACTAACGTAAAAAAATTAAAGATTCAATAAAATTCATTGATTTAATGTTTTATATTATTAAATATTTAAGATATAAAGTTTAGATTTAGAAGTCTTTGCAGTAGGCAATGGATCATTTAACGGCTAATAAACTAACATTAAAAAAAATGAAAGATTCAATAAAATTCATTGATTTAATGTTTTATATTAATAATTTAAGATATAAAGTTTAGTCTTAGAAGTTTTTGCAGTAGGCAATGGATCATTTAACGGCTGATAAACTAACGTAAAAAAATGAAAGATTCAATAAAAATTCATTGATTTAATGTTTTATATTATTAAATATTTAAGATATAAAGTTTAGCCTTAGAAGTCTTTGCAGTAGGCAATGGATCATTTAACGGCTGATAAACTAACATAAAAAAATGAAAGATTCAATAAAATTCAATAATTTAATGTTTTATATTATTTAATATTTAAGATATAAAGTTTAGCCTTAGAAGTCTTTGCAGTAGGCACAATGGATCATTTAACGGCTGATAAACTAACATAAAAAAATGAAAGATTCAATAAAATTCATTGATTTAATGTTTTATATTATTAAATATTTAAGATATAAAGTTTAGCCTTAGAAGTCTTTGCAGTAGGCAATGGATCATTTAATGGCTAATGAACTAACACAAAAAAAAATGAAAGATTCAATAAAATTCATTGATTTAATGTTTTATATTATTAAATATTTAAGATATAAAGTTTAGTTTTAGAAGTTTTTGCAGTAGGCAATGGATCACTTAACGGCTGATAAACTAGCGTAAAAAAATGAGATTCAATAAAATTCATTGATTTAATGTTTTATATTATTAAATATTTAAGATATAAAGTTTAGTCTTAGAAGTCTTTGCAGTAGGCAATGGATCATTTAACGGCTGATAAACTAACAAAAAAATGAAAGATTCAATAAAATTCATTGATTTAATGTTTTATATTATTAAATATTTAAGATATAAAGTTTAGCCTTAGAAGTCTTTGCAGTAGGCAATGGATCATTTAATGGCTAATGAACTAACACAAAAAAAAATGAAAGATTCAATAAAATTCATTGATTTAATGTTTTATATTATTAAATATTTAAGATATAAAGTTTAGTTTTAGAAGTTTTTGCAGTAGGCAATGGATCATTTAACGGCTGATAAACTAACATAAAAAAATGAAAGATTCAATAAAATTAATTGATTTAATGTTTTATATTATTAAATATTTAAAATATAAAGTTTAGTCTTAGAAGTCTTTGCAGTAGGCAATGGATCATTTAACGGCTGATAAACTAACAAAAAAATGAAAGATTCAATAAAATTCATTGATTTAATGTTTTATATTATTAAATATTTAAGATATAAAGTTTAGCCTTAGAAGTCTTTGCAGTAGGCAATGGATCATTTAACGGCTAATGAACTAACGTAAAAAAATGAAAGAGTCAATAAAATTCATTGATTTAATGTTTTAATATTATTTAATATTTAAGATATATCATTGAAGAGCATGTGACATGGCATTTAGTTAAACTAATGTCATATAAATAAACTAATATACCAGTATGCACGCTTTTAATTAGTTGTAATGAAAATGTGACAACGTTTAGGTGAAGATAATGCAAGTAAGTAGAGAAGAGAAGAGAATGATTATTGGTGAAAACAAAATACTGACAAAATAAAATGTAACTGACAGAACTATAATGGAAGTTTGGTACAAAAAACCATAACCGTATAAAATACTTGTAAGCCTATCGGGTGTTCAAAGAAAACAAATATTAATGATACAGGCATTTCAGAATAAAGTGCATAGTAAATACTCCGTGGTATGTGAGAAACAATAACTTAGAAATCTCAAAGTGGAACTGGTCAATGAAGAAATAAAAAAGCAAACAGCAAAGTGTGGGCAGCAAATCTCCCAGCACTCGCATCCTGAGACACGCAATCTCCTGGACCCTATGGAACTTGATGATTGCGTAGAATGAAGCCACTGGATTTGATTAATTCATGTTAATTGAGAGTAACTTAACTCATTACAAAAAATATTTACCCAAAATGTTTTTCCACAACACTATAAAATATTGACGCGTTTGGAATGCAGGCAAAAAAAAAAAAAGAAAATTTAAATAAAATATTTTAAACTTTAATGAATGAAGCAATACTGGGCTACGAGGAAAGCACAGAACATTAAAAAGTGATTGATTTAGTGTACCCCAAAGTTGGGTGAAACAAAGAGATTTTAAACTTTAATAAATTTTGCTTTCAATGAAAAAATGTTAACGAAAAATGAATGAAACTGAATGAGATGATTTTTTTTAATGTCCTCAATAGTTTTTGGCAAGACTACAGAAATTGTTGATGAAGAAAGTGTTCCTTTTTCCAAACATTTAAATTTGATCTCGTTTCACAGTTTTGGATAACTATGATTTGATTACACTGACAGTTGTTTCCTTTTAATACTTGACATTGTGTACTAAAAATGAACCTGGTTTAAAAAAACAACACTATTTTGTAAAAACACAGTTTTGCTATAAATAGCAACAGAGCAAATGTAACAGATTTCACAAATCAGTCTCAAAACCAGAATGGAACATTTTGATCAAATTTTAATATATATTAAGTCAGTATACAAAATTTGAATGAACAATTCAAAAAAAGTGTAACACGCTTTTCCAGAAAATAAAACACTGTCATAAACTGTGATCTGACCACATGGGCCTTCTCTTAATAAGACTCAAACCTATGAGAGGGAAATTTATTTATGCGAATAATTATAAACTGAGCAGATGTTCGGTCAGTAGTTGATTCAACAATTCAGAATTTTCGTTTTTTTTTTAATTCACCTGAAATTATTTGCCATTTACCGAGTGTGTCTTCGCTTCTGTTTACGCCTTTACTTGTGACAAATTAGAAAATAAAACATTAAAGAAAAAGAAATGTTCCTTAATTAAACAAAAATCCTGAAACCCGGTTAGGTTAGGTTAGATAGTTAGGTTGACAACGTGCATACTTTATGGCCTAATACAGATAATTTATTTTACCTCTTCAAATTTCTTGCAAATAAGCGTAAATGCTTTGAATATAGCGTTTGTAGGTCCGGTCACTGTCACTATACGTTCTGGGCAGGATCCATCGGATATGTTAATCTTCGCTCCGGACTGTAACAAAACACACATATTTTGGTCTTGTGTGAATACCATTTTAATTATAATCTGAAGCAAAATCAAATTCAATTTAACAAATACTTGGATAGAATAACTGTTCCTACTTAAACTTTACTTTTGAACTGTATTTCTTAATTTTTGTTAGCAAAAACTTAAACAAATCTTTCACATAATGATCAAAACCTAGAACAATAATCGAGATTTAAAACAGTTTACCATTTTTTTTTTTTTTTTTTTTTTTTTTTTTTTTTTTAACGTCCGACTATTGTACACACTTGGGCTAATGCAGATGATGGGATGATTTATAGCGCATGAAAATGCCAAGCCCTCGCCGGGAATTGAACCCAGGTCCTTGGGTAAAGCCTAGTACGCTATCAACTAGGCCACCGAGGTAGGCACAGTTTACCGTATTTTACGGACTATAAGACGCATCTTAATTTTTAAGTAAAAAATAACTTTTACCATTTTTATTATTAGATTGCTAAGCCAGACTAAAAAAAAATCTTAGCTTATTTTTTTTCCATTACTGAAACTAGCTGCTAACAAAAATATTGTACTGTTACAGATAACACAAATCACTGGCACCGTAGACTGCAATGCCGCATCATGTGCTAGACAAGAAATGTTCCCCACTAGAAATTTTCAGTTCAAAAACCTTGCTCCAGTTTTTAGCAATAGCCACTTCTCGATATTTACCTTCTGACTTAGTTTGCAGTTTTATGTACCACTCGTTTTAAATATTAGTCTACTTGATATTCCATCCACTTTTTGAGTCTGTCAATGATATTTTCTGTAAGTCCATAGAGATTCTGCAAGATCAGTCTCTTAAAACTTTGATAGTCTCTTTCTTCTTTCCTGACTTTTTTCACCATGGAGACAATGAGAGTTTTAAAGTACCTTATTTCCTCAAAGGCAGCTCTTGTAGAAATATTTTAGTAACATTCAAAATAAATGAATAAACACCTTAAAAAAACCAACTTTTCATTGTCAGAGGTCTTTGTTGAAAGAATACTTTTTTTCTTTAGACAGATATGATTTGGCAAGCATTGAAACTTTATTCCTTCTCATCTGACAAACTTTCACAGAATTTTTTTTATAAGTTCATTCATTTCATCATAATGTTATGTGACCTAGTGGCTGTTCAGCTTGAAACATGTTTAGGGAACTGAAAAAATTCTCAGTCACATAAACTTTAACTATATCCATGGAGGAAGAATGTTATTCTTTAGAGTAGATTCTTCAACCAATCTCTATTGGCTGAAACCATCGATTAATTTGGCATTAGTAGTAGTCTGATGTGGGGACAAGAACTTCAAAAAGTGATAAAAATAATTTTGTGAATTTTCCTTTCTTCCTTGACTTACTTTTTGGTTCTCTTGTCTAGCTCCTGATAGTTCAAAGAACTTGTACACATCTACTGAGTATTCTTTTACCATAGGTAGTTGATCTTGAATCTCACTACCAAATGCATGAACACTTACGTTAAAATACAGGAACAAATGCTTACCAATCTAGATGATACTAACATTTTCACTCATAAATTCATTTTTTTATGGATTTATTTATTCGTAAATATGATAAACTTGTGAAAAAGTTTTTAAATAGTTTTCGAATAACTAGGCTGCAAACAGTTGCTTACTTTAGCACGTAATCCTAAAACTTTCCCAACTGGAATCTTCTACTTGATTTAAGAACAAACAATCATTTTTAATTTTTCAAAGCTTACCAACATTTTCAGCATTTGCTTCAGCTGTTTTTGTTGCAAAAAATGCTAAAATTTTTGAAAAGCGCTAAAAAGAAGGACAAAAGTTAAGACATTTTTAGCAGAAGAAGAAAAGTAGGACAAATAGATGCCCTGTGAATCACATATACACGCAGCCCTATTTTTTAGCATCCCTAGATACACCTACCAATCTACATGCCTCTAGATGCATACCTGTTTTATACAGGTTATGAAAGCATGTACAACAGAAATCGAATTTTGTAATGCACTTCCATTTCCAATACTTCTCTGTATAAAGGAATGAAGTACTAAAACTTCTTTTTATTATAATTACTTTTATGGTTAATGATAGTTTTAATATTATCGACTTGAATACCGCTTGCATTTATAGTGTTTACAAAACAAATTTTACGTGTAATATTGTTTTAACGCTATTACAGCTATCAAGAAAGCAGTAAACGCACTGCTTTGAGGTGCTAGAAATAATGTCTGCTATCATTATTGTTAATACTGGTTACAAGCAATGAAACAAGCATTTAAATAATAAGGTGAAATTGGCTACCAGTGTGAACAAATCTTGAAAATATAGATTTTTCATGTATACAAAATAACGGACATCTTTTTTGGCCTGTCAAAAAATGATGTTGAATCAATTTTTTTTTAAATTATCTTTGTTGATAGATATGAACAAAGAAACTTTGTTCTATTATGATATTTTTATTTAAAAAAGACCTAATTTTAGTAACCAAATTGCACTTTTCAAACACATGTACGCACATGTATGCGCACACGCGCACACACACACACACACACACACACACACACACACACACACACACACACACACACACACACACACACACACACACACACACACACACACACACACATACACACACACACACACACACACACACACACACACACACACACACACACACACACACACACACACACACACACACACACACACACACACACACACACACACACACACACACACACACACACACACACACACACACACACATATACACACATATACACACACACACACACACACACACACACACACACACACACACACACACACACACACACACACACACACACACACACACACACACACACACACACACACACACACACACACACACACACACACACACACACACACACACACACACACACACACACACACACACACACACACACACACACACACACACACACACACACACACACACACACACACACACACACACACACACACACACACACACACACACACACACACACACACACACACACACACACACACACACACACACACACACACACACACACACACACACACACACACACACACACACACACACACACACACACACACACACACACACACACACACACACACACACACATACACACACACACACACACACACACACACACACACACACACACACACACACACACACACACACACACACACACACACACACACACACACACACACACACACACACACACACACACACACACACACACACACACACACACACACACACACACACACACACACACACACACACACACACACACACACACACACACACACACACACACACACACACACACACACACACACACACACACACACACACACACACACACACACACACACACACACACACACACACACACACACACACACAACAAAATACAATACTGTATTCACAAAACAAAAGAGTAAGAGGGACAAGCCACTCTGTGATGCCCTTAGCCAACTGTTACAAGCAAGCTGGGTCTTTGACAGCCGTGTGACATTAGGTCTTCGTGTAAACCAATTACAGTATTGAAATTTATTTCTGATATCGTTTCGGTTAACCCGAGTTTGATTAGAGGGTTTTACTATAGATAATTTCTTTACAGGTTCCAGTGTTACATAGCCCCTGGAACTGCAACCAAAATATCTATTGTGAAATAAACCTCTTAGGTATTAGTTCAATAATAGGTTCCCTCAATGAGTGTGAACAGTCCACTCACTAACTCATTCAGCTAAAGGTTATCAGGGTCTTCGAAGACAAACAAGTTTTGCCTCCTGCTGGCAAGACCCTTACAATCCCAGATTAAGTGGCCTGCATTTCCTCACCCCTCCCACACAGCTTATGTACAGTTTGTTTCTGGTATTACATTTCTACCTTGTCCAGATACACTCTGAAGTTTAAACCTCACTACCCCATAGAAAGTTCCACAGGTCATCTGAGTTGCCTTTACACTACACCCCTACTGATAAACAACACCAGAAAAGTAATTTTTTGGTGATTATGTAATCAATATCAATTCATTATATGTCATTCATAGAACTAAAGCATATGGCCACTTTCAAGCCAAACACCTATACTAAAAAGGAAACTGCACAAGTGTATGGTTTAATCGGATATTTTTATTACAATGAAGCAACTTTTAATACCTGTCATGACTACCTGTAATGTTATTATGATATCTTCTTGTACGTAACTAAATCATCAAAGGAAGTGAACCCAATAATGCGAACAGCAACGGTTGTTTGAAGATGCCTAGCCTAATGGATTGTGCGCTAAAGTTTAAATGCAATTAGTCTACTGCATTGTATAGAGAACTACAATTTAATAGCATCAACATTATAATCTTAGAACCAGTGATTAACTCAGAGCGTCTGGCATTAGCTAAGAAACAGTCATCGAACTTTTTACAAAGTTACACTCTGTCAGCGACTGATTCAATATATAAATTAATAACTTCAGTTATATTCAGTTCGAAATTACCATACTGCACTTGTAACGAAACTTACCTCTTCACGAAATCTTTTCACAATTTCACCCTTCTTGCCTATTATGCTGCCCACTTCCTGTAATCATAAAACACAAATCAAATTAGGCTATTACTGCGCAAAAACGTTTTCAACTCTACATTAATCAAGATTTATTTGTTTATAATGCTTTTATACTTGGCATACAAAACTGATTAGTGTGCTACAGCTGCACAGTACAGTATTCTATTAGAGATATTTTTGTTATTAACGCCCGACAATCCCACACACAACTGATACTTGCAATACAGAACTAAACTTCAGAGTTACGTTGGTTTATAATTAAACCGAGAAGCAGAAGACTTGAAAAATAGAATCCTTGTATGGCTGTGACAACCAGGCTGATTAGAACCCTGCTTCAAAACTGGAAGCACATCCGCAAGGAACATTAAGGTCACGGGCAGAGGAACTCAGGATAACCCAAGAGGCTCATTACATGATGCTCATCTGACACCAGTCTACTGAACTACAATCCAAGATACTTAGTTACACAATAGCCGGGCTTGATCGCTAAGCCAGAGGCCACCAAAACCCATAACCTCAAAAAAATTATTTAATATAGGATAGCAATACCATTATCCGGTTACTCGTTACTTGTATGGTAAAGGAGACCTGGTTGTATGTAAAGAAGACAAATCAGGCAGTATTTACGTAAACAAGTTAACTATGATTGGTTCTCTCGTCAAGAGAAAATTTTGTGTTAATATAGTTCTGCTGGCGAAAAAACAATAATGCTCAACAAAAAAAATAAAATTTTGAGGTCATACTAAGTGTTTACAATGAAACAGGCAAGAACGTATGGGGTACAAGCAGCTTACAATCTACATCAAATAAATGGCTGTTCTTGAACAGTTATATTGACTTTCCAAACTGACTGATACTTTCTCTAAAAGAATTTGAAATATCTTTGATGCAGTCCAGTCACTCATTAAATCATCACTAAACACATGACTAATTTTTTATTAAATACCAGTGGCATTATTACTACTTTTGGCCTGCAGAAAAAAAATAATAGCATGCAATGAATGTCAGTTATGTTTCGTAAATAGGAATACGCAAGTTTATAGTTAAACAAACCCTCTGGTATATCAACCAGCAGCTACTACAAACTATCAAAGCATCGCACCAAAAACCTGTTGAACGGTTACAAGGATGACATGCGTTCATCCATCCCAGCTCCATCCATCGTTGCCTTCTTATTACAGAATCAAAATGGCCTTTGCACATTACTTCAACATATCCCTTTGTTATTTTTTATTTTTGATACCAAATGTATACACCTACATAGTTTTCATTCTTGAAATAATTGTCTTATAAGTATTTTTACTATTTCCCACGAAGGAGTTTTCACTGCCTTTGATATCGCTTCGCCAAAAATGAGTGCATTGGTTTCAACAGATGTTATGGTATTTTATTTTATGAAACTGAATTTATAGCGGATTTATAATGGATTTATAAACGAATTTGTTGGTAAATTTGATTTTGTTACTTACATTTTGGTTTTTGTTAAAATAATTTCTTTTTTTTTTCTTCCTTGGGTTGTTGCTAGACCAGTTCATTTGTATTCTCTCTCTCTCTCTCGCACGCACGCACGCACGCACACACACACACACACACACACACACACACACACACACACACACACACACACACCTCATCAAAAACCTGTTGAATAGTTACATGGATGATGTGCGTACCGGCTCCATCCATCACTGCCTTCTTATTATAGAATCAAAATGGTCTACTTTGCATATTAGTTCAACATATCCCTCCATTATTTTTTATTTTTGATACCAAATGCTTACATCTACACCATTTTCATTCTGAAACATTTGTTTTATAAATATTTTTACTATTCCCAACTGTTTAGATTATTATTATTTCCAATAAATACATATTTTTATTAGGCTATGTGCGACAAATTCAGAACTCTGGGATGCATCGGAAACTGTCTTGGCTCATATGTTGTGTTTATAACCTGCCTTTATTTAACCTACTTATAGCTTTCAAATTGTGAACTGTTGGAACATTCAAAAGCCCTTAGGTCTAAATCGATTTGTGGCCCCCTTACACAAACGAGTACAATAACAGAACCATTAAATTCAGAGAATTTCCAAAAGTACTTTTTGAATCTTAGTCTTATATAACTGTCGACTTAAAAAATCATATCAACATTAACGTCTTCATATACTAGAATTTTAAATTTTTAAATTGCATTGAACATACAAAAAAGAACCCTTATCTCCGCCAAATCTTCAAATTTATTAATTTTTTTACTTTGATAAATTTCAAAAAATTAGAACACTAATTTATGCAGTTTTAACGCTGATTACATGGTAAAGTAGCCGCCTCGGTGGCCTAGTTGATAGTGCTTTCTTATTGTGCACACTTGGGCTAATGCAGACGATTGATAGTGCTGAATCAAAATAAGTATACCAAATTTGAAAACAATAGTTAAATGCGTTTGGCCAAAACTGCATAACAAAGACACAAATCAAATGTCAAATTGTAGAGTTTATAACATAGGTCTCGCTTCGCTCGGTCAATTGTTTCGCTTGATAGCCACCTCGGTGGCCTAGTTGATAGCGTACTGGGTTTTTACCCCGGGTTCGAGATTCCGTCCAGGGCTTGGCATTTTCATACGCTATAAATCATCCCATCATCTGCATTAGCCCAAGTGTGCACAATAGTCGGTTTAAAAAAAAAAAAAAATACATGGTAAAGTAACATTTTTAAATAAATTTGAGACAAAAAAGCTAAGGATTTGAAATGGCTGTGATTATGAAACTACTGAACGAATTTTGAAGAACTTGTCCAAGGTATTATCAAAATCAATTTTTGTGCCAAGTTTGAATCAAATCGGACTGTGAACTTGAGCATGCCAACAACATATCCATATGCATGTGCATGCGCACGCACACACATACACACACACACACACACACACACACACACACACACACACACACACACACACACACACACACACACACACACACACACACACACACACACACACACACACACACACACACACACACACACACACACACACACACACACACACACACACACACACACACACACACACACACACACACACACACACACACACACACACACACACACACACACACACACACACACACACACACACACACACACACACACACACACACACACACACACACACACACACACACACACACACACACACACACACACACACACACACACACACACACACACACACACACACACACACACACACACACACACACACACACACACACACACACACACACACACACACACACACACACACACACACACACACACACACACACACACACACACACACACACATACACACAATACTTATGTTAAAATTTTAACAACCCTTAAAAAGTGAACTAGTGATCAGGATCGGCACTCGGTTCTTACCATGATGGACACTCAACAGCTCATTTCCCAATGGAAATCATCGTTAAAGTTTAACCATTATAAATTCATATCATAACACTACAGTAACTCATTTTCATACAGGAAATTTATTGAATAAAACAGATTACTCATTTTAAATGTTGCAAAAAATAACAAACAATAAGAATGTAATATGGCACAAAACTAACCCCGAATTAAAGACACGTTTAAATCACTCACAGAGAACAGACACCAGTCTTAGACATTTGGACACGTTTATTTACAACAAAACAAATTGATTAAGGAAGGATTTCAAACAGACTGAAGTATTTCACTGGACAGGTCTAATCTGGACTTTGGCCAGAAATCATTCACAGCTAAAACCCAAACTGCAAAATGAGAAGACTATCCCTAGGCCTATGTAAGCCTCAATTGCCCAGTTTTCCTATTTTCATCTCTTTTGTAACACTTCATAACAAACTCTTTTTATGAATAATTAAAATAACACTGGGACAAGGTATGTATACACACTTCGATTGTGTGCAACAGAAGAGGGTTTCACACTGACAGGACTTTACCAAAAATATAATGCAAATCAATATAAAAAAGTCAAAAAATTAAGTACATTACAGACAAAAATCTAAATATCCACTGTTATCTATTACAAAGATAGTAACTTTTTTTAAATTTAGGCCTATTTGGAATACAAATATAGTCGTCACTTGATAATTCACACCGCTTTAATTCGTAAAACTCTATAATTTGTACTGTGACACTGCTTTCTTGAAAAACTTTTGATAAATTATATGAAAACAATGCATTCTGATCCCTTTCTTAATCGATTCTGAGGAAGCTCAATGTCCTCTCTATAATTCATACTCGGCCCAGCCTTTGCCTCTATAAATCATACTAACTAGGTACATTTCTTGTTTATATTTTGTAGGAACAACACTGTTTATTTCTTGGATCATAAATTTGTGCTGTAATCAATAAATGTGCAACGCTCATTTTAAACACACTTACTTATTAATAAAAAACAGCTCATATGTCATTACGAAATGGAAAACCAATGCCTTAAGAATGTCAGGTGTCAAGTGCCACAGAACTGGTGCACAAATAAACTGTACTGTTAAATAGAAACAATATTTACTGACTGCACAGACTAAAGGGAATGAGACAGTAAATGTTTAGTCAATAAACAATAATAGAGGCCTATTTTTTGGACAGTGTCACCAGTTCCTATAGAAACAGTTCTAAGTGGAATATCGTTTTTACAGAGCTGTTGTTACTTGTTAATCGTAATACAGAGTATGTCAAAATATAAGTCTCTTTCTCTCGCAGACAAAAAAAGTATTTATGTATCGAGTCTACTATAAATTATTAAATAAATACATGAGTGATGTTTCTAATTTTTCTTTATCAACTTCTACATATCGCTACTTTTATAACTATATTTCGCTATCCTTGATAATTTGATTTTTCCTGGACTCTTCAAGTACAAAAAATGAATAGAAACTGTACAGTATACAAATAAAAATGTGGTGTAATAAATAAAAAAGAGAAACCCCATGCCACATAAGGAAAATAAAATAATTTAATACGAATGAAATAAATACCTAACTAGGTCGAATTACTTACTCTCATGTAAATCAGTAATTTAGCTACCAACTTCAGAAGGATGCCAAACAAAAGTAAAATGGTAATTATATTACCAAAATATAAAATGACGGTAAATAATTTGACCATTTTTTTTATTTATTCTGTTCATATCGAATTAATTTCTTTTCAATTTGTGGCAAAGGACGCTTTCTTTTTTTATTTATATACCCATGTGAAATGTTTTAAATTTACGAGCCAACGAACTAGTTATAACAGTTTTTATAATTTTCTCTTTTAAGACTACCGTTTTCCTTTAAAACTATTGTTCTACAAAACTTTGTACTTTATTCTTTTTACTTGATCACTATATTAAGTATATAAAAATAAATGGTGCAAAAATATAAGAAACTTTCTCACGTTTAATTTCCTCAAAATGTTTTGAGGAGACACGTTATTTCCTCGAAACGTTTAGTCAAAAAACTGGCCTAATTTCTCAGAATCTGTTGATCAGATATTGCTAACAATTTTGTAGACTGAAGAATCTTAATTCAATCAAGTATACAAATTTGAAATTAAATAAATAAACCTACAGTTGATGGGTAAATAAAACAAATTTGACAAATACCAGTTTTGTTTTTTTTATTATTATTTTATTTATTCCCAAACTATTTTTTTTTTCATTTAAAATCTGCTACATAGCCTGATTCACGGATCTCCAAATATGTCCAAATTTTAGTAAATATGATTAAATGATTTGAAAAATTACCAGACTTTTTGACAGATCCAGAACCAAATGTTTTCGACACCATACATTTAATTTATGTACTTAAGTATAATACGTTAGAATAAAATTTGATCAAAATTGTTTAAACTGATTTTGACAAAAATGCTATTTTTATAAGTTTTTTGTGTAAAAATAGGCTTTAAAAACATTTACAAACAATCTATCATTTTAAGAAAACTAGAAAATCATTTATCGTGGATTTGGAAAAATCAGATTTACACAACAAATTTCATTAAAATTGATTAAATAGTTTAGCTTCAAGCAATTTGTGCATGCATGTGCAAGCTCATAAAGCATACGCACGCTTACACACCACACACACACACACACACACACACACACACACACACACACACACACACACACACACACACACACACACACACAAATGGAGACATTTTAGTAAAAATCACTCTTTTGGACCCAATCAAATTTTTTTTTCCATACTTCATACTTTGTATAATGGAAAAAAAAGGCAGTTGGAAAAGAATCAACAAAAAGGAATTTGATTGATGAATGCATTTTTGGACCCTATAAGACGTTTTAAAAAAGAGGTTTTTAAAGATATATATATATATTATATATTGTCTGTTACTGTGTGTGTTCATGTCAATACAGGTAAAATCAAATTCAATGAAATTTGACATGTAAGGTTTGGTTACATATGGACACATACCTAATTTAATTACATTTCAATGGAAGCCAGTCAACTAACCACAAAGCCATTGTTTCTACAGAAAAGAACCTTCTTCTACCCTTTAGATAGGTCACATCGTTGTGTCCAAGTACGACATTGTTTAAGGAAGAGATGAATTGTAGAAATAAAAGAGTCCAAGTACTTCAATGTTTAAGGAAGGGATGAATTGTACAAATGAAAACCTAAGTGTAATTCTGCATCAACTTCATACAGCTGCCATTTCCTAAGTGCTGCAGAATTTGTTGTAGCTTGCAGTTATCTTACCTCACATTTTTCGGAAAAGTAAATCCTGGAATAAAATTGAAGGCTAGGAGTAGATGGGTTTCATATACAGGTAAATGTCGAAGAACTGTTAAAAAATTATAACTTTATACCTTCTGAGCATTTGTTAATTAATGTTTTTTATTAACAAAATTTTCTTAACTACTTTGAAATTTACATTATATGACATTAAAGTGTACACCTTTTGATTCTGAAAACATCGTTATAACCAACTCTTTATAATTTTTTAGTTATGCGAATGATTATTCAATTTATTATAAATGTTTTTCGTGAGTTACGGATAACCAAATTACAATGCCATCTATAATAATGTTACAATACTAATTATAGTAACTCAATATATCATTACAAGTAAGTGGTACGAAAAACACTTAAAATTGTTATTTTTCATCTAAGAGAATATGGGTTTATTCTGTGCACACACAAATAGTGACACACTGTGTTACCAGCAAGTCTACGCACAATTGTGCATACATTTACAAGAGATATACATTTTACTCTTGCTCCGACACTGGATTAAACGCCGACAGACAGACAAACCTATAAAATATAGCTAGAACATTCTTGTTACTAAATATAGGCTATGTCTAAGAAGACAAAGATACAGAATTGTTGGCAAGGAGCTAGGTATCTGCACAACTACTGTCGACTGATTGACCTCACGAGGGAATGCCACTAAGTCAGTTCAGTTAGAAATAGAGACTCTATCCCTTGCCTTGTAATTAACTCTAATAGCCTAAATAGAGTGTACAGTTTGTCTTGTTCAAAATCAAAGTTCATTACTTTGCCGATAGCCTGCCTACCTTCAAATAAATTATAATTTAAGAAGGCTGTTCTGAAACCTTACTTTACACAGAGTTGTATCAGGAGACATTTAAAGCCACTATATAAGAAATACAGGACAACACTGGAAAATGAGCTGCAATCAGCCATCATGGTAAAACCCCAGTTCATAAAATGAAAACTAATGATGATATCTTGAACAACTTTGTAACATGTTTTTAAATTTTCTAAGTTTAATTAGCGAATATGTTATACACTATCAGAGAGAAATGCTTGTTTTTTCTATGCAAAAAAGAAACTTTTTTATAGCGGAAATCTATTTAATTGTATATAATATATACTGTGTGTATGTATATATATATATATATATATATATATATATATATATATATATATATATGTGTGTATGTGTGTGTGTGTGTGTGTAAATTTTAGTTTTGTTTTACTTTTCATTTTTTAACTGTTTATCCCATTGCTATATAAATTCTTTATATTAATATTTATTTGGTATTTTAATTGTGGCCTATAACTATTTACCTTGTTAAGTTCATTTAAAAAAATTATTCCAGTAAAGATTTTAGTTTTGACTTATTGGCTTATCTTCTTTTGTGTTGTTTTTGAATTTGGTTTAGAAAAAAAATTAATTAACTGTGTATTAAAGTTATGTTTTTATGTGTATTAAATTAAAATAAAGGACTTATTGCTGTTATTCTGATACGGAACTGATTCTTTTGAACCAGTCACGATTTTAACATTACATTACATTTATACATTAATGTATAATACGAAGTAATGTGTATGTCTATTCACGACTTATGTTCCCCACTGTGAAACCAATTACAACATAACTTCTAGGTACTACTGTATATGAAAACTAAAAGCAATTTACTTATAAAGTAAGATAGCATACCTTGCCTTGCATTATCAGTCTGATGGTAAGGGTGACGGTGGGGTCATCATTTGGGAATGTCTTCTCACTGTCCATGGCAGGTTTTTGGTCGGTAATGCTGTATCTTTATATTACGCAGGGTTAGAAAAAAAATTGCTCAATTCAACCTGAAACAGAAATAAATTATTTATTAATACAAAAAGACTGGAATAAATATTAAAAATTAACTACAATATATCAATGTCGGTTCATAAATAACTAAACTTTAAACAAGATTTTACATTGCACAAGATTACAGTATACACAACCAATATCATCAACTTAAAACATTAACCTGTAGCAATGACTTAAAAAAAATTAATTTCAAAAAATTATTTTCTTAAAACTCAAAGCAGATTAGGGCAAAGAAACATTTTATTATTAAAGAATAAAAAATCAGTTCTAATGACCCAGGCCTACTTCAAGTCTGGTATATGTTAACAAACACCTAAATATATATAGATAACAACTGATGTGTCAGTACAACAATGGCAACCCAAAAGGCTAGTCTATTATTTGAAGAACTTGATCTTGCATAGGAAAAAAATTGTTTATCCAATCAATATGGTGATATTGTATTTAATGTTCAATGACCCTAACAATTATAAATGCAGGCCTAACAAATTAATATTTTCATTTTCCATTTGTTTACAAAATTCTTGAGACAACAGCATAAAGTAATACAAAATTTAATAACAGATTATTTATTGCTTTGTTATAGTAACAAATTTAGATTATTAGCTTTTCATACCAAAACTAGGCACTTACATATATAATATATGAAATATTTAACAAGCTACTTCTTTTAGGCTGTTAGATGAATAATTAAATGCCAAAAGAAATTGATGAGCCAGAAATTATCTTTGTTTTTATTAATTTCGTGATAACAAATTTGATGATTAGATACATATACTACAATATAGAAGTCAATGCCTTAAATTATAAGATAAAAAATTACAGTATTTGCAAAACAGAGTTTAGCTTTCTTTAACAAAAGCACTTAAAATATTAAATAAATATATAGCCTAAAATAAGAATACTTGTATAAAAAAACTTGGACAATTTCATGTCAATATTAAAATTTAGCAGACTTATTAGCTATACAATGGTGTTCTGTAAACATGGCCAGATGGGTGCAGAATTTCCTAAGTGCCAAATTGTTTTAAATAAGGACCTTCAAAATGAGAATTATGTCCGACTATTAATTGACACTGAACATAATATGTCTAAATCACTTCAACAAAGTATCAAAAAAAAATGTCACAAAACAGAAAATCTACAATATAAATTTTGTGAAAGCTGGTCTTAATTACACACAACAAATGAAAACACTTTTGTTGCAAGGTGGAGGTTAAGAGCAAGATTGTCAGGCTGTACTATAAAAATAATAAATAAACAATTAACTATTGTAATTAAGTATGACAATTAATAATTGTCATTATCCCCAAACCCTTGTATATCTCAATCTGCAAACTCTTATTTTTCCAGTATATAAGGAAGTAACTTACCAGATCAAACTAGCAATTTATTAATTCTAACCGTTTTAAATCATACTCAAACCAGTGTGAACCATACGTCTTTAACCATCATGTAGAACGGAAAAAAATCATTGTGGAGAATTTAAACAATATCAGGAATTTATGCTGTTCAACTTGTCATATTAAAGTAATGATTTTCAAAATTTTTTTTTTTTTTTTTTTTTTATTTTATTACACGATTAACTGATATTCACCCATGAAAGATTAAATTTCTTAAGACATGTTATGATTTTATACAATATTTAATGGAACTATGCTAAAAGGAATTGTACAGCTAAACGGAAACAATATAAACAATACTCAGTCAGAATATATGCTATCTAACCTAGGCCCGACAGTGAAACCTTTGAATAGTATGCATTGCAAGAACTATAAAAATGTCACTGCAGTAGAAAAACAAAAGAAAGGTCTAAACAATACTAAACCCTATATAAGATAGTTGCTTACATCTCTCACCCATCTTAATAATCACTGGCTCAAGCAGCAGTATTAGAGCTTCAGCCTAATTTCTTCAAGAATTTAAAAAAAGTAAATTATTTGGAATGGCGGTGGTATTTTTTTGTTGGAAACAAATGCTTTATGAGTCCAAGCAGCAGTACATAACTCACATGAAGTAACTAGCCCCATCATAAGTCACGCATAGTCTGAGATCAGAACTTAGGCTAGCAGTCAAAAGTTAGACTCAATTTGACATCACTTTTGTATAACAATTATGGTTTCTTTATTATGCGTACTACAATATCTTTCAGTTTTCTCAATGGTTCTACATCTTCTCTAATATGTACTGCTTCCTAATGTATAACTATTTTGAAAAAATTGTACATTAAAAATAATATATTTTTTTGGAAAATGAAATCAAGACCTTCGCTCACTGTCTGTAACCCAATATTGTGCATGACTGTTTTCAGCCTCTGTTTCTCTATAACTTTATGTTCTAATGGTTTTAATATATTTATATATAAATATTATATTTTATTTAAAATATGAAAATATATTCATTTGACTTAATACTGTATCTTTATAAATTCAGATTAAAATTTTGTGTCGTTATTTTCTAGCATGGTTTTGTTGTAAATATGTCACAACTTATTTTTAAAAAAAGTAATAATATAAATTATTTTCAATGTTTTAGTATAACTTACTTGTAAAAATGTTATTCCTACAGTCACGTAAATTAGGTCTGCAAGTATTTTACCACATTTATCATGATTTATTGATATATTTAGTAAATTACCGAACAAAAGCAATAACAGATTTATACAATCGGTGTTAACTACTTCACTTCAAAATTATACTGAAATCCAAAACTTGATTTTAAAAAATTCAAAATTTATATTGAAACTAATTTTAGAAGAGAAAAAATTATTAAATAATAAGTATAAAAAAATTAATGTAAAAAAGCATAATATATACACTACATGTAAAGTAACCCACGTGTATATATTTTGCCAAAAAACTAAATAAAATTTTAATTATCATACGTAGGCCAACTATCAGCTTTTTTTTTGGTGTTTAACATCCGATTATTGTGCACACTCAGGCTAATGCAGACGATGGAATGATTTATAGCGTATGAAAATGCCAAGCCCTCGCCGGGAATCGAACCCGGGTCCTCGGAGTGAAAGCCTAGTACGCTATCCACTAGGCCACCGAGAGGCGGCTACCCGCCTACTATTAGCTAACTTATACAATACTAAATATTATAAAAATACATAAAATCAAAATCTTTACCTTAATTATGTACCTTTATTTTTTTTTACAGGTTTTATAAAGAAAACACGTCCAAGTTATTTGATATAAAATTTACAAACTGTAACTTCAGCAGTAAAAAACATTTTCAGTCTAAATAAAGTGAATCATGCAAACACTGCAAACAGTTAAACGAATTTTACAATTTAAATAATTTAGCCTTTTTAAGTATAACCTACTTAAGTTCAATTACCTCAGAACAAGGTACAACTGTTTTTCGAAACAGGAAACATGTATAATGTAAAACACAAAACACATTTGTGACATGCTCGAAACGTGATGAAGTAGCATTTATTTAGAATCACTATCTCCATTTCAAATACAGATTTTTTTTAAATTGTTCTAGTAGCCGATATATATATTGGCCTAGAATGTATTGGCTATGAGTGTTAAACGTATACTAAAAGTGCATTTGGTTAACCTTAAAAATGTTGGTTAAGCAATGAAGTTGTTTTTAAAAACTGAACTACTGCACCACATTAACCAAACATAGCTTGTATCATAACCTACATCATAGAAATCTTAATTTTCAAAAAATTGCTATTAGGTCCAACATCACATTAAATAGCAAAAATTTTGTTGTTTTGCTCTTAAAAATAAAAACAAGTTACTTCAAGGGCAAACTTAAAATTCAAAACCATGTTAACGAAATCTAGTTAACATGGCTGGGCATGAAAACCTAACTCATATGGTTTTGTATACAAGTAACACTGAACACGAAAATCTTTAAAAAATATTGTGATTTGTAAGAAAATCAACAACATGACTGTAATCCCAACCTAAACTGAAACAACCAAAGCTACATAACTTATTCACAAAAACACTCCTATAGGCTACAAATAAAAAGAAGGCTAATCATAAACATGACATTGCATAATCAACAGCCTAGGTAAATAACTCAAATTTCTTATTTCATAATTTTTATAATCTGACCTAATATTAGTTTCAACACTTTTAGTTAGCCATATGAACAAAAAGGCTAACCATAAAGTAATAGTGCACATGACAGGCTTAATTAATTTGGAAATAATTTACCATGCTTGCTTAACCTAGCCTAGATTTTAAACCATTTTTTATATTTAGTAGAAAATACTGAAATATTACTGATCGTGCAACTGTCTTCAATTTTATTTACAAAAAGTCTAAAAAACATGTCTACTTCTATGAAATATTCTAAAAATAATGACTAGGGCCTAACCTCAAATTTATATTTCAATAAGTCTGATTAAAGTGAATAGTTACAGTAAGAACTTAATACTGCAAACACATAAATGTAATGTTAATATTTTTCAATATTAATAAATTTATAAGTATCGATATTTTTTCACCAACACATTCTGTATACGATGTTTTTTGTGGACGCCATTAAACAACCTTTGAACAGTTTCTTAATCCGGCAATAACCATTTAAAAATCTATTGCTATTCTATAGTATATTTAGTTTTCCTATTATAAATAACTTATAATATTAGGCAACACAGACTTTCAAAATTAAAACAAACACTAACCTTCAAAATAAAGAAGCATTAAACAGAAAGGAAAATAAACAAAATAACAATAGTATATTAATCCTATAACTAAAGTAAAGACATGAAGACGAGGTATCTGGTGAATAGAATGCGACGCGTTACAGGTTAGCCAACGTGACAAACAAAATAATAATAAATATCCCTGTTAACATAATATCGTCACTTTTATACAGTACAATTATACTATAGTGGCATAATTTGCATACACCATAAAATTATTATACATATAAATGTTATAGATATAATCAGTGCTCATCATATAAAATACTTTATTGATACTTTACTTTTTTCTTTTTCTATGTACTTAAAAATTAATTGTCGAAACTTTTATAAAAATAAAATATATTTTATTTTTTCGTAATTACCAAGAGTTCGAACTGGTTGTTCGTCTGCATTCACCCAAGTGCAGTCGGACGTTAAACACCGAAAAAAAAATCGAACTGGTTGTTGAATAACTCAACTTAGTTTGTATTTACAGTTGACCGAAATAATATTATTTCTGCAGTCAACAATAACGTTGACTGAAATTCGTAAACCAGTTATTCTTCATCCCAAATAGCCTACGTTGAATACACCTTAACATAATCCATAATCATTAAACATGATAACAAATTTGATAAATGATTCATTAAGAATGGTTTCCTCGAAAATACAATATCTACTAACTGAAACATAGATAAATGTATTTAAGACGTCATTGACAGAAAAAAAAGTGAACATATCACTTTTGAGAACTTTTTTATATTAGCAGAAGAGCTTTAGACAAGGAAATCTCCTTTTTTCTTTCCCAATTTAGAGGAAATAGGGTGAGTCAGACCAATTAAATCGGACATTATCAGAACTGTCTAAACAACGATTTTATACAGTATATAATATTGATAAACACGGCGTGGCAGTGGAAAAAAGTTTAATTTTTAACTACCTCTCAAAATGTGTCAGGATTTGAAGCAGGAATCGGTCCCGGGATTTTTCATGTCATTATGGTCATTCTTGTAGCTCATTTTTCGATAGAAATTTGTTAATAATTCCTCTTCCTTTACTTTTAAGGCGAAAAAATTAGTAAGATATAGGTTTTCGTGAAACAAGAATTCTTGATCCGAAATAGCCTACTTTGAATACACCTTAACATTAACATAATCATTAAACATAACCACAAATAAATGATATGATTCATTAAAAACGGTTTCCTCAAGAATACAATAACTGCTAGAATTGCTGCAAGGTACAGAAGTTAGATATAAATATTTACAAAATTATTGTCAGCCGGTGTGCAAAGAAAACAGGGACAGAGAGCAGTGAAGTAGATTTAAAATTAATTAGAGTGCCAACCTACTTTACAGACATTTCAAGTGATTTAAAATTAACTAGTGTCTACCTACTATACAAACATTTCAAGTGATAGTAACTTACCCAAACATTAAGGAAGTAGGTAACCTATAGTAGAGGAAAAGGACGACACACACTGACGTCTGTCTGGCTTCAACTTAATTTTAACACAATTAGACTCCCTCTACTTTAGGAAACCATTCAAGTACAAACCCTTATAATACCTTTTGTAAAGTCTCTGTGCATCAGCTCTATTACCTTTCTTAAGATATTATTAAGATACTGGCTTTCATATTACATTGTTTGATCAGTGCAATGAAGAAATCATTTTAACTTAAAAAATAAGTTCAAATCCTAACTGATTAGTTAAAACTTCTTATAGATTTGTAGGTTTTTCCTCTTCAGAAACATTTTCATGTTTTATGTGATTAAATTAAAAATTTTCAAAGTATGCATAATATATATATAAAGATATATTTCAAGATATGTATCGAGATTGGACAATACAATATAAAAGCAGTTCAACAGTTTAAATATCTAGGATCATTAGTAACTCAAGATGATGATCTATTTTTTATTTTATTTTATTTATTTATTTATTTATTTTTTTTTTTTTTTGTTTAACGTCCGACTATTGTGCACACTTGGGGCTAATGCAGACGATGGGATGATTTATAGCGTATGAAAATGCCAAGCCCTCACCAGGAATCAAACCCGGGTCCTCGGGGTGAAAGTCTAGTACGCTACCCACTAGGCCACCGATGATGATCTAAACAAGGAACTAAAGCACAGAATTTAAATTCAAATAGATGCTATTATGACTTGCAGAGATATGTCAAAAGTCGTTTACTATCAAAAAACGAAGTTACTATTGTACAAAAACACTATTACCTCCAGTGTTTGTTTATGGTGCGAACACATGTACAGGCACATGTGTACGAACACATGACAAAGACACATTCTATGACCTGCTGGTGTTAGAAAGGATAATACTAAGAAAGATGTATTGTTAGTGAAGGATAGAGATTTATGGAGAATCAGATACAATAATCAGCTGAATGCAGTATATGAAGAGCCTTATACAGTGAAGTATATAAAAGAGACAAGATTGCGAGGGCAGGCCAAACTGTCAGAAAGGATGAGAAAAATATCGCCAAGAAAATATATTCTCTGACACCGAATGGGAAAAGAACAAGTGGAACAGCCAAGGAGTGGAACTAAGGTGGGCCGATGAAGTGTCAAGATGCCCTTAAAATCATTAAGATGCCCTTAAAGTGTCTGCATTTAAAATCAGAGGATGATGCAAGAAACCCAGGCAGTTGGTCACTTCTGAGGGACGCCTGGACTCAAAATAAGTTGTAGCGCTAAGGATGATGATAATGATTCGCGATCTTAAAATGGGCTAATATATATATATATATATATATATATATATATATATATATATATATATATATATTTATTTATTTATTATTTTTTTATTTTTTTGGTGTTTAACGTCCGACTATTGTGCACACTTGGGCTAATGCAGACGTTGGTATGATTTATAGCATACGAAAATGTCAAACTCTAGCTGGGAATCGAACCCGGGTCCTCGGAGTGAAAGCCTAGTACGCTATCAACTAGGCCACCGAGGCGGCTATATATATATAGGCCTATATATAATGTAAATTTTGAATTTTTAAAATTAATTGAAATGACAAAATTTTATTTGATGGCTATTATAATTGAAATTAAAAATTTTCAATCAATTTGAAGTTTAAAATGTTAAAATATGCAGATTTTAATGTTAAATATAATGGTGAAATCTTAATTTAAAAAAATGTAAAGATGAGAAAATTGCTTCAGAAATTCGCTTCCAACACTTCAGCGAGGCAGTCGTGAGCCGCGATTAATCGAAATTCAATTCATACAGTATTTGTTTGGCATTATGACAACAGTGGAACTTTAAAAACAAGTTTTTTTAAATGCACAAGTATCTAACAGATTTCGTTTTTTGGGATACTTCATTTTTTTTTTAGTAAAAATTAATGTATTTCAAGATGTATGTAATTTTATGTACAATACAATGTAAATTATTAGCAATTCAATTGTGAAACTCATTTACGTCTTTTTTTAATATCTAAGGATCAAAAAAGGATCCACTGTTGTTTGTGCAGTCTGCTGTTGAAAGATCCCGTTAAATTAACTGAATAGATACAGCAGGAAACACAGCTTTGTTTAAATTTACCTAAACCTTGCAACCTCTTTGATTAACTTACAGTTAACTGAACTCTGAACGGAATCACTGAAAAACGATTATCCACGCCGATGCCGTCCGCTCAGTTCAATGAATTTATTACATAATCAAATGAAAGTTACGCGTAGCGACCTCAGCGACATCTAACAACGACAACTTGAACTGTTTCTCATAAACGATGTAATGGTAAAGACCGTATAATATTTAATAGTCAATGCGTAGAAACATCTTTTTCAAAAATGGTTCCACAAACCGAATTTCATAACCATGACGGTTGTTTAATTTATTTCTCGGAAAAAACTTTTGTTTTTTGGAAAACATTATCATCTTTTTTAAAACTAGACGACCTATTTTTTTTCTAAATTTAATTTACAGATTTCACTCAATTTTTTAATCATGTATGTAGCATAATGACTCAAGTTAACAAATTAAAAATATAAGGAAGTTATGGTTAAAAAACCGTCTCTTTATTTCCATAAGTGATCAAAATTCAATAAAATTTTATGTTCTAATTTTCTGGAATGTAACATGCTATAAGCCATTTTTTCTTTTTAGTGGGTATTTAAGGAATACATTTTAATAAAATTTCCTAAAATTATGAAACCTGATTTTTTTAAAATTTAAAGATTTCAAAATGGCTGCCATTTTGACACTGCTAAACGATTTTTTTAACGAACTTGTCATATCTATTATCAAAATAGATTTTTGTGCCAAGATTGAATGAAATAGGAATCAAATTTATGCATACTATATATATATATATATATATATATATATATATATATATATATATATATATATATATATATATATATGTATATATATATAATATATTAGTTGTATACTCGTGTATCTTTAAAGTATTTGTCAGAGAATAAAACATAGAGTTGATTAATTTGAAAGTTCGACTTTTAACATGTGTGTCTTTTATGTTTAATGTATGTTAGAAAGAGAAAATGTTGTTATTAAAAAGCAGATTATTGTTAGTGGTAGAATACAGTATTTTTCCGGCAAAATTACAGTACGTTTGTATGTTAGAAAGAGAAACTGTTGTTATTAAAAAGCAGATTATTGTTAGTGGTAGAATACAGTATTTTTCCGGCAAAATTACAGTACGTTTGTATGTTACAAAGAGAAACTGTTGTTATTAAAAAGCAGATTATTGTTAGTGGTAGAATACGGTATTTTTCCGGCAAAATTACAGTACGTTTGTATGTTAGAAAGAGAAACTGTTGTTATTAAAAAGCAGATTATTGTTAGTGGTAGAATACAGTATTTTTCCGACAAAATTACAGTACGTTTGTATGTTAGAAAGAGAAACTGTTGTTATTAAAAAGCAGATTATTGTTAGTGGTAGAATACGGTATTTTTCCGGAAAAATTACAGTACGTTTGTATGTTAGAAAGAGAAACTTTTGTTATTAAAAAGCAGATTATTGTTAGTGGTAGAATACATTATTTTTCCGGCAACATTACAGTACGTTTGTATGTTAGAAAGAGAAACTGTTGTTATTAAAAAGCAGATTATTGTTAGTGGTAGAATACGGTATTTTTCCGGCAAAATTACAGTACGTTTGTATGTTAGAAAGAGAAACTGTTGTTATTAAAAAGCAGATTATTGTTAGTGGTAGAATACGGTATTTTTCCGGAAAAATTACAGTACGTTTGTATGTTAGAAAGAGAAACTGTTGTTATTAAAAAGCAGATTATTGTTAGTGGTAGAATACAGTATTTTTCCGGCAAAATTACAGTACGTTTGTATGTTAGAAAGAGAAACTTTTGTTTTTAAAAAGCAGGTTATTGTTATTGGTAGAATACAGTATTTTTCCGGCAAAATTACAGTGCGTTTGTATGTTAGAAAGAGAAACTGTTGTTATTAAAAAGCAGATTATTGTTAGTGGTAGAATACAGTATTTTTCCGGCAAAATTACAGTACGTTTGTATGTTAGAAAGAGAAACTGTTGTTATTAAAAAGCAGATTATTGTTAGTGGTAGAATACGGTATTTTTCCGGCAAAATTACAGTACGTTTGTATGTTACAAAGAGAAACTGTTGTTATTAAAAAGCAGATTATTGTTAGTGGTAGAATACAGTATTTTTCCGGCAAAATTACAGTACGTTTGTATGTTAGAAAGAGAAACTGTTGTTATTAAAAAGCAGATTATTGTTAGTGGTAGAATACGGTATTTTTCCGGAAAAATTACAGTACGTTTGTATGTTAGAAAGAGAAACTGTTGTTATTAAAAAGCAGATTATTGTTAGTGGTAGAATACAGTATTTTTCCGGCAAAATTACAGTACGATTGTTCGGGCTAAAGCCGTTAATACCCGCCAAATCCCGTGGTATTAAGGTATTGTAACCAGACAACTGACATTTTGCACGAAGAAATCGTATAATAGCATTGTTGGCGCGTGTAAATACCCATTTTAAAATAAATCAGGCGTTTTGAGTGTTGGCCATTTTGTTTGAAATGGGCGAATGAAACTTCGAGGTAGCCTAAATTCATATTTATAGCTTCAAAGTTTCCGGATTGGCTACAGTTATTGAGTCATTTCATGTTGATTGTGTAAATATACATAGAATACTTTTAAGGGTTGAATTTTAAAAACTGTGAAAACTTGTTTCATTATTTTTGTTTTAGACTTATGTTACGCTTGAAAATCTGACCAAAGAAATATTTGAACAGTACAAACTTCTATAATCCCCCCCCATAAATCTTTTCATAGTGAAAGCTGACTCAACAAAACGAAGTCCTCAAATTAAGTCTTCAATTACAAAATGTGGCTACGTTGGTTAGGTGTCGGACAGTCAGCACTTCTTTCTTCACAGATTCAGAATCATTGCATTTTGTGTGTATAGCCTACTTTAATTAACTGTTATTTCAAATCACTAGTTTTAAAATGTTTGAAATTATTTTTCTGCAGTCCCATAGAACCCTAGAGTGATTATACCAAATTGCAACATCCGCGATTAAAATTTAAAATGTGACCCATTTAAACCATTTGGGAAGAATTTTGAAAAACCTTTCTCTGCGCACCTTCGAAGATAAACTGCGTGCGAATAGTCAGAAGAAGAAGAGCTGACTCTTCTTCATTCTCATGCAGAGATACGCAGATAGAAGTGTTCTTTTTTTACTCTGTTTAATCCTGTTGTTGTTGTTTCATATGGCTAGCCCGGACTCCAGTCCATCAGCCTTCTTGCCTCCCAATACAGCCGAGCGAAGTTCTTCTGTCGTCTCGAATCAGCATTCAATCCAGGGCATGTCAGCAGGTGTTCCTTGTTCATATTTCAGTTCGTCTCTTGGCACAGATGGCACATTTCAGAGGAGTAGACACCAATGTGCTTCAAGTGGGCGGTGAGGCAGTCATGACTCGTGTCAAGACGGAACTGTGCCACTGATTGTCTCCTTGGTTTTTCCTTCAGTCCGTCCCATTCGTCGTCTATATTTTCCCACCCTTTGCCTTTTGCTATACTCTTCATTTTTCCATCTGCTGTTTCTTCATTGTACTTTTAAACATGGTTTTTGCCTTATTTGGATTGGGCAAATGTGTGTTGGGGTAGTAGTGAACCTTTCTTTGCCAGCTCATCTGCAGCCTCATTTCCTGGCACACCTACATGAAAAGGGATCCATTGGAACACTATATTTCTGCTCATTTTTTGAAGCGTTCGTAACATTTGATGTATTTCCTTAAGATTGTTGCCCGCTGATGATGATAGGGCCTGCACTGCTGCCTTGGAATCTGTCAGTATTACACAGTTTTGGTGTTTATGCGAAGTGTTCAGCAGAAGAAGAGCCTTAGATATGGCCTCCATCTCGGCGTCAAAATTCGACCTATTCAGCCCAAACGGGTAGTGGAGGGAGAAATGGGGTGTGTACACTCCTGCTCCGGTGCTTCCGTCCTCATACTTGGATCCATCTGTGAAGATTCTCAACCATTGGTCGGAGGGGTATCTTCCTTCTATTGTGGAGATGGCCAGTTGTCGGAGAAGCGATGGTGGCATTCTCTCTTGTTAACTTTCTCAACCAAAGACAAATTTTTGTCTATCTCCAGAAGGTTTAATCCTTTAGGGGTGAAATTTTTGAAAACCATTTTTTTGTGGGAATTGAAAACTTAAAATGAATCCGAGTGAAATTTCAGCTCTTCAAGTCTTTTAGATTCGAAATAAAACGTTAAGATATTTTTTACCCCTATTTTAACTCTTTAAGGGTAGATTTTCGGAAAATCCCTTCTGTTTGCACCTCTATAGCTTAAGATACAACTGTATACGAAACTTTAACTCTCTTCGTCTTTTGGGTCGGGAGATACGGAGGTAAAATGCTAAGTTCGTTTTTACCCCTTTTTGAACCCCTCAGGGATCTAGACGATCGCTAAGAAACGGTTTTAAAAGTTAACCTAGAAGACCTTAAATAATTAACCTTTCTAAGACCTTAAAGGAACGTTTATGGCAAGTTTCATTGTAAACCGTTAGGTGGTTTTGTGGAGAAACGGTGATGAGTGAATTTGGTATTATATAAATATATATATAAATGACCTTTCAAAAAGAGAACCAGAGGTCACTTGGTAATTTTAAGGTTCCGTTCTAGGCTTTACCATAATTGCCACTCCAATCGAAATACGATAACGAGCTTTGAATCTAGAAATCTTCGATATAAACAATAAAGTTTATATTGCCTGTACTATATTTTTTATTTCTGTTATGTTGGTACGACAGTGACAAACAAAGACTTCATTACACAGCCTGCACTGCGGTATGGTTATTGGATATCAAAACAGCTGTCAAAAACAGCTGACTCCAAGCGTCAGATGTTGTCTACCTCAAAATTGCCTGTTTTCATTTCGTAAGTCAAATTAATCTGCTTTTATGGTCCGGAATAATTAATTTAAGTTTTCTTTGCTGTATTTCTGTTTACCGTCTAACGATGATATTTTTTTGTTAATTTAAAAACAATATTTAATCTTAAAATTTTAATTTTCAAACTTGAAATATTTTTTAATAGATTTTACAATTTTAACTTTATTTGTCTTCAATTTAGCTATTGAAAACTCGATCAACGTTCATGGATCAGTCAGTTCACCAGCTATTGACAAAATAGGAAGAGAAGTTTCCTTTCCATACAAACTTTAATCATATATAAAAATTCAAACCTAAAGTTAGTTTATCTACTAAATGTGTACTGTAAGCAAAATTAAAAATCAGAAGTACAAAGAAAAATAATGGAGGTACGCAACTGACGTGATGGAAGCAAATTTCCAAAAGTAATTGTTCTAGCTTACTCTCTTTTTAAACAGATTTTACAATCGTAAACAGCATTAAAATGTGTATTCATCAGCATTTTAAATTTTCAAGGGGACTCGGTGGTCGATGTGGCTAAAGCACCGGTCAGTCTGCTGCGTCTCTGACCTTCTTAGTTCTTAGTTCTAGCAGCGGTTACTCCCGTTTCATTACGGTTAAACTGATCCCTCGCCCTCATTAGTCTGACCTTCTTAGTTCTTAGTTCTAGCAGCGGTTACTCCCGTTTCATTACGGTTAAACTGATCCCTCGCCCTCATTAGTCTGACCTTCTTAGTTCTTAGTTCTAGCAGCGGTTACTCCCGTTTCATTACGGTTAAACTGATCCCTCGCCCTCATTAGTCTGACCTTCTTAGTTCTTAGTTCTAGCAGCGGTTACTCCCGCTTCATTACGGTTAAACTGATCCCTCGCCCTCATTAGTCTGACCTTCTTAGTTCTTAGTTCTAGCAGCGGTTACTCCCGTTTCATTACGGTTAAACTGATCCCTCGCCCTTATTAGTCTGACCTTCTTAGTTCTTAGTTCTAGCAGCGGTTACTCCCGTTTCATTACGGTTAAACTGATCCATCGCCCTCATTAGACTGACCTTCTTAGTTCTTAGTTCTAGCAGCGGTTACTCCCGCTTCATTACGGTTAAACTGATCCCTCGCCCTCATTAGTCTGACCTTCTTAGTTCTTAGTTCTAGCAGCGGTTACTCCCGTTTCATTATGGTTAAATTGATCCCTCGCCCTCATTAGTCTGACCTTCTTAGTTCTTAGTTCTAGCAGCGGTTACTCCCGCTTCATTACGGTTAAACTGATCCCCCGCCCTCATTAGTCTGACCTTCTTAGTTCTTAGTTCTAGCAGCGGTTACTCCCGTTTCATTACGGTTAAACTGATCCCTCGCCCTCATTAGTCTGACCTTCTTAGTTCTTAGTTCTAGCAGCGGTTACTCCCGTTTCATTACGGTTAAACTGATCCCTCGCCCTCATTAGTCTGATCTTCTTAGTTCTTAGTTCTAGCAGCGGTTACTCCCGTTTCATTACGGTTAAACTGATCCCTCGCCCTCATTAGTCTGACCTTCTTAGTTCTTAGTTCTAGCAGCGGTTACTCCCGCTTCATTACGGTTAAACTGATCCCTCGCCCTCATTAGTCTGACCTTCTTAGTTCTTAGTTCTAGCAGCGGTTACTCCCGCTTCATTACAGTTAAACTGATCCCTCGCCCTCATTAGTCTGACCTTCTTAGTTCTTAGTTCTAGCAGCGGTTACTTCCGTTTCATTACGGTTAAACTGATCCCTCGCCCTCATTAGTCTGACCTTCTTAGTTCTTAGTTCTAGCAGCGGTTACTCCCGCTTCATTACAGTTAAACTGATCCCTCGCCCTCATTAGTCTGACCTTCTTAGTTCTTAGTTCTAGCAGCGGTTACTCCCGCTTCATTACGGTTAAACTGATCCCACGCCCTCATTAGTCTGACCTTCTTAGTTCTTAGTTCTAGCATGCGGTTACTCCCGTTTCATTACGGTTAAACTGATCCCTCGCCCTCATTAGTCTGACCTTCTTAGTTCTTAGTTCTAGCAGCGGTTACTCCCGCTTCATTACAGTTAAACTGATCCCTCGCCCTCATTAGTCTGACCTTCTTAGTTCTTAGTTCTAGCAGCGTTTACTCCCGCTTCATTACGGTTAAACTGATCCCTCGCCCTCATTAGTCTGACCTTCTTAGTTCTTAGTTCTAGCAGCGGTTACTCCCGCTTCATTACAGTTAAACTGATCCCTCGCCCTCATTAGTCTGACCTTCTTAGTTCTTAGTTCTAGCAGTGGTTACTCCCGCTTCATTACGGTTAAACTGATCCCTCGCCCTCATTAGTCTGACCTTCTTAGTTCTTAGTTCTAGCAGCGGTTACTCCCGTTTCATTACGGTTAAACTAATCCCTCGCCCTCATTAGTCTGACCTTCTTAGTTCTTAGTTCTAGCAGCGGTTACTCCCGCTTCATTACGGTTAAACTGATCCCTCGCCCTCATTAGTCTGACCTTCTTAGTTCTTAGTTCTAGCAGCGGTTACTCCCGCTTCATTACAGTTAAACTGATCTCTCGCCCTCATTAGTCTGACCTTCTTAGTTCTTAGTTCTAGCAGCGGTTACTCCCGCTTCATTACAGTTAAACTGATCTCTCGCCCTCGTTAGTCTGACCTTCTTAGTTCTTAGTTCTAGCAGCGGTTACTCCCGCTTCATTACGGTTAAACTGATCCCTCGCCCTCATTAGTCTGACCCTCTTAGTTCTTAGTTCTAGCAGCGGTTACTCCCGTTTCATTACGGTTAAACTGATCCCTCGCCCTCATTAGTCTGACCTTCTTAGTTCTTAGTTCTAGCAGCGGTTAATACCGTTTCATTACGGTTAAAGTGATCCCTCGCCCTCATTAGTCTGACCTTCTTAGTCCTTAGTTCTATCAGCGGTTACTCCCGTTTCATTACGGTTAAACTGATCCTTCGCCCTCATTAGTCTGCCCTTCTTAGTTCTTAGTTCTAGCAGCGGTTACTTCCGTTTCATTACGGTTAAACTGATCCCTCGCCATCATTAGTCTGACATTCTTAGTTCTTAGTTCTAGCAGCGGTTACTCCCGTTTCATTACGG
>CM040190.1:6038048-6070548 GCA_022606455.1 Callitettix versicolor
TCTGATTTTACCGCCATAAACAACATCAATGGAAATCAAATTGAAGAAAATTTTCTATGCGAATGCAGCAAAATACTTAGGCATGACCTTAGAAGCTACACTTAAATGGAAAGAGTATGTGATAAAGAAAAACAAGGACTTAAATATCAGAGTTAGAAACACACAGACATACATACACATACACAAACACAGACACAGACACAGACACACACACACACACGCACGCACGCACGCACGCACGCACGCGCACGCACACACACACACACACACACACACACACACACACACACACACACACACATACATACATACATACATACATACATACATACATACATACATACATACATACATACATACATACATACATACATACATACATACATACATACATACATACATACATACATACACACACACACACACACACACACACACACACACACACACACACACACACACACACACACACACACACACACACACACACACACACACACACACACACACACACACACACACACACACACACACACACACACACACACACACACACACACACACACACACACATACATACACATACATACATACATACATACATACATACATACATACATACATACATACATACATACATACATACATACATACATACATACATACATACATACATACATACATACATACATACATACATACATACATACATACATACATACATACATACATACATACATACATACATACATACATACATACATACATACATACATACATACATACATACATACATACATACATACATACATACATACATACATACATACATACATACATACATACATACATACATACATACATACATACATACATACATACATACACACATACATACATACACACACACACATACACACACACACACACACACACACACACACACACACACACACACACACACACACACACACACACACACACACACACACACACACACACACACACACACACACACACACACACACACACACACACACACACACACACACACACACACACACACACACACACACACACACACACACACACACACACACACACACACAAACAAGCAATTTCTTCGTTATTGCTTTTAAGAAGAAATTCCGAGCTATCAGTACATAATAAGGTGCTTTTATATCAGCAAATTTTAAAACCTATGTGGTTGTATGAACATTGATCAGAAATTTAAAAATAAAGTACTTGGGTGTATAGTGAATGCGCCATAATATATTAGAAATGACGATTTGAGCAGTGATCTGAAGATGGAATATGTCAGACATGAAATAAGCAACAGTGCAGTGAAGCATTTGCACAAACTACAGCGGCATGACAGTGTCGAGTTTAGAAGGACGGATGAGACCAGAACAGTGCGAAGATTGAAAAGAACAAAACCGATTTAATTAGTTCAGTAGACATTTTGGGGGGGGGTGAAAAGCACATTGAGGCTATTACCGCCTCCCTAAATGTAAGTGTGAGTGTTAAAGTCGTAAGTGTAGTGTAAGTGTGTGTTAGACTCGGGTACCGCGAGGGACGTCTAAATCCTCTCAATAGGTGCAGCTAGTCTGCACCCCCCTGCGGGGATGGGTTATAACTCAACAACTGTGATGCATATGATTATTCATCAGATTTTATTGAAATTTCTGTTATATGTGAATAACTAAAGTCACTAACAAATCTACAAACCCGCCAACCTGGGCCCACATCGTTGGGAAGCCAGGCTCTGCCTGTCACAAGCCAGGACAAAGTGGCGAGTGATAGAGGAGTAACACCTCTTTAAAAAACCGGGGTCCATCTGGCTCCGGATGGTAGCACCCTGTAAGGGCCCCTGCCTAGGGTTACTAGGTGGAAAAGCATGAGCAATGGACAAACACGCGGAATGTAATACCCCAGGTGGCAGACCAGCTATTCTGGAAAATCCACCCTCTAAGGAGGTCGGTCCCGAGGATTCTGGGGGGGACCATCTATTGCTTGATGACAATCCTTTAAGAGAAGTTCACTAATAAATAGATCTCCAAATTCATCTGGAAGTATATACAAGGAATCTAATGCTATCCTGTTAGAAGAAAACAAAGATATGCGCAAAAAACTTGAAGACATTGAGATTGTCATAAAACAGTTAAGGCAAGAAGTAATGCAGTTAAAAACAGAAAATGATATACTTAAGAAAGAAAAAACTATTAAAATCTGCAAACCAACTGAAGTATTCAGTCGTGAAGAAAGATTTAGCAATCAAATGGAAGATGTTTCAAATAAAATTGATGCTGGTAACTCCAAACAGAGGAACAATACAGAGCCAATTAATTATGAGACAGATGAAGATGTGCTAGCTGAAGAAGTTGGTTGGATAACAAATAAAAGGAGGAAAAGAAAAATCGCAAAAAAGAAAAGCGAGTGAGTCACCCAATTGTTCTCCTGAGCAACTTGAGAGTAACAACCAACAAAATTGTTCTCAGTCAAATGTAAGAAAAGAGCCAAAACCTCCACCGGTAGTTATCAGCAGTGTAAAGAATTATGATAGGTTGTATACCATCCTAAAGGCAAAAGAAATCAAATTCAAAGCCATGTCCCTTAACAATGATCAAGTAAAGATTAATGTTGAGGATAGAGCAGCATTTAAGTTAACAATAGATTGTCTTCACGAACACAGCATGCAATGGCATTCGTATGAGGACAAGCAGACTCGAAATATAAGAGTCATGGCAAGAGGACTGCCTCCTTCTACCGATTCTCAGAAAATCATTAAAGAGCTAAAAGAACGAAAGCTTGCATGTGTAGATGCTGTCAACATAATGAAAAAGGAAAGAGTTAAAACAGGTGAAGGAACATTTGAAATCGTCAAAGTGCCTTTACCGCTGTTTATGTTGTCTTTTGACCACAAAGAAGATATACAAGCCATATACAGGATCAAGGATATTCTTGAGATGACAGTCAAAATTGAGCCATTAAGAAGATCAAACTACATAGCTCAGTGTAAACGCTGCCAGTTGTATGGTCATACACAGAGATTCTGTAACAGAGAACCAAAGTGTGTAAAGTGTGCAGGCAATCATTTAACGCAGGAATGCACAAAAGAAGAGACACAAAACCCAAATGTGCTAACTGCCACGAAGAACACCCTGCCAACTATAGAGGATGTTTGGTAGCTAAAACATTCCAAGAAAGGAGAAACAGACTAGTACAAGAGAAATCCAATGATAAAGCTGGACGAAAACCTCACAAAACAAATCCGGAAGTTAGTAAGGGAACATCATACGCACGAATTGTTGCTGGTAATGAAGGACCACAAGTTAAAGAACACAATACAGATGAACTGTTATTAAAGATAATTTCTAGGTTAGATAAACAGGAGAAGATACTGGAATCCTTCAAAGAAAGGTTAAGTAAGCTCGAAAGTATTATACCACCCGTCGTAAGGAAGAAAAGTGGTAAATAAAGATCTTCGTATCGCAGTTTGGAATGCAAATGGAATCATACAGAAAAAACAGAATTAACAGCATTCCTAGATCTTCAACAAATTGATATATGTCTTATTTCTGAGACTCATTTAACAACGGAATCTTGTATTAAATTTAGAAACTATAATTTCTATCATAGCGTACACCCAGCGAATGCCGCTAGAGGAGGTAGTGGAATAATAATCAAAGCTAATATTTCTCATTATGAGGAATTTAAAATAGAAACTGAAGAAAACCAAGTCACGGCGATAACAATCAAAACTAGAAGAGGAAATATAATGATAGCTGCAATCTACTGCCCACCAAAACATAAGCAAAAAAAAAAAAGACAGCTATCTTAATGTTTTAAAGAGATTAGGAGATAGATTTTTAATTGGTGGTGATTTTAATGCCAAAAATACAGTGTGGGGTTCCAGGCTTACAACAGCTAAAGGCAAAGAGTTGCATGAAGCCGCTTCAGCGCTGGGTTGCAGTTATCAGTCTTCAGGAAACCAACATACTGGCCTGCTGACCTGAAGAGGATCCCAGATCTGCTAGACTTCTTTATTTGTAGGAAGATATCACACAATTATATAACAATTGATGAAAACTTTGACCTGGAGTCAGATCATTCACCAATAATTCTAACACTTAGCGAAAATATCATTAAAACTGAAAGGGGTCCCACACTGGTTAACAAGAACACAGATTGGGAGGGCTTCCAAGAAGCACTGAATACACACATCTGTTTAAAGGTACCGCTCAAGACCAATGGACAGTTGGATCAAGAAGCTGCCAAATTTGAAAAGGATATTCAGCAAGCAGCCTGGGCAAATACCCCGGATGTCAGAAGATGTATGGCTGGTATCAGTTATCCTAAAGAAATTACGGAGTTAGTAGCTGTTAAAAGGAAATTAAGGAAAAGATGGCAACATACACGCTCGCCTGAAGACAAAAATAGGTTAAATAATGTTGCTCAAAGGTTAAGAAGGGAAATCTTGCAATTTAAAAACGAGTCCATAAATAAATACCTAAGTAATGTAACGCATACTAAGGAAACGAACTATTCGCTCTGGAGAGCCATTAAAAAATTTAAACGACCTTGCATACATAGTCCCCCAATTAGGTCTGCAGATGGAACCTGGGCGAAGGATAAACAAGGGAAAGCAGATGTATTCGCTACATATTTAGAACAAGTATTCCAACCTAATATAAACTTTCAATCTCAACAAGAAAATATAACAAATAGAATTAATCTTGACTATAATGTACTTTCACAACAAAATAATGAACATAAAATAGATCTTGTAACTAAAGAGGAAGTGGCTAGGAAATTAAATTTAACATAAATTCAAAAAAAAGCCCCTGGTTACGATTTAATAACTGGAGTAGTACTGAAACAGTTACCAAGGACAGCCATTATAAAACTTACTAACCTTATAAATGCAGCTTTCCGGTTGAAGCATGTACCAGACATCTGGAAAATGGCCGAGGTAATTATGATCCCGAAGCCCGGCAAGCCACCTAATGAACCTACATCATATAGACCAATCTCACTACTTCCAATAGTTTCAAAGGTATTTGAAAAACTGTTACTTCAAAGACTCAAACCAGTTATAGAGATAAACAATCTCATACCTACCCATCAGTTTGGGTTTAGGGATAAGTACTCAACTATTGACCAAGTGCACAGAATAACCAACATTATTGAGAAAGCATATGAAGAAAAGAAAATTTGCTCCGCCGTGTTCTTAGACGTTGCCCAGGCCTTTGATAAGGTCTGGCACGAAGGGCTAATCTCTAAGCTGGAAAAATATTGCCAAAAACATATTCTGAAATTTTGAAGTCCTACATAATTGGCAGAATGTTTTGGGTTAGGCAGGAGGAACATTCTCTAGCATGAGAGAGATTAAGGCAGGTGTACCTCAGGGCAGTGTTCTGGGACCCTTGCTTTATCTTCTCTACACAGCTGATATCCCGCAGCCGGATTGTGTGTCAATCGGCACATTTGCTGATGACACAGTTTTCTTGGGTGTGGGAGACAGTAGTAAAGTAGCAGCTGTAAAACTGCAACAAGCATGCGATGAGTTCGTTACCTGGACCAAAAAGTGGCGAGTTAAAATTAATGAGGGTAAATCGGTGCATGTTGACTTTACTTATAAAAAGGATAAGTATGTTCCGATAGTAATTAATAGCACAAATATTCCATTCAATAACACTGCAAAGTATCTTGGAATGAACTTAGATGTGAAGCTGCGATGGGCAGAGCACATAAAAAAGAAAAGGACAGAACTTGACATAAAGTATAAAAAAATGTACTGGCTGATTGGTAGGAAATCACAACTGTCAGTACACAATAAACTTGTATTATACAAACAAATACTTAAGCCCCGTATGGTCCTATGGGATCCAGCTTTGGGGTTGTGCAGCTAAAACACAAATCAAAAAAATCCAAGTCTTCCAAAATAAAGTTTTAAGGAACATTGTTGACGCCCCATGGTATTATCGTAATGACGACCTTCACAGGGACTTAAAAATTCCAACAATCAGAGAAGAAGCTAAGAGACTGGCAGCAAAGCACGAGGAGAGACTCCACTCACACATCAGCACTGATATTCTGCAGCTCCTGGAAAACACTCATTTAGAGAGAAGGCTAAAAAGACAGCAACCGTTTGAACTGGTTTAGTGTAAATACTGGGACCTCTGTTGGGAGTTCTCAGTTGTGATTAATTTATTTTAGAATAATATTGTAGGTTAGTCATCTAGTGACTAGTGACAATTGTATAGTAATAATAATAAATTATTATTATAAATAAAAAAAAAAAAAAAAAAAAAAAAAAAAAAAAAAACAAATCTACATCTATGAAAGAAGAAGTACTGAGTAACTATAGAGATTTTAAGGATATCTTTTTGTTGTTACGAAAGTGGAAGTGGAGTGTTGTCCTAATAAGGAAATTCACAAAATTCAACCCCTAGAGTGGTAAACAATTTTTTCCCGACTATTTGCACAGTTGGGCTAATGCAAACGATGGGATGATTTATAGCGTATGAAAATGCCAAACCCTGGCCGGGAATCGAACCCGAGTCCTCGGGGTGAAAGCCCAGTACGCTATAAACTAGGCCACCGAGGCGGCTATAACAGTTCTTTTTTGGTAAGTATATTTTTGGTGAGATTTTTTTGAAACTTTAACGTAAAAACTCTATAAAAACAAATAAATATGAAATTTTCTACTTTTTTCGAAATTTATATAAAAGGCTGTACAAAAATTAGCATAATATTATATTTTTTTAAATCAGATTTTCTTTAATTCTTTTTTTTTTGTTATTTTAAGGCGAACAGCCCATTGTAGTTATTATCGTCTCCCTAAATGTAAGTGTGAGTGTAAAGTGTTAAAGTCGTAAGTGTTGTAAGTGTGTGTGTTAGACTCGGGTACCGCGAGGGACGTCTAAATCCTCTCAATAGGTGCAGCTAGTGTGCACCCCCCCCCCGTGCGGATGGGTTATAACTCAACCACTGTGATGCATATGATCAATAAGTTACTAAATGACTTACGTTATTTGTAGTAATGAGTTATAAAAAAATAATAATTAACAACATTCACATCTGCATAATTAGTATATTACACTTCCAAATTGCATTCGAACCTGTACACTGACCGAGGGCAAATTACTTTTGAAATGAAATTTCATGACAAAACATGATATAAACATTTGCTATCGCATCACGCTTGATTCTGTAACGCATATATAATCGTTCTTGTATATAATTATATAGACTTGAAATGTCTACTTCTAAACAGCTGATTTCGCACAACAGCTGTTGCTTCATTATCATTTCAATTGAGGTTATGTTGTTCTTGTTAATTTTTTGTGTATTGTTTTCAATTTTTTTAATATAACTTATTTAATGAATATGACCTATACCAATTTTTGAATCCCAGAATCACAATTATTATATTTATTATTATACTTATACTGTTAAACGTTATTCGTTACCCTGTTATTCGTTTTTATAAAAATAATAAAATCATAACAGTGAAAAAGTGCACAGTCAGCCATGTAGGAAGTTCTGTCGGCCAGTTCCGCGACTGCCTCCTTTTTTACTTAATTTAAACGGAATTTAATGTTAATTTATTAATTTAACGCTGATTACGATGATAAAATCAGATTAAAAAAAAATAATATAAGAAAAATTACGAATTTTTGAAGATTTGAAATGGCCGCCAATTTGGAACTGCTCAACTAATTTCGCTAATTCACAAACTTATCCGACCTATACACGCGCGCACACACACGTACACGCACTCGCACAAGCACGCACAGACACACACGCGCGCGCGCACACATGCATACGCACTTGCACTCGCGCGCGCACACACATACACACACGCGCGCGCGCACACACACACGCACACACAACATACACTCACGCACATGCACACGCAACTTGCACTCGCATTCGCATTCGCAAGAGCGCACACACACGCTTACGCACTCGCACTCGCGCACACACACACACACGCGCGCACTCGCACTCGCACAAGCGCGCGCACATACACACAGGCACACACGCACGCACACGCACGCGCGCGCGCGCGCGCACACACACACACACACAACATACACGCATACACACGTACACGTACACGCAACTCGCACTCGCATTCACATTCGCGCGCGCACGCACAAACGCACACACGTACACCCATACGCACTCGCACTTGCACACACACGCGCGCGCACATTCGTGTGTGTGTGTGTGCATTCGCATTCGCACTAGCACTCACACACACACACACACACACACACACACACACACACACACACACACACACACACACACACACACAACTATGTATGTATATATACGCGTAGTTTTGCTTCAATCTTGGCACAAAAATTGACTTCAGTAATAGCATGTACAAGATAAGATTCGTTCAGCAATTTCAAAATGGTGAATTTTCAAATTTTAAAAAATACGTTTTTAGTTTTTTCTTTTTGAAATTTGATTTCAGCATCGTAACCAACATTAAAAGCTGCAAAAATTTAAATTCCGAATTTACAAAATTCGCTGAAATTTGACAGCGGTCAGGGTTTATGTTCGTATTTGCGATGCGATTTGAAAGTCTAAAGCGCTAACATGCGGAGGTTTTAATGCCGATTGTGATGGTGAAATGTGAATTTCAAGAAAGGGTAGGATAAGGGAAAGTATTTTTGGAAATTCGCTTACATCATGTCAGCGAGACAGTTGCGTGCCGTGATTAAGTCACACAGGTGAGCATAATACATTTAACTGATTTTCAGGCTCTCGCAAGACAACAGAAACGTAAACAAAAGACAAAGTGGCCAAGTAGAAGCATTGTTAGCTATTTTGGGAAATTCAGTTATATTTGTTGCCAGTTAAGCCAGTGATAGTGCCAAACCAAGCCAGACCTGGTATTAATTAGTCAGGAATGTAGCCCTCGTTGCATGCTGTTAGAAGAACGGAAAATAAACGGCACAAACTTTCTTACGTAAATTAATTACCAAATACCCGAATTAGAGATGAGATCAAGCGTTATTTTTTGATAACCGTTACTGCTGCTTCAGACCTGTTATTTAATCCGTTATTTAAACTGCCACGCAGAATTCAGTGTAGTTGTGCAAAAGAACTAAACTGATTATTAAAAAAAAACAATCTAATCTAATTCATATTATATTTCTGAAAGTTTGTATGTTTGTTTGTTTGTTATTCAATCACGCTTTAACCACTGGACCAATTGAGATGAAATTTGGTATGAATATGGTTTAAGTATCAGAGATACATATAGGCCTATTCCCGTTTTACAAAAAGTCATTATAGTACTTACCCAGCCCAAAATAATTATCAGTTTTTAGTTTTGTGGCATGTGTTAATTGTAGTTATTTACTGGACCTGTGATTTAGGTACCTGAGATGAACATAGATTCAATCCTATTTTAAGAATCTTAATCTGTGTTTTATTTATTGCAAAATTATTGCTTTTAATGTAACATTTTCAATATTTTAGTTGAAATTTTTTTCAAAACTGACTTTAATTTGTTACTTTGTGTTGAATTTTTAATATTAAATTTAAAAAAATCCCTACACAGAGTGCCAATTGTAAGGTAGTATATATATTTGTGTAATTATACTATATGAAAAAATGGTAAATATGCAGTGTAGCATATCCTTATTTTTCGATATTTTTGTTACTAAAATGCTTTATTATGTGCCCAAAAGCAAGAATCCAAAATATGAAAGCACGAGAAGTACGATAAAATCGAAAATAAAAGTGACCAACATAACCTCAAAATTGCTACCCGGCGAAAATCAGTAACTTGTATTTTCATAATTTTATGACATAAGTTATATAATAAATAATATTTTTCATTATTATTGAAATACTTGAATATGCAAATATATTTTTTGTTTTGTAATTTAATATCAATGAATTGTAGACCCCTATAATTTTTAATGCGAGGAAATAAACAATTAATATTATTATAAAATTAATTAAAATATTAAAAGTGGATAATTATTACAGTAAATTAATAGTACTGTAATTAAAACAAAGTCAACCTCTTATTTAAATGAATATTAGCGTTAAAGTATCAGTTGTTCATTAACAAAACATTTATAAATGCAGGTTATTTAATAAAAAATAATACTGATTTATTTAAGCGTAGTAATTTATTTGGTAGTTACTCAATTACCAACAATAAATTATAGGCTACAAATAACTGAACTCGAATCCTCACTTTGAAATCATTAACCGTTAACGTGAGGCGTTATTCCGTTGTTCGCTATAACATAACAGTAACGTTCTCAAATTAAAAGTTTTCACTTCGTTATTTTCGTTAAAAGTTATCTCAACGCTAGCGCCAGTAACACGCAGTGACAAAACACTGAACTACTAAACGGTTATCTAAAAAGTTACTGAGAAAAACACGTTACTCGTTCTTCATATTGTTGATCGTTATTTCGGTGCGCTTGGCGGAACACTACAAGCCTATTACTTAACTGTTGTTAGAGTTATAACATTTCAGCCCAGTACCCCGAATTTGCTACTTTTGATAACAGTTATTATAGTTATTCTTCAATAACAGATAAAGTAAAGCCCATTACTAACCAAAACAATAGTTCTTCCAAATTCCGTCCGGAAGCTACGTTGAAGCTAATACCGCGTTGTGCACTGTGACTCGTATTTGTCATCATGGAGTGATTCGGTTTCATCGAGTAGGCTTACGAAGCGTAAGTAACGCGAGTAGGGGAAGTATTACACAGACCCCCTCCAGTTCTCACTTCTCCTTTCTTTCGTCTGCCGGTTCTGAGTTGTCGCGCGCGTATGTGTGTTTTGTGTCTGTATACATACGTGCATGCTTCTCTCTATTTAAAATTACAGAGGTACGCGCTGTCTCGCTGACGTGATGGAAGCGAATTCCAAAAGAATTTATTACCTTACCCTCTTTTTGAAACACTGATTCCAACACCACGATTAGCATTTAAATCGGCGTTTTTAACATTTTAAACTTTCAAATTGCATTGAAAATACGAAAATGAGTCCTGACTGCGGTTAAATTAAATTTATCAATTTCAAAGGATTTTGAAAATTCAAAATGCTAATTTATGCAGTTTATAGCGCTGATTACGATGATGAAATAAAATTTCAAAAAACATTTAAGACAAAAAAGTTGTATTTTTTAATATTTTTAATGGCGGCCATTTTGAAACTGTTGAACGAATTTTCCTCATTGACGAACTTGTCCAAGCTATTATAAGTTTGAATCAAATCGAATTAAAGTTGTGAACGTGAGAGTGTTTTGTCTTGCCAATGTGCCTATCCTGTGTTTGACCTTAGTGCTTAAGGTCTCGTTAGCCTTAAGGTCCTTAAGGCTTATGGTCTCGTTGCGCGCTTTAAGTTTAAATTAGACACTTAAGAGCGACAGTTGAACCAAAATTTCGAAACGTCGTGTAGTTCAAAGAACCTTGCAGTTTATACTTAATTAGTATTCAGTAGCGCTCGTAACCTTGGCCGGAAATTTAACCGGTAACTGTAATATTTAGTAAAAATGTTACTGGACCAACTTTATTAGGCATGCCCTTTCTCCATGAAGCGGTCAAAATTATAGGTATTTCCGTTCAGCCAGTATTATAGAAAATAACCAGCAACTACACTCTCAACGTTTAATCATAGCCGGCCATCTTGAAACGGAAGTGAATGCGAAACAATTTTACACATACTTCCTTCGGACTTTATAAAAGATACCATCGTATCAAATTTCAAAACCGTCGGTTATTACGTTTGACCAAAACTGCGTACACTCGTTATCGTTAAATTAGAGGCCGCCATCTTGAAACGGAAGTGAATTTACAAATACGTCTTTGGGGCTTTATACAAGTTTACTTAGTATTTACTTTCAAAACAATCGGTCAGCGCGTTTGGCCAAAACTGAGTAATTAACAAACACACAAACCAAATCCCGAATCGTCGTTAAAACATAGACTTCGCTTCGGTCAACAAATAATGGCGAATGTCAGAAACATTAATAATAATCTCAAAAAGTGTTCTAGAAGACAGGGATCAAGGATTGGGTTTAGCTTATCCTTATGATATTCAATTTACTAATAAAATACTAACTGAAATTTTACAAAACCTTGGGGAAAGACGGGAATTGGGGTTGCACTCAATCCTGTCGAATCCACCAGTAGTGTCAGCCGCCTCGGTGGCCTAGTTGATAGCGTACTAGGCTTTTACCCCGAGGACATGGGTTCGATTCCCGGCCAGGGCTTGGCATTTTCATATGCCAATCATCCCATCATCTGCATTAGCCCAAGTGTGCACAATAGTCGGACGTTAAAAAAAAATCTACCAGTAGTCAATCGCAGCAGACTGAGCAGGTGCTGCATGGACCCATCCAACCTGCGATAGAAGAAGTGAGAGATGAGATCAAACATCTCAAAATCTGTAAAACCTTAAAGAGTGGACTAGAGAGGCTTCCAGTGAAACCTGGAAGGAGTAAATATATCAAGAACCAATTCAAGGGTTGATATTTTCCTCAAACCAAACAGACTGAGATCTGATGGGCGTATCCCAGACAGTGCAGGGGCTAATGGGATTTTGCACGTGTCAGCCAGTCCCCCCACTAGGAATGCCTCCCAGATGGCGAATTTCCACCAAATCCTGGGCTAAGGGCAACTCAGGACACCATAAGATTCACTGTAGAACACTGTGGTCTAAGAGTGCACACGAACAGGATAAGAAGCGAGTTTAAGTATGCACGAAGTAAGAGGAAACTGTAGACAGCACAATCTGTGAGTGTGACGTCCTTGCCAGCAGGAGGTAAAGGCGTTCCAGGACCCAGAATACGTTACTTAATTGACTGCAGTAACTCGCTGATACCAATCTGTGATCCTCACAGTGCCTGGTGTTTACCTCTAATAAATACAATTAACCTACAAAATGGATCCAACACAATCTGTGAGTGTGACTTCCTTGCCAGCAGGAGGTAAAGGCGTTCTAGGACCCAGAATACGTTACTTAATTTACTGCAGTAACTCGCTGATACCAATCTGTGATCCTCACAGTGCCTGGTGTTTACCTCTAATAAATACAATTAACCTACAAAATGGATCCAACACAATCTGTGAGTGTGACTTCCTTGCCAGCAGGAGGTAAAGGCGTTCCAGGACCCAGAATACGTTACTTAATTGACTGCAGTAACTCGCTGATACCAATCTGTGATCCTCACAGTGCCTAGTGTTTACCTCTAATAAATACAATTAACCTACAAAATGGATCCAACACAATCTGTGAGTGTGACTTCCTTGCCAGCAGGAGGTAAAGGCGTTCCAGGACCCAGAATACGTTACTTAATTGACTGCAGTAACTCGCTGATACCAATCTGTGATCCTCACAGTGCCTGGTGTTTACCTCTAATAAATACAATTAACCTACAAAATGGATCCAACACAATCTGTGAGTGTGACGTCCTTGCCAGCAGGAGGTAAAGGCGTTCCAGGACCCAGAATACGTTACTTAATTGACAGCAGTAACTCGCTGATACCAATCTGTGATCCTCACAGTGCCTGGTGTTTACCTCTAATAAATACAATTAACCTACAAAATGGATCCAACACAATCTGTGAGTGTGACGTCCTTGCCAGCAGGAGGTAAAGGCGTTCCAGGACCCAGAATACGTTACTTAATTGACTGCAGTAACTCGCTGATACCAATCTGTGATCCTCACAGTGCCTGGTGTTTAACTCTAATAAATACACTTAACCTACAAAATGGTTCCAACACAATCTGTGAGTGTGACGTCTTGCCAGCAGGAGGTAAAGGCGTTCCAGGACCAAGAATACGTTACTTAATTGACTGCAGTAACTCGCTGATACCAATCTGTGATCCTCACAGTGCCTGGTGTTTACCTCTAATAAATACAATTAACCTACAAAATGGATCCAACACAATCTGTGAGTGTGACGTCCTTGCCAGCAGGAGGTAAAGGCGTTCCAGGACCAAGAATACGTTACTTAATTGACTGCAGTAACTCGCTGATACCAATCTGTGATCCTCACAGTGCCTGGTGTTTACCTCTAATAAATACAATTAACCTACAAAATGGATCCAACACAATCTGTGAGTGTGACGTCTTGCCAGCAGGAGGTAAAGGCGTTCCAGGACCCAGAATACGTTACTTAATTGACAGCAGTAACTCGCTGATACCAATCTGTGATCCTCACAGTGCCTGGTGTTTACCTCTAATAAATACACTTAACCTACAAAATGGTTCCAACACAATCTGTGAGTGTGACGTCTTGCCAGCAGGAGGTAAAGGCGTTCCAGGACCAAGAATACGTTACTTAATTGACTGCAGTAACTCGCTGATACCAATCTGTGATCCTCACAGTGCCTGGTGTTTACCTCTAATAAATACAATTAACCTACAAAATGGATCCAACACAATCTGTGAGTGTGACGTCCTTGCCAGCAGGAGGTAAAGGCGTTCCAGGACCAAGAATACGTTACTTAATTGACTGCAGTAACTCGCTGATACCAATCTGTGATCCTCACAGTGCCTGGTGTTTACCTCTAATAAATACAATTAACCTACAAAATGGATCCAACACAATCTGTAAGTGTGACGTCCTTGCCAGCAGGAGGTAAAGGCGTTCCAGGACCCAGAATACGTTACTTAATTGACTGCAGTAACTCGCTGATACCAATCTGTGATCCTCACAGTGCCTGGTGTTTACCTCTAATAAATACACTTAACCTACAAAATGGTTCCAACACAATCTGTGAGTGTGACGTCTTGCCAGCAGGAGGTAAAGGCGTTCCAGGACCAAGAATACGTTACTTAATTGACTGCAGTAACTCGCTGATACCAATCTGTGATCCTCACAGTGCCTGGTGTTTACCTCTAATAAATACAATTAACCTACAAAATGGATCCAACACAATCTGTGAGTGTGACGTCCTTGCCAGCAGGAGGTAAAGGCGTTCCAGGACCAAGAATACGTTACTTAATTGACTGCAGTAACTCGCTGATACCAATCTGTGATCCTCACAGTGCCTGGTGTTTACCTCTAATAAATACAATTAACCTACAAAATGGATCCAACACAATCTGTAAGTGTGACGTCCTTGCCAGCAGGAGGTAAAGGCGTTCCAGGACCCAGAATACGTTACTTAATTGACTGCAGTAACTCGCTGATACCAATCTGTGATCCTCACAGTGCCTGGTGTTTACCTCTAATAAATACACTTAACCTACAAAATGGTTCCAACACAATCTGTGAGTGTGACGTCTTGCCAGCAGGAGGTAAAGGCGTTCCAGGACCAAGAATACGTTACTTAATTGACTGCAGTAACTCGCTGATACCAATCTGTGATCCTCACAGTGCCTGGTGTTTAACTCTAATAAATACAATTAACCTACAAAATGGATCCAACACAATCTGTGAGTGTGACGTCCTTGCCAGCAGGAGGTAAAGGCGTTCCAGGACCCAGAATACGTTACTTAATTGACTGCAGTAACTCGCTGATACCAATCTGTGATCCTCACAGTGCCTGGTGTTTACCTCTAATAAATACAATTAACCTACAAAATGGATCCAACACAATCTGTGAGTGTGACGTCCTTGTCAGCAGGAGGTAAAGGCGTCCCAGGACCAAGAATACGTTACTTAATTGACTGCAGTAACTCGCTGATACCAATCTGTGATCCTCACAGAGCCTGTTGTTTACCTCTAATAAATACACTTAACCTACAAAATGGTTCCAAGACAATCTGATCATAAAAGCTGTATTTTGTCAGGCGCGTTAACACAAAGGCCTTCGCGTGTAAAGTGCATTTTGTAAGCGTTTTGACACAATAACATTAAGGTATGTCAGATTTAAATGTATAATTGAAACGTCCATTACTCTAAATCACCCTATACACTGCACAGTATACAGTTTGGTTAGGTCTATATAAGACTGTCGAGCTATGTCCATGCCAACAAAAAGCAGACTCATTAATTGTGTATCCCAATGTCTACCAGCTGCGCATTTACTTTACCACATGCGTTGGCATTAGTTCAAGTAACACTTCGTTCTTGCAACTCGAAGTTAACTAATTGTCTGTTTTATTGCGGCTTAGAGGTGAAACGTACGTTATTATAGAACGTAAAGCGGACATTAAAACGTATTGGTACAGAAACATTTTTGACGAATTTCCATCGGACAATTATGGTAATATCCAGGCCAGGGGCTTAAAATAAGCGCATATCGTGACCTGTACAGGTTCTAATCGCTAATAAACGTACAGTTGAATTTATTTATAGCGGCTTCTGTTGTGACGTCATTTTTAGCTGACAATTTCAAAAATGACTTTTTTTCGGCGAAAAACCGATGTGGTTATCATCGCCGATACTCAAAATAAAATTACAAAGCAACGAATAAAATAAACAAAAATTTAACTTTAATAAGAAAACCGACAACAAACTATAAGAACAAAAACAAATAAATAAAACAAAACAAAATAACAGTTATAGATATATGACTGAAACTAGTTAAGAATAATATGTCTAAAAACAGCAACAAACACAAATTATTGTAGGGCTGTAAATTGGCCCTACAACAATAACAAGAAAAATAAAATAAATATAAACGTAACTAAAACTAAATAACAAAATAAAACAAATATTAATTTCAAAAATGAGCTATTGAAGCAGCTAGCGTGGTAAGGTCACCAGACCGAGACTTTGAAATGAGCACCGATCTTGTCTTGTAGATAAATTTTTGAAGAGTTGTTATAATTTATATATATATATATATATATATATATATATATATATATATATATATATATATATAAGGTGGCGAGAAGGCTGCGCAAAAGGTTCGGCTACTGAGAATGAAGAGGGCTCTTGGTATAACGCGTCATATCTACAATAAGAGATGTATGTCGACGCGCACAAAAATCAGACACTACAACACAGTCATAAAACCGGAGTTATTATATGCAAGCGAGACGCTAGCACTCCACACAAAAGCTACCATGGAGGCTATTTTGAAGGAAGAACGCAAAATCTTGAGGAAGATCCTTGGCCCGAGATTAACAGAAGATGGATACAGGTTGCACTCCCGGAAGACCACAGAGAAGATATCGAACCTGGCAGCAGATATCAGAAGGAGGCTTCGGTTCTATGGACACATCAGTAGACTCCCAACAACGAGACTTGCCAACAGAATCCTTAAGTATATATATGCAAGGAGTCAAATCGACAACGTCGTGGATCGCACAAGTCAGAATAGACCTACTTGACGCAGAAATACACTCAACAGACGTTGAAGACAGGAACGCATACAGGAGAAAGATGCTCGGTTGGAAGGTCCCAGAGAATGAAATCCCAAAGAGAGCAGGGGTAAAATGGACGGAGGAGCGGAAGAGGATCCATGGGGACAGGATGAGGGAGGTGTGGAGGATTAGAAGGAACTAGACATGAGTCGGAGTGCTTTGCGTGATCCAACAGGGTCTATGCGCAAAAATAATAATAATATATATATATATATATATATATATATATGTGTGTGTGTGTGTGTGTGTGTGTGTGTGTGTGTGTGTGTGTGTGTGCGTGCGCGCGCGCGTGCGTGTGGGTGTGTGCGTGCGTGATTTAGTACAATTACGTTCGCAATTACTCGTATAACCCGATTTGATTCAAACTTGGCGCAAAAATCGATTATGGTAATAGCTTGGACAAGTTTGTTAGACAACGAAAATCATTAAACAATTTCAATATGGAGGTCATTTCAATTCTATAAAACGTAATCACTTTCTTGTCTTAAATGATTTGGAAAATATGATTTCACCACCGTAATCAGCTTTGAACGCTTTGTAAATTGTCGTTTTGAAATTTTAAAATTCGTTGAAAATTCATTTCTGTCAGCTGTCAGGACTTGTAATATTTTCGTTGCAGTTTAAAAGATAACAAGAAAGAAAACACCTGATTTTAGATCATATAATTTTCCAATCCGTTAATAACAGTAAAATATACACTATAAGTGTATATATATATATATACGGCGATGATAACTTTAAAGGTTTTTTGCCGGAAAAAAAATATATATATATAAATATATATATATATATATATATATATATACACGAGGTGTGTTCAGAAAGTAACGAGAATAATATAATACGTTTCAGTATTTCTGCATCGTCGTTGACTTCATTTAGTGACTCCTGAGCAACTTCCATTCGCCGCTGTTTTTGTTCAAAATTCAACAATTTTGAAACGAATTTTGCCGCCACGCATTTCATACACAAAACATTGGAAACAATGTCACGACATGATCCAATCGATATGCCAACATCATCAGCGACCTCTCCAATTGTGATTCGGCGATTGTTCATAACCATTTCTTTCACTTTTTCCACGTTATCATCGGTTGTTCGATGTGCTGGGGCGTCCAGGGCGTTCGTCATCTTCAACGTCTTCACGGCCTTCTTGGAAACGCTTATACCACTCGTAAACTCTTGCTTTACTCATAATAGACTCACCATAGGTCTTTGTTAACATTTCACACACTTTGTTACACTTTATTCCACTTTTTACGCAAAATTTGATACAAATTCTTTGATCCATTTCTTTTAACAAACGAAAATCGCCGAGCTCATAAGAACACGTCTAATCTTAGTGGCTGTCACAGACAAAGTCAACAATGAAAACAGCTGAAAGTTTTATCATACTTCAAGGGCATGTATACCAACATAATAAAAAAAATGTTTGACAATCGGACTCTTCAAGCCAGCTAAATTTAAAAATTCTCGCTACTTTCTGAACACACCTCGTATGTTCCGCGGTTTTTTGTTAGTCGCTGATGTATCTAAAGAAAACGTAAGGTCGCCAGCGCCATAAAAATGCAGATTTTAGAAGCTGTCGTACCGTAAAAGTCTGTTTTGACCGTTTTTCATGGTTTAACGTTTTTACTCTGCACTACTTAAACTAATGAAGACTAAGAATAGACTAAACGAAAAAGCCAACGTTAGTAACTAGAATCGAACCTGAGCACAGGTCCGAGTAGCTAAGCTACTCAAGCGTTCGTGTTGAAGAGTTACGCTCTGAATGTTCGAGCAATATTTCGCGCTATAAATAATGCCAATAAAACGGCGGGCAGATTGAACCCGAAAGAAAGAAAGGCATGCACAGCCTTCGTTATAATAAATCGGTAACAGCTGAACAGCTGAGCTGCAGAAATAACCACTGCCTTCATTGTGTTGTGTTGAGTTGATGTATCGTGCACTGCCTCGACGCTTCTCTTACGTCATATAAGATGTTTCTTCCAGACAAACAATCTCAACGCCCATTAAAGCGATATTAAACAATGCACAGACTTTTCCGTATTCAGTTATTCTCGAAAAAATCTGATTTCGAGTTACTGGCGACAATGTCTGATAACGCCTAAGTTCTTTAAAAAAACTATTCATCAGATTTTATTGAAATTTCTGTCATATGTGAATAACCAAAGTCACTAACAAATCTACATCTAACAAAGAAGAAGCACTGAGTAACTATAGCGATATCTTTGTGTTGTTACGAAAGTGGAAGTGGAGTTTTGTCCTATGAAGGAAATTCACAAAATTCCAACCCCTAGAGGGGTAAAAATTGTTTTTTTTTTCGACTATTGTGCACACTTGGGCTAATGCAGACGATGGGATGATTTATAGCGTATGAAAATGCCAAGCCCTGACCGGGAATCGAACCCGAGTCCTCGGGGGGGAAAGCCCAGTACGCTATAAACTAGGCCACCGAGGCGGCTATAACAGTTTTTATTAAGTATATTTTTTGTCAGATTTTTTTTTGAAACTTTAACGTAAAAACTCTATAAAAACAAAAAATTATGAAATTTTCTACGTTTTTCGAAATTTTTTTTTAATCAGATTTTCTTTAATTCTTTTTTTGTTATTTTAAGGCGAAAAGCACATTGAGGTTATTATCGCCTCCCTAAATGTAAGTGTAAAGTGTTAAAGTCGTAAATGTAGTGTTGTAAGTGTAACTGTGTGTTAGACTCGGGTTCCGCGAGAGACGTCTAAATCCTCTCAATAGGTGTAGCTAATCTACACCACCCTGCGGGGAGATTTTATTGAAAAAAATTACTCTAAAACACAATTAATAAAACTTGTATTTCATTATTTAACAAAATATAAATAAAAAGGTGATCGACTACATTTAATTAAACTAATTAAAAACGCGGCAAGCAACTGTCTCATTGACGTGATGGAAGCGAATTTCAAAAAATATTTTTTTAAATTTTCCTTTTTTGTAAATATGATTTTGCCATCACAAACAACATTAAAATCTACACATATTGACATTTCAAATTTTCAAAATGCATGGTAAATAATAAATACAATCAATTAACTTAAACTTTTTAACTTAATTAATAAATTATGTTTCTTAATTTCAACGGATTTTGAAAATTCAAAACTCTAATTTTAACGCTGATTTCGACGGCGGAATCGAATTTTCAAAAGTATTTCGGACAAAAACGTTATAAATTCATGATTTGTAATGGCTGCCATTTTGAAACTGTCGAACTAATTTTACCTTTTAAAGAACTTGTCCCAAACCTTAAAATTTTCACGCCGATTCAAAGAAGGCATTTTCCTCCTTAACCATGTTTCGAGAAATGTAATTGAACGCGAGAAAGTCTGTATTTCTCTAAGCCAGTGTGAAAGAACCCTAATCAAATTATTCTCAACGATATGACCTTGAACAGAACCTATATTACGCTACCACTAACTCACTGAAAATTTAATTTATGACTACACTTTGAACTTTATGAGTTATCGTTGCAAAAGTGCTCGCTTCTATCAAACGTAATTCTAAACTATAAAAGGAAATTAATTTATATCTTCAACTTGATCCTTGATACTATATATATATATATATATATATATATATATATATATATATATATATATATATATATATATATATATATATATATATATATATATTATTATTATTATTATTATTATTATTATTATTATTATTATTATTATTTATTTGCGTATAGACCCTGTTGGATCACGCAAAGCACTCTGACTCATGTCTTGTTCCTTCTAATCCTCCACACCTCCCTCATCCTGTCCTCATGGATCCTCTTCCGCTCCTCCGTCCATTTTACCCCTGCTCTCTTTGGGATTTCATTCTCTGGGACCTTCCAACCGAGCATCTTTCTCCTGTATGTGTGCCTGTCTTCAACGTCTGTTGAGTCTATTTCTGCGTCATGTAGGTCTATTCTGACTTGTGCGATCCACGACGTTGTCGATTTGACCCCTTGTATATACTTAAGGATTCTGTTGGCAAGTCTCGTTGTTAGGAGTCTACTGATGTCCATAGAACCGAAGCCTCCTTCTTCTGATACCTGCTGCCAGGTTCGATATCTTCTCTGTGGTTTTCCGGGAGTGCAACCTGTATCCATCTTCTGTTAATCTCGGGCCAAGGATCTTACTCAAGATTTTGCGTTCTTCCTTCAAAATACCCTCCATGGTAGCTTTTGTGTGTAGTGCTAGCGTCTCGCTTGCATATAATACCTCCGGTTTTATGATTGTGTTAGTGTGTGATTTTTGTGTGCGTCGACATACATCTCTTATTGTAGATATCACGCGTTATACTAAGAGCCCTCTTCATTCTCAGTAGCCGAACCTTTTGCGCAGCCTTCTCGCCACCTGTGGGTTCAAGAATTTCTCCCAGATATTTAAAGTGCTTGACTCTGTTTATCTTACCATATTTTTTGTTCAGTTCTTGAATATTTAATTTTGTACAGAAGAATTCGGTTTTTTTAAACGAGATCTGCAGACCGACCCTCTCTGCACATTCCTTTAGGACTTCTATCTTTTTAATCGCTGTTGTTTCATTATCTGTGAGTATGGCCAGGTCATCTGCAAAAGCTAGGCACGCGATTTCTGTGTTTTCCTTAGGTCTTCCAAGTCGAACTGGTTTCCAGTGCCCTTCAATTTTTAATTCTTTCTCCCATTCCCTGATAACTTTGTCCAACACCAGACTGAAAAGGAGAGGCTAGAGTCCATCTCCTTGGCGAACTCCAGTTGTGATCAGGAAGGGTTTGGAAATTTCCCCCATAAATTTCACCTTAGCGATTGTTCCTGTCAGTGTTTGTTCGATCAGTCGCAGTGTTTTAGGATCAAGTCCATGTTCTTCCAGGATATTAAACAAAGATTTTCGATCAATGGAATCGTACACTTTTTAAAAATCTACGAACGTACAGATCACTGGGACATTCCTTTTACCTTTTACTTGCAATATTGTTTTCAGGTTGAAAATTTGTTCTGTGCACGAGTGACCCGGACGGAAGCCTGCCTGGTACTCACCAGTTCTGTATTCTATCTGTTTTTGTGTTCTTTGAAGAAGACATGTTGAGAGTATTTTGTAAGTAACTTTATATATATATATATATATATATATATATATATATATATATATATATATATTAAACCGGACTTCGCTATTTCCAGGATTAAACTGAGAAAAAAAAATTACGATACAATATAAATATTTTTATTTCGCTAATTGAGTTTAAAATTGAATCATTATTGAAAAAAAAACCATCAAAACAAACGGAAAAACTCTTAAAATTACCGTAAAGACATTACAACTTTTCTGTACACGTTACAATATACAGCGCATATGAAAGATAGTTTATTTTTGACGCGTCCACCAAAATAAAACGCTTCCGTCCGGATTGTAAACTTGATTCGGACCTAAACTTAAATTATTTACTGTTTCTTTAAGGTTATGTACGAACGCAGCAACAACTTCCGTATTAGCATCGAACGGTAGTTTTTCTACCAGAAATAGACGAAAAACGGATTCCATACCCTTTCTTAAATCACCCGTCACCGGTTTTAAAGTCATCTTTGTTAGTAATTTTTCTACAAAAAGCTATGTGATTTCTCACGCATTATCTTCCCAGAAATTGGTGAATGCCTGGGTCTTGTAAAAACCAGAAGGCGCTTCTTCGATCTCCGAAAACTTGCCGAACTTCATTGTTTTCTTTTACCCGACACACACGCGCACTCGGGGTTGGTAAGGAACGATTTTAATTTTTCTTTCTTTCTTTTAAGAACAGAAGTAACACGGACGTATTACTGAACGTGCAAGATTACGAGGTGTGTTCAGAAAGTAGCGAAAATTGTTTAATTTCGCGGATTTGGAGAGTCCGATTGTCAAAAATTTTTTTTTATTATGTTGGTATACATGCCCTTGATGTATGATAAAACTTCCAGCTGTTTTCATTGTGGACTTTGCCTGTAACAGCCACTAAGGTTAGACGTGTTTTAAGAGCTCGGCGATTTACGTTTGTTAAAAGAAATGGATCAGAGAATTTTTATTAAATTTTGCTTAAAAATGGAATAAAGTATAACACAGTGTGTGAAATGTTAACAAACGCCTATGGTTAGTCTAATATGAGTAAAGTAAGAGTTTACGAGTGGTATAAGCTTTTCCAAGAAGGCCGTGAAGACGTTGAAGATGACGAACGCCCTGGACGCCCCAGCACATCAACAACCGATGAAAACGTGGAAAAAGTGAAAGAAATGGTTATGATCAATCGCCAAATCACAATTAGAGAAGTCGCTGATGATGTTGGCATATCGATTTGATCATGTCGTGACATTGTTTCCAATGTTTTGTGTATGAAACGCGTGGCAACAAAATTCGTTGCCGAATTTTGAACAAAAACAGCGGCGAATGGAAGTCGCTCAGGAGTCACTAAATGAAATCAACGACGGTGCAGAATTACTGAAATGTATTATAACAGGTGACGAAACATGGGTTTACGGATATGACGTCGAAACTAAGGCTCAATCATCCCAGTGGAGGCATTATTGCTCGCCCGAAAAAGGCTCGACAAGTGCGGTCGAACGTGAAGGTTATGCTCACTGTGTTCTTCGATATTAATGGCATAGTGCATCATGAATTCCTGCCACCAGGCGAAACGATCAATAAGGAGTACTACCTACAAGTGCAACGCCGTTTGCGTGAAGCAATCCGAAAAAATGCCCGGATCTGTGGAAAAACAATTCATGGCTTTTGCACCACGATAATGCACCAGCTCACACTTCATCGCTTGTTGGTGAATTTTTGGCCAAAAACAGTACTGTAACGATGCCCCAACCTCCATATTCGCCAGACATGGCTCCGTTTGACTTTTTCCTATTTCCAAAAATAAAGAGAACCTTAAAGGGCCGTCGTTTCACAGCCGTAGATGACATTAAAAGCGCATTGCTGAAAGAACTAAAGGCTATCTCAAAGATCGATTTTGAGAAGTGTTTCAAGGATTGGAAGAAGCGCTGGCACAAGTGCATAATCTCCAATGGGGACTATTTTGAAGGCGACAACATCAATGTAGAAGAATAAATAAATATTTTGTTCAACAAATTAGAATTCTCGTTACTTTCTGAACACACCTCGTATACCGTATATATGCTTTAACAGTTTAAAATGTTAATTTATGCAGATTTCAACTGAAAATGTGATGGCAAAATCCTTTTTTTAAATTTTAATCAAGACTATAAAAGTTAAATTTAACTTCTAAGGGCGAGACAGTTGCGCGCCACGATTAACGTTTTTATTCCATTCACACAAAACACGAAAACAAACCTGACTTTTAATTGACGGCTGCCGATGATGTCGGTGTCTGTAAAACCAGTACGCGTCAGCGACACAATTGCGTGCGCTACTAAAAACATCGCTTCAGGAGGAACGCGAATCAATCATAACGTGGGATGTTTAGAGGGAGGCACAAACGTGTAAAAGTGTAGGCTACATCGCATCCCGTAGGAAAGCCATTTTCAATAAAGCTCTCCAGAGAGCGTGGGAGGGGATACTCCACCTGATCCGTAACCTAGGCGACTCGTTACCATGGCAACACGTCATTGATTGTATGACGTAGACAGCGCGCCGCTGGTCCGCCACAGCCAGCAGCCGCACAGGCTGGCAAACTTTACGCCGAGATAAGTCAATGTTGCCATCATGACCAGAACAATTTGGATAATATAACTCCTTGGGTAACTTCATAACCTAACCTAACTTTTCTACATTACTGCAGATCGTTCTTACATTATACTGGTTGTTTTCACATGTTATATTACCACGGCAGTGAATAACATAGATTGTTATGCTTAGCGTATTGTCGATCTTTGCTTCTGGGAGTGAGTATAGTTGGGGATGCGCCTGAAATCCATACTGGGCCCGTTAAATGAAATTTAGAAATCGGTTATGAAGCGAGCACTTCGAAAATCAAAAATGTGGCCATCTAGTGACATTTATATGTATGTACTAAGACACTTTTTATAAAGACATTGTTAATATTTTTAAATAGGAAATCCATTTCATTTTTTTTCAAAGAAATGATAACTATCAGTTCAAAGAAAGTAGACATCACAGTATATTTTTAACTAATACACAGAACTCGTAACTTTTTTCGGGAATTAAACCGGTAACTGTAATATTTACGAAAGATTTTACTGGACCAACTGAAGTAAAAATGATCATATGTTTTGCCGTTCAGCCAGTTTTACACGAAATAACCAGCAACTACACTTTAAACGTTGAATCAGAGCCCGCCATCTTGAAACGGAAGTGAATGGTCTTTCGAGTTTTATATAAGGTACTTTTGTACCAAGTTCCGATACAATTAGCTAATGACTTTGATTGAAATTGCGAACACTCGCCATCATTATATCAGAGCCCGCCATCTTGAAACGGAAGTGAATGGTCTTTCAAGCTTTATATAAGGTACTTTTGTACCAAGTTCCAATACAATTAGCTAATGAGTTTGATTGAAATTGCGTACACTCGCCATCATTATATCAGAGCCCGCCATCTTGAAACGGAAGAGAATGGTCTTTCGAGCTTTACATAAGGTACTTTTGTACCAAGTTCCGATACAATTAGCTAATGAGTTTGATTGAAATTGCGTACACTCGTCATCATTATATCAGAGCCCGCCATCTTGAAACGGAAGTGAATGGTCTTTCAAGCTTTATATAAGGTACTTTTGTACCAAGTTCCAATACAATTAGCTAATGAGTTTGATTGAAAATGCGTACACTCGCCATCATTATATCAGAGCCCGCCATTTTGAAACGGAAGTGAATGGTCTTTCGAGCTTTATATAAGGTACTTTTGTACCAAGTTCCGATACAATTAGCTAATGAGTTTGATTGAAATTGCGTACACTCGCCATCATTATATCAGAGCCCGCCATCTTGAAACGGAAGAGAATGGTCTTTCGAGCTTTACATAAGGTACTTTTGTACCAAGTTCCGATACAATTAGCTAATGAGTTTGATTGAAATTGCGTACACTCGTCATCATTATATCAGAGCCCGCCATCTTGAAACGGAAGTGAATGGTCTTTCGAGCTTTATATAAGGTACTTTTGTACCAAGTTCCAATACAATTAGCTAATGGGTTTGATTGAAATTGCGTACACTCGTCATCATTATATCAGAGCCCGCCATCTTGAAACGGAAGTGAACGGTCTTTCGAGCTTTATATAAGGTACTTTTGTACCAAGTTCCAATACAATTAGCTAATGGGTTTGATTGAAATTGCGTACACTCGTCATCATTATATCAGAGCCCGCCATCTTGAAACGGAAGTGAATGGTCTTTCGAGCTTTACATAAGGTACTTTTGTACCAAGTTCCGATACAATTAGCTAATGAGTTTGATTGAAATTGCGTACACTCGTCATCATTATATCAGAGCCCGCCATCTTGAAACGGAAGTGAATGGTCTTTCGAGCTTTACATAAGGTACTTTTGTACCAAGTTCCGATACAATTAGCTAATGAGTTTGATTGAAATTGCGTACACTCGCCATCATTATATCAGAGCCCGCCATCTTGAAACGGAAGAGAATGGTCTTTCGAGCTTTACATAAGGTACTTTTGTACCAAGTTCCGATACAATTAGCTAATGAGTTTGATTGAAATTGCGTACACTCGTCATCATTATATCAGAGCCCGCCATCTTGAAACGGAAGAGAATGGTCTTTCGAGCTTTACATAAGGTACTTTTGTACCAAGTTTCAATACAATTAGCTAATGGGTTTGATTGAAATTGCGTACACTCGTCATCATTATATCAGAGCCCGCCATCTTGAAACGGAAGTGAATGGTCTTTCAAGCTTTATATAAGGTACTTTTGTACCAAGTTCCAATACAATTAGCTAATGAGTTTGATTGAAAATGCGTACACTCGCCATCATTATATCAGAGCCCGCCATTTTGAAACGGAAGTGAATGGTCTTTCGAGCTTTATATAAGGTACTTTTGTACCAAGTTCCAATACAATTAGCTAATGAGTTTGATTGAAACTGCGTACACTCGTCATCATTATATCAGAGCCCGCCATCTTGAAACGGAAGTGAATGGTCTTTCGAGCTTTACATAAGGTACTTTTGTACCAAGTTCCAATACAATTAGCTAATGGGTTTGATTGAAATTGCGTACACTCGTCATCATTATATCAAAGTCCGCCATCTTGAAACGGAAGTAAATACGGGAAAATGTTACATATGAGTCATTTAGGCTTTATACAAGATTCGTACAAAATTTCAAAACAATCGGTTAATGCGTTTGGTCAAAACTGCGCACGCTCTTCATCGTTAAATCATTTTGGAACATAAGTAAATGGGGAAAAATCGTACACATACAATCTTCTCATTTGGGCTGTATACATGCCGGCGAGGGAACTGCGTGCCGCAATTAGCGTTTTTATTTCAAATTTTATAGTCTTCGTAACAAATTTTAAAACAATTGGTCAATGCGTTTGGCTAAAACTGTTTACACTCGTTATCGTAAATCAGATGCCGCCATCTTGAAACGGAAGTAAATAGGAAAAAGCCTTACATATAAGTCGTTACGGCTTCAAGCAAGGTACATCCGTACAAAATTACAAAATAAACCATCACAGCTTTTGGCCTGAACTGCGCAACAAACAAACAAAAACAAAAACCGAATGCCGAACGGTCAAGTTGGAACAGAGATCTCGCTTAGCTCGTCAACCATACATATTTATAATCATCATAACCAATAGCTATTATTCTATAACTATCACTTCCACACGTTAGGTATAAAAACAGATAGGTTACGCCTACATAGCCTAGATCTGTATTAAATACAAATTTGAGCCATGTTTTCATTTCCAACTAGACCTTTCGGCATTTGGTTTGTTTGTTTGTTACACAGTTTTGACCAAACTCATTGAACTATTATCTTGAAATCTGGCACGAATGTACAATGTATAAAGCCCAAACGACTTATGTGTAAGATTTTTTCCCATTCGTTTCCATTTCAAGATGGTGGTCTCTGATTTACAATAATGATTGTACTTAGGTGTGGCCAAACGCATTAACCGACTTGTTTGAAATTTTGTACAAAAGTACCTCGGTACAAAGCCCAAACGACATATGTGTAAGAGCTTTTCGTTTCACTTCCTTTTTAAAATAGCGGCCTCTGATTTACAATGAAATAAATTTTGGTCAAACGCATTAACCGTTTGTTTTAAAATTCGGTACAAAAATATCTTATACAGAGCCCAAATAACGCATGTGCAAGATTTTTTCCAATTTACTTCCGTTTCAAAATAGTGACCTCTGATTTACAATAACGAGTGTATGCAGTGACCTCTGATTTACAATAGCAAATGTACGCAGTGACCTCTGATTTACAATAACGAGTATACACAGTGACCTCTGATTTACAATAACGAGTATACACAGTGACCTCTGTTTTACAATAACGAGTGTATGCAGTGACCTCTGATTTACAATAGCAAATGTACGCAGTGATCTCTTATTTACAATAACGAGTATACACAGTGACCTCTGATTTACAATAACGAGTATACACAGTGACCTCTGTTTTACAATAACGAGTGTATGCAGTGACCTCTGATTTACAATAGCAAATGTACGCAGTGATCTCTTATTTACAATAACGAGTATACACAGTGACCTCTGATTTACAATAACGAGTATACACAGTGACCTCTGTTTTACAATAACGAGTGTATGCAGTGACCTCTGATTTACAATAGCAAATGTACGCAGTGGCCGCTGATTTATAATAACGAGTATACACAGTGACCTCTGATTTACAATAACGAGTATACACAGTGACCTCTGTTTTACAATAACGAGTTTACACAGTGACCTCTGATTTACAATAACGAGTATACACAGTGACCTCTGTTTTACAATAACGAGTGTATGCAGTGACCTCTGATTTACAATAGCAAATGTACACAGTGACCTCTGATTTACAATAACGAGTGTACGCAGTGACCTTTGATTTACAATAACGAGTGTATGCAGTGACCTCTGCTTTACAATAGCAAATGTACACAGTGACCTCTGATTTACAATAACGAGTGTACACAGTGACCTCTGATTTACAATAAAAAGTGTACGCAGTGACCTCTGATTTGCAATAGCAAATGTACACAGTGACCTCTGATTTACAATAACGAGTGTATGCAGTGACCTCTGATTTACAATAATAAGTGTACACAGTGACCTCTGATTTGCAATAACGAATGTACGCAGTGACCTCTGATTTAAAATAACGAGTGTACTCAGTGACCTCTGATTTACAATAACTAGTGTACGCAGTGACCGACTGATTTTAAATTTGGTACGAACGTAGGTTGTATAAGCCCGAACGAAGTACGTATAAGATTTTTCTGTCATTTATGTTTCAAGATGGCGGGATCTGACTTAAGGATGAGATATGAGCGCTGTCGTGGAGCTCTGTGTATATACTACGAGGTGGTGTTCTTTGAACTGCCAGTGTTACGTGTTACAGATCCTTTACCTTACTATTCCCAAGAAACGTTTATTCAAAATTTTAAAATTAAAGCCCACAAAATGGCAAGTTTATTTATGTTTTTGGGGAGTAAGATGGGAATACTGTGAAGGTTTAAATAAAAGCAGATTTAATCCGCCATTTAGCTTTCAACCCACTACCGGTTTCGACCTTTACAGGTCATTGACAAGTGGCATTAAAAGGATAGTGGGTTAAAACTTTGTTTCTATTTATAAACCACAATACGTTTTACTTCCGCAAAGATAAAGCCTTAAATTTCAAAATAATTTCTGCGAGTTGGAAGTCTTCAGACTACGTACAGTTGAGATATCGTTCTGATATTTTACTGAATGTTCACTTTAAGGAATTTAATTTAATTAATTTTTTCACTTCACCTTCTTATTTTGTTTCATTAAATTGTTGTTCATCTGTTATCCGCTATCACATATATTCTGCTACTTTCTTTCGCGTTTTATACTTTTATGACGTGCACTGTTCGTGCCCAAGCACACGTCACGTACAACAGTAACTGCAGTCTCGAACCTACGACCTTGACTGCGCAGTTCAGTGACGCAGCAGACCGAACGGTTTCACAGCCACCTCGACACCTCGACGCGAATTCACAACAATGTTTTTTTTTTTTTTTGTTATCTCGCGTGCTTATAAAAACCAAATTTCACCTTGTGATCAGCGTTAAAATATATTGAAAACACTGAAATGTACCCTGGTCTCGGCTAGAGAACTGTATAACAAATTACGTTTAAAGTAATCAAAGCATTTTCGTGCAAATGTAACAAAAACTATAAAGCACGCGTCCACGTTACGTTTTGACTTGATTAGTTGAGTTATTTTGTTGTAACGTTACACGAAACGTACACAAGTCCGTGATAATTCCCAAATATTCTCAAGCTCACTTGCTACGGTCTGTTCAATTCAGAAAGCGTTCGGATTGTTTAACAAACTAACGAACAATGTAATAACTCAAGTTACGGAAAGCGTGCAAAGTTTAGAAGTAATTAAGTTACTCTATGTTGAGTATAATGATCTGCCTTCCCTAGCTTCGTCAATTCTACTTTTGTTGACGCGTTTCGGAAAACCACCATCTTCAAAAACTATATCTATACTAGTTACCAATATTATGGCCCGTCCTATTTATACTTTTCTATCTCCACCTTGTACACCTCCTCTATTCAACACGTGTACATTAAACCTGACGTGCAATCAGAAGCGAGCATGTCAGGTTTAATGTACACATGTTGAATAGAGGATGGGTACGAGGTGGAGATAGAAAATTATAAATAGGACGGGCCATAATATTGGTGACCAGAGATAGAAAATTATAAATAGGACGGGCCATAATATTGGTGACCAGTATAGATATAGTTTTTGAAGATGGAGATTCTCTGAAACGCGTCAACAAAAGTAGAATTGACGAAGCTAGGGAAGGCAGATCATTATACTCAACTAATCCTAGCAGAAAAGAAGAAGAATAATTAATTTTCCACTTAATTTCTGTTCTGTAGTTAAAGAAACACACTCAATTTGTGCAGCAAGAATAAGCAACTTATATTGAAATTTAATGAAAAAGTGTTGTAATAGAAAAATATTAAATTCCAGTTCGGTAACTCAAGTACATTAGGCCTCTTCATAAAATTAAACTGAATACAGTTGATAAACGTCCAATTGTTCCAAGTTTATAAAACAATGTTGAAATTCACTTGAAAAATTAATAAAGTTTTCTTGAGCTCTTGTTTTATTACTTTTCGGTGTTTGCAGTTAGATGAAGAATATGCTATAAAAAATTAAATTAATGCTTTAAAAACAGTGCTGCCAACAAACAACGCTAATACAGACTTGTTTTTTTTTAAATCGATTTTGGCCATCTGAGGACCACGTGAAATAATTAAATGCATCAATTTTAGTTCTTATTCTTCTTCTTTCTGGCTTTCCAGTAATTCTTTATTCTCTCACTCTGCTCCTTCCTAATTTCCTCCGTCCAGATGTCACGTCTCCTTTTCTTTTCCTTCTCCCGGAAACCCTTCAAGTTTCTTATCGTCCTCCTAAGTGTCGTTCTGTCCTGCAGTATGTCCTCCGTTACGCCCATCTCCTCCATGTCCTTCTTTAACTCCTGGAACCACCGATTGCCATTGTTACTTTTATAATCGAGGTTGAAAATTTGCTTTGTGAGTACTGTTGTCCATCCTCATAATGTGACCAACGAACCGCACTCTCCTCTTTCTAATTGTATCTACCATCCTTTCGCTTTCCTCATTCCTGTACAAATTCTTGTTTCCCCTAAGCCTAAACTCACCCTCTGTTTTCACTGGCCCCAGTAGTTCACTTGTTACTTTTTTTAAATATTTTAAGCCCTCAATGGAGCACATTTAGTCAATTTTGCTTCTTTTAGGTTTTTGAGATTCTCCCAATGCTTTTTCAGTATTATAGATCTCTGTAGCCTAACTTCCTCCGAGTAAAAGGCAACTCTTTTTGTTCCTTCTTTAAATTTTAATCTAGTGTTTTTATCACTAAGGATTGGTTTTTCCCTTCCTTCTTTCAGACGTTCCTCCGTTATCCCTAATTCTTTTAGGTCTTGTTCCACTTCCTTAAGCCACTCATTCTTTACTTTCATCTTG
>CM040190.1:6075548-6078048 GCA_022606455.1 Callitettix versicolor
TGTTACAACAGTTACATAACGTAAACGGTATATGGTCACATGTTAGAATGTTCCACATAGTATATTTTACACGTTTACATCATTATGTTGTGCGTCTGCGAAAACAATTACTTGTGAATTAGTAACAAGCACAATACAACAGGTAACAATAACAATAAAGATGAAATACCGTTTTCCCAGGAATTATTGTTTTGTATGGGTTATACAGTACTTTCTCTCACCGAATATGTTACAAAGTCTGCAATAATCACTACTTATGGATCCCAGTAACAGTTAATGGCATTTTTATGCGGAACATCAAGTAATCTTTATATAATGCAATTTCGTAACAATTTATGATCTTCTATAAATACGCTATATATCACACGAGTACTTTCCATCAGCGATTATGTTGTGTATCTGCAATAATATCACTACTTATTGATTCCAGTAACGCTGAAAATACCGAACGTTAAGTAAGCATTACGTAATGTATCGTCACAAGTTACTATATTCCATTAAGGTTACGTATTACACTATTATTTCCTACCGATTATGTTGTTTCTGCCGTAATAATCACTACTTATTGATTCCAGTAACGCTACAAATACCGAACGTCAAGTAAGCATTACGTAATGTATCGTCACAAGTTACTATATTCCATTAAGGTTACGTATCACACTATTATTTCCTACCGATTAAGTTGTACCTGCAGTAATAATCACTACTTATTGATTCCAGTAACGCTACAAATACCGAACGTCAAGTAAGCATTACGTAATGTATCGTCACAAGTTACTATATTCCATTAAGGTTACGTATCACACTATTATTTCCTACCGATTATGTTGTACCTGCAGTAATAATCACTACTTATTGATTCCAGTAACGCTACAAATACCGAACGTCAAGTAAGCATTACGTAATGTATCGTCACAAGTTACTATATTCCAAATACCGAAGTCAAGTAAGCATTACGTAATGTAAGGTTACGTATCACACTATTATTTCCTACCGATTATGTTGTACCTGCAGTAATAATCACTACTTATTGATTCCAGTAACGCTACAAATACTGAACGTCAAGTAAGCATTACGTAATGTATCGTCACAAGTTACTATATTCCATTAAGGTTACGTATCACACTATTATTTCCTACCGATTATGTTGTTCCTGCAGTAATAATCACTACTTATTGATTCCAGTAACGCTACAAATACCGAACGTCAAGTAAGCATTACGTAATGTATCGTCACAAGTTACTATATTCCACTAAGGTTACGTATCACACTATTATTTCCTACCGATTATGTTGTTCCTGCAGTAATAATCACTACTTATTGATTCCAGTAACGCTACAAATACCGAACGTCAAGTAAGCATTAAGTAATGTATCGTCACAAGTTACTATATTCCATTAAGGTTACGTATCACACTATTATTTCCTACCGATTATGTTGTACCTGCAGTAATAATCACTACTTATTGATTCCAGTAACGCTACAAATACCGAACGTCAAGTAAGCATTAAGTAATGTATCGTCACAAGTTACTATATTCCATTAAGGTTACGTATCACACTATTATTTCCTACCGATTATGTTGTTTCCTGCCGTAATAATCACTACTTATTGATTCCAGTAACGCTACAAAATACATTACGAACGTCAAGTAAGCATTAAGGTAATGTATCGTCACAAGTTACTATATTCCATTAAGGTTACGTATCACACTATTATTTCCTACCGATTATGTTGTTCCTGCCGTAATAATCACTACTTATTGATTCCAGTAACGCTACAAATACCGAACGTCAAGTAAGCATTAAGTAATGTATCGTCACAAGTTACTATATTCCATTAAGGTTACGTATCACACTATTATTTCCTACCGATTATGTTGTTCCTGCCGTAATAATCACTACTTATTGATTCCAGTAACGCTACAAATACTGAACGTCAAGTAAGCATTACGTAATGTATCGTCACAAGTTACTATATTCCATTAAGGTTACGTATCACACTATTATTTCCTACCGATTATGTTGTTCCTGCCGTAATAATCACTACTTATTGATTCCAGTAACGCTACAAATACCGAACGTCAAGTAAGCATTACGTAATGTATCGTCACAAGTTACTATATTCCATTAAGGTTACGTATCACACTATTATTTCCTACCGATTATGTTGTTCCTGCCGTAATAATCACTACTTATTGATTCCAGTAACGCTACAAATACCGAACGTCAAGTAAGCATTACGTACGTACATGTATCGTCACAAGTTACTATATTCCATTAAGGTTACGTATCACACTATTATTTCCTACCGATTATGTTGTTCCTGCAGTAATAATCACTACTTATTGATTCCAGTAACGCTACAAATAATGAACGTCAAGTAAGCATTACGTAATGTATCGTCACAAGTTACTATATTCCATTAAGGTTACGTATCACACTATTATTTCTTACCGATTATGTTGTTCCTGCAGTAATAATCACTACTTATTGATTCC
>CM040190.1:6085548-6110548 GCA_022606455.1 Callitettix versicolor
ACAAAACATTAAAGAGGTCATTTGATTCTTTCCTTCCCACTGCAACGCTACGCACTACAGTAACTGCTTTCAGTCAGGCTTCTGTACTCACCCTCTCGCACTGGTTATGCAAATATATTCAGCTGTGGGAACCGGGAACACCTCTCCCTCCCTGACATTGCATTCATTATCCTTATTCGTGTGTATTTTTAGTGCAACAAACTATTTAGAAGCAGCAACGTGCATTGGCAACGTTGGCAAGACTGGACGAGTGTATAAACTGTTTACTTGCAGCCTGTATACAGTGCAACGTGGATTTAGATGGAGTAAATTTACCCTTCCCGTAAAACTACTAAGTTCTTGTTCCTTCGGTAAAGAAAACATTACGTATTGTGTAACGTAACCGAGTAAAAATAATCTCGGCTGGCAACTGTCTCGCTGACGTGATAGAAGCGAATTTATAAAAAATAATTTCATTTATCTTATCCTTTTTGGAACTATGATGGCACCGTCACAACGAGCATTAAAATCTGCACATATACGCCGTCAAATAGAATTTTCTAAATTCAACGGATTTAGAAAATTTAAAATGCTAATTTATGTTGTTATTAAAGCAGGTTACAATGGTGAAATCGCATTTTTAAAATCACTTAAGACAAAACGTTGTGAATTTTTAAAAGTTTGAAATGGCAGCCATTTCGAAACCGTTGAACTATTTTTTTGCTTAACGAACTTGTTCGAGCTGTTACTACAATTCAATTTTGTTCCACGTTTGAAAAAAATCGATCCAAAAGTGCGAATGTGAACGTGCTAAAACACACGCGCGCACGCGCACACACACACACACACACAAACACACACACCAGTAAAAAGATATTACGGACGTAACCCTCGCGCTAATAAAAAAACATTGCGTATCGTGTATTATAGTAAAATAATAGTAGGTAACGTAACCACTGCTAATGTAACACTAATTATTGTGTTCTGGATAAAAACATTAGTTAACGTAACCACTGGTAATGTAATACTGATTATTGTGTTCTGGATAAAAACATTAGTTAACGTAACCACTGCTAATGTAACACTAATTATTGTGTTCTGGATAAAAACATTAGTTAACATAACCACTGGTAATGTAACACTAATTATTGTGTTCTGGATAAAAACATTAGTTAACGTAACCGCTGGTAATGTAATACTGATTATTGTGTTCTGGATAAAAACATTAGTTAACGTAACCACTGCTAATGTAACACTAATTATTGTGTTCTGGATAAAAACATTAGTTAACATAACCACTGGTAATGTAACACTAATTATTGTGTTCTGGATAAAAACATCAGTTAACGTAACCGCTGGTAATGTAACACTAATTATTGTGTTCTGAATAAAAAAACATTAGCGTAACTACTGGTAATGAAACACTAAGTATTGCGTTCTGGATAAAAAACATAGTTAACGTAACCAATATGTAAGAGAACATGAGGTATCGTGTACGTGTACTTCCGGTAAAAACACTAACTCTACTCCCTCGAAGAAAACACTAATTATCTCTCACAAGAAAACACCAAGTCATGTACTACCGGTAAGAAAACTATATACCGTATAAACCAGCTAAAAAAATCATTGTTATAGTTCAGTTCTGCTAAATAACACAAAGTGTTGTTACGTTTGATGTAATAATTGGAAAGTGTGTAAGAAGGAAAAACCTTGTGGGGAGGTGTGTAAGGAGGAAAAACCTTGTGGGGAGGTGTGTAAGGAGGAATAAGCTCGTGGGGAAGTGTTTAAAGAGAAATAACCTCGTTGGAAAGTGTGTAAGGAGGAGAAACCTTGTGGGGAGGCGTGTAAGGAGGAAAAACCTTGTGGGGAGGTGTGTAAGGAGGAAAAACCTTGTGGGGAGGTGTGTAAGGAGGAAAAACCTTGTGGGGAGGTGTGTAAGGAGGAAAAACCTTGTGGGGAGGTGTGTAAGGAGGAAAAACCTTGTGGGGAGGTGTGTAAGGAGGAAAAACCTTGTGGGGAGGTGTGTAAGGAGGAAAAACCTTGTGGGGAGGTGTGTAAGGAGGAAAAACCTTGTGGGGAGGTGTGTAAGGAGGAATAAGCTCGTGGGGAAGCGTTTAAAGAGAAATAACCTCGTTGGAAAGTGTGTAAGGAGGAGAAACCTTGTGGGGAGGCGTGTAAGGAGGAAAAACCTTGTGGGGAGGTGTGTAAGGAGGAAAAACCTTGTGGGGAGGTGTGTAAGGAGGAAAAACCTTGTGGGGAGGTGTGTAAGGAGGAAAAACCTTGTGGGGAGGTGTGTAAGGAGGAAAAACCTTGTGGGGAGGTGTGTAAGGAGGAAAAACCTTGTGGGGAGGTGTGTAAGGAGGAATAAGCTCGTGGGGAAGTGTTTAAAGAGAAATAACCTCGTTGGAAAGTGTGTAAGGAGGAGAAACCTTGTGGGGAGGCGTGTAAGGAGGAAAAACCTCGTGTGGTTGTGTGTAAGGGAGAACACCTTGGGGAGGTGTGTAAGGAGGAATAACCTCGTTGGAAAGTGTATAAGGAGGAATAACCTCGTGAGGAAGTGTGGAAGGAGGAATAACCTTGTGGGGAGGTGTGTAAGGTGGAATAACCTTGTTGGGAGGTGTGTAAGGAGGAAAAACCTCGTGTGGTTGTGTGTAAGGGAGAACACCTTGGGGAGGTGTGTAAGGAGGAATAACCTCGTTGGAAAGTGTATAAGGAGGAATAACCTCGTGAGGAAGTGTGGAAGGAGGAATAACCTTGTGGGGAGGTGTGTAAGGAGGAATAACCTCGTTGGAAAGTGTGTAAGGAGGAATAACCTTGTGGGGAGGTGTGTTAGGAGGTATGACCTCGTTTGGACGTTTGTAAGGAGGTACAACGTAGTCGGAAAGAGTTTTAGAAGGAATAACCTAGTGGAGAATTGTGTAAGGAGGAATAATCTTCTAAGGAAGTGTGTAAGGAGGGGGGAAGAGTAGTATAACCTCATAAAAACGGCCGGGTCTATCATGCTTCGGATGATAGTATTCTGTTTTAGAACCACTGGTTTTCGGCGAAAGCGGCAAAAAATCTCTATAGCCCCCGAGAAAAAACAAGATATGTGTACCCCAGGTGAAAAAACACTATATAAAGTGTACTTCTGGTAAGAAAACGCTACGTATCGTGGAATCCCAGGTTTGAAAATAATAGGTGTATCGGTTTCACTATCGTGTACCTTCGAGAAGGAAACACCAAGTGTCGTGTACTGTCGTGTAAATCAGGACGAAAACATCAGCTAAATCACGTGTCTTTCTTGTCCTAAATTTAAATTCTTTTTTGTCTAATCATAGTATTGTTTATTGCATGAATGCAATAAACAATACTATCCTATATTAAAAAGGTGCCACGAAGTCATTTAAATAGCCAATTATCGAAGACGGTTTGATTTTATATTTTCCAGTAGCACGCCATCCTTTTCAAATAAACGAAATACTGTGATAAATACGAAAGGTTTTCATTTTATCTAAATGTGTATGCTTTAACGTAAATTAGTTCTTTGTAAATCGCGTACAAGTTCAGAAGTAAATGCTAAATACTGCCTCTACAAGAGCAGTCAAATGTATCGTTACGTTACTCTCTGCAACGAACCCCAAAGTAAAACGCTTTTACTTAAATTTAATTTATAAATAATAAAAAAGTGCTAACACGTCGGCTGCCAGCTAGTTATGTTAATTGCGCTCGGCGGTGCCAAAACTATAACCGGGCTAATTTTACACTGAACGTGAAACGCGATGCACAATTAGTGAACAAAATAATAACTAAGTATTTATAATACTCCTCGACGAAGATAAATAAACAGTGAATTCGTACTGCACAAGTCTTCAGATTCAGTTACACGCGACTTCAATGAAGCGATTTAAGCGTCCTAAAAAAACTTCACAAAAAAGTATTGCTACTTCACAAAATATTCCAGCGGAGGCAGCTGAAGTGAGCTGATGGGTTAAGTGATTCCACCGCAACTATACGAAGTGTATTCAGAAAGTAACGGGAATTTTTAAATTTCACGGGCTTGGAGAGTCCGATTGTAAATTTTTTTTATTATGTTGGTATACGTGTCTTTGAAGTATGATAAAACTTTCAGCTGTTTTCATTGTTGACTTTGTCTGTGACAGCCACTAAGGTTAGACGTGTTTTTATGAGTTCGGCGATTTTCGTTTGTTAAAAGAAATGGATCAAATAATTTGTATCAAATTTTGCGTAATAAATGGAATAAAGTGTAACAAAGTGTGTGAAATGTTAACAAAGGCCTATGGTGAGTCTGCTATGAGTAAAGCAAGAGTTTACGAGTGGTATAAGCGTTTCCAATGTTTTGTGTATTAAACGCGTGGCAACAAAATTCGTTCCAAAATTGTTGAATTTTGAACAAAAACAGTGGCGAATGGAAGTTGTTCAGGAGTCACTAAATGAAGTCAACGACGATGCAGAGTTACTGAAACGTATTATAACAGGTGACGAAACATGGGTTTACGGATATGGCGTCGAAACTAAGGCTCAATCATCCCAGTGGAGGCATTCTGGCTCGCCAAGACTGAAAAAGGCTCGACAAGTGCGGTCGAACGTGAAGGTTATGTTCACTGTGTTCTTCGATATTAATAACATAGTGCATCATGAATTCCTGCCTCCAGGTGAAACGGTCAATAAGGAGTACTACCTACAAGTTCAACGCCGTTTGCGTGAAAAAAACGACCGGATCTGTGGAAAAACAATTCATGGCTTTTGCACCTCGATAATGCACCAGCTCACACTTCATTGCTAGTTCGTGAATTTTTGGCCAAAAACAGTACTGTAACGATGCCCTAGCCTTCATATTCGCCAGACGTGGCTCCGTGTGACTTTTTTCTATTTCCAAAAATAAAGAGAACCTTAAAGGGCAGTCGTTTTACAGCCGTAGATGACATTAAAAGCGCATCGCTAAAATAACTAAAGGCTATCTCAAAGATTGAGTTTGAGAAGTGTTTCGAGGATTGGAAGAAGCGCTGGCACAAGTGTATAATCTCCAATGGGGACTGTTTTGAAGGCGACAACATCAATGTAGAAGAATAAATAAATATTGTGTTCAAAAAATTAAAATTCTCGTTACTTTATGAACACACCTCTTACCTCACACTTCTCTCACTCATCTACTGAAAACTGACGCATATTCACGACTCTGCATAGCATGGTTAACTCTAAAGTGTAAAGCGACTTAACGTGTATCAAACGGAGCCCTGAATACCAGGAGACCTCCCGGTATCTAACCTTACTATGCATGCAGGTCTCTATACGATGGACCGCTAGCTTCTTGTGTGTCTTTCCATCAGTAAAAAAAATAAAATATAATGAGCGGCAACAACCAAATGTAGAAAAACTTTCCTAATAATGGTCAAGAGAAAGATTGTTGAAAAGCCATTAGCAAAACAAGCAACTAACGATCAGAGCTTCGATAATAATCTGAGAAGTCACCAGTAAACGGATCGAAATCACAAGATCGATTTTTTCACGATCATGCCGTATAGAAAGTGAATCCGAAAAATCGGCCATGAGAAAAATATAAAAATCCTAATTTTTTCAAAGTTTTAACAAAATCAAACAAAACACCAGTGATGATCAGAGATAAAATCTTGTTTCCTCTTCCGGTTTACCAATAACGTCTTCAAACTTGGTTAGTGATTATGACAATTTCAAGTGTTGAAATTTCAATAAAAATGACGAATTTGAGAAATTACGACAATCTTACACTTATTTATCGAAAGCGTAATACCTATTTACGACCAAAATAAACGTCTTTTTAAGTTTAAAAGGTACAATAAACTTAATGCTATTTAACACCAGCTCACTTCAAATAATACAAATAAAACATGGTAATTTAAGTAACGTAGACGGTGATTTTATGATATTTACCAGCAATTCACTTGAAAAAACCAAAGTAAGACCACATTTGTTTCTAAAGTAAACAAAATAATACTCGTATTGTATAAATTTAACAAAATATACAATAACAGTACACTAATAGTCATTTACAAATATAGACGCAATAACATCAAATGATTTTTTTAACACTAAATTTTTTAAAACAATAGAAGTAAACAATTGTTTATGCGCGCGCGCCTAGATACACACACACGCACGCGCACATGCACGCTCCCACACACGCGCGCGCACACACACACACACACACACACATAAACACACAAGCACAAACGCACGCGCCCCCCCCACACACAGACACACAGACACACACACACACACACACACACACACACACACACACACACACACACACACACACACACACACACACACACACACACACACACACACACACACACACACACACACACACATACACATACGCACGCGCGCGCCCACACGCACACACACACACACACACACACACACACACACACACACACACACACACACACACACACACACACACACACACACACACACACACACACACACACACACACACACACACACACACACACACACACACACACACACACACACACACACACACACACACACACACACACACACACACACACACACACACTCACACACACACACACACACACACACACACACATACATACACACACGCGCGCACACACACACACACACACACACACACACACACACACATACACACACACACACACGTGCATACACACACACATACCCACACACACACACACACACACAGACACAAACACACACACACACTCAGACACAACACACACACACACACACACACACACACACACACACACACACATACATACACACACACGCGCGCCGATCACACACACACACACACAGACACACACACACACACACACACACACACACACACACACACACACACACACACACACACACACACACACACACACACACACACACACACACACACACACACAGACACAGACACAAACACACACACACACATACATACACACGCGTTCGCAATCCCAAACACACACACACACACACATACATACATACACACTCAGACAGAAATACACACACACACTCAGACAGAAATACACACACACACTCAGACACAAATACACACAGACACACACACACACACACACACACACACACACACACACACACACACACACACACACACACACACACACACACACACACACACACACACACACACACACACACACACACACACACACACACACACACACACACACACACACACACACATACATACATACATACACACGCACGCGCGATCACACACACACACACACACACACACACACACACACACACACACACACACACACACACACACACACACACACACACACACACACACACACACACACACACACACACACACATATACATACACACACACATCCTTTTATTAATATGGATATAGACACAGTAAGTTTTTATGATATGTTTACCATCAACTGACTTAAAACTATTAAAGAAAAAGCACAGCTATCTAGATAAACACACACTATTTATAAAACGGTGTAATATTTACCACCGCCCCCACCTGAAACAATAAAAGTATGAGGTAGTTATTTGAATAACTATAGGCCTACAGCAACATTGAATGATTTGTTTTTTATAACAAACTAAGTTCAAAACAACAAAATAAAAGTATGGTTATTTAAACAAAAATACATAAATTTTTTTAATGTTTGTCACGAACACATTTAAAATAATAAAATTTCAAGCCTATACAATAAAAAAAAAGTAAAAATATGTTGTTTAAATAAGTAGGCAATAACACGTCAATGTATTTACTTCAAACTCACTTCACGCAATTAAACTGAAAGTTTTTTTTTATAAATATACACTATTTTATTTTTTCCCCACGAAGTTACTTAAAACAATTAAAGCATTGAACAAACACAACAACATTTAATGGTATTTAACATCTACTAACTTTTATCTGTAGAACATAGCATAAGGTGGGCATAATTAGAATCTAACATGGAATCAGTGAACAAAAAAAATTAAATGTATTGAAATAAATAGAAACAATATCGTTTAACGATATTCACCAGTTCACTTGAAACAATTAAAAACAAACGTTATTTAAGTAGACACAAAGTATTTAACAATAACTGCCACAACACTAACAGATTAGCAGAACAGAACCGGTTAGTAGTTCTTGGAATAAAAACGTGCATAACGACAAACTAACTTTTCCCATCACAAGTAGAGACAATAATATTTAAGGTTATTTTTTTATTATTATTATTTATTTATTTTATTTTTTTTAACCTCCGACTATTGTGGACTAATGCAGCGATGGGATGATTTATAGCGTATGAAAATGCCTAGCCTCGCCGGGAATCGAACCCGGGTCCTCGGGGTGAAAGCCTAGTACACTATCCACTAGGCCACCGAAGCGGCTATTTAATTTAAGGTTATTTGTAACAAACCTAAATAGTAGAAGCCTAATAGTAGAAACACTAAAGAATATTTTTTTACCACAATTACATTAAAAAGAATAAAATTAAAAGCATATTAAATAAGTAGATTATAACTTATAAGGTTATGTATCACCAACTTTAAAAACAAAATAAAACAGCTGTTTTTTTTAAATAACTAGACGCACACTTACAAGACAATGAAAGTAAAACATACGTATTATTTAAATAATTAGGCGTAGTAACATTTCAGCTTATTTTTATCACCAATTTACTTCGGTAATTAATTAAAGTAATAAAAGTATTAAATAACCACAAGCTAACATTTATGGTTAATTTCCAGGATCACACTTCAGATAATGATTTATTATTTTGTTTTAAATAATGACACGCTAAATGATTTTTAATCACATATATTATTTAAATCTACTAACGAACTTATTATTATACAAGGTTATGTACTGCAAAATAGTCACATTACTGTACGTATTTCATAGAAGCATTTTTAAAATTCACAACAATGAAAAACACTCACCATGCGATCCGTCAAGGCTGTTATTGCTACCGAATCACTTGAAAAGGTGAAATCGAAAAGGTGAAAAGGGTAAAAATTAAGGTTTAAAGGGATTGGTTGGTTTAGGGGGTTATGTGTTTAGAGACCGGTTGATAACTTGTCCTGGACATCAACTGGTAGACTGTGGCAGCTGGCAAGCCCGTCGCTCGAGCTAGTCCGGCAGGGAAACGAAATTTCCCTGCACTTTCCCTACGGTATATACACAAACCGACGTGATTGTTATTCTTTCCCTATCCCAGTAATGCACTGTATTATGCCCAGTGCGCGAGAAACTCATTTCCTTTTAAATCAAAAATGTCTGCGGAGTCGATGTTTCGAAGCGCACTCGGTATTTTATACCACCATAATTACGATGCTTTAGAAATATTTTACACGCAAAATGAATGCAATACAGAATGATCAAAAACATATCCTTCTTTACGGGGAAACTATTTATTTTTATATTATAATATTTCAATAAACAAACATTAATTATTTCTTGTAATAACAAAATAAATATGGCGTATTATATTTTCAGACTACAATATAATTTCCCAGCCCGATTCACGGAACAACTCATTAAGTTGCCCTTAGAAGTTACCGTACTATATACTAGCTATTGCAGTAGTACTGTAGTAAATTGACGCCACTTTGAAAATATGATGGATAAACATTACCTCAAAATTTAAGTAACGAAGAAAAAATACTTATCTGTAATCAGCTGTTTGAGACTTATTTCTGACTCTCTCACTACATCGAAAGAGAGATTTAAAGTCCCGGTCATATTAACATGAAAATTCGATAAAAAGCCATAATTATGATCTATAATTGCTAATATCATACATAAAAATATCCAAATGAAAGAGAGACAAATTTTTTATTCAAATAAAAATGCTTGATTTACGATGACGAATGCACGCAGTTTTGTTTAAACGTACTGTCCGATTGTTTTGAAATTTGGTACGAAGGTACTTTGAATAAAACCCAAACAAAGTAGGTATACGATTTTTCCCATTCACTTCCGTTTCAAGATGGCTGCCTCTGATTTACGATGACGAATGCACGCAGTTTTGTTTAAACGTACTGTCCGATTGTTTTGAAATTTGGTACGAAGGTACTTTGAATAAAATCGAAACAAAGTAGGTATACGATTTTTCCCATTCACTTCCGTTTCAAGATGGCTGCCTCTGATTTACGGTGACGAATGCACGCAGTTTTGTTTAAACGTACTGACCGATTGTTTTGAAATTTGGTACGAAGGTACTTTGAATAAAACCCAAACGAAGTAGGTATACGATTTTCCCACTCACTTCCGTTTCAAGATGGCTGCCTCTGATTTACGATGACGAATGTACTCAGTTTTGGTTAAACGTACTGACCGATTGTTTTGAAATTTGGTACGAAGGTACTTTGAATAAAACCCAAACTAGTAGGTATACGATTTTTCCCATTCACTTCCGTTGCAAGATGGCTGCCTCTGATTTACGGTGACGAATGCACGCAGTTTCGGTTAAACGTACTGACCGATTGTTTTGAAATTTGGTACGAAGGTACTTTGAATAAAACCCAAACGAAGTAGGTATACGATTTTCCCACTCACTTCCGTTTCAAGATGGCTGCCTCTGATTTACGGTGACGAATGCACGCAGTTTCGGTTAAACGTACTGACCGATTGTTTTGAAATTTGGTACGAAGGTACTTTGAATAAAACCCAAACGATACGATTTTCCCACTCACTTCCGTTTCAAGATGGTTGCCTCTGATTTACGGTGACGAATGCACGCAGTTTCGGTTAAACGTACTGACCGATTGTTTTGAAATTTGGTACGAAGGTACTTTGAATAAAACCCAAACGATACGATTTTCCCACTCACTTCCGTTTCAAGATGGCTGCCTCTGATTTACGGTGACGAATGCACGCAGTTTCGTTTAAACGTACTGACCGATTGTTTTGAAATTTGGTACGAAGGTACTTTGAAAAAAAACCCAAACGAGTAGGTATACGATTTTCCCACTCACTTCCGTTTCAAGATGGCTGCCTCTGATTTACGGTGACGAATGCACGCAGTTTCGGTTAAACGTACTGACCGATTGTTTTGAAATTTGGTACGAAGGTACTTTGAATAAAACCCAAACGATACGATTTTTCCCACTCACTTCCCTTTCAAGATGGCTGCCTCTGATTTACGGTGACGAATGCACGCAGTTTCGGTTAAACGTACTGACCGATTGTTTTGAAATTTGGTACGAAGGTACTTTGAATAAAACCCAAACGATACGATTTTCCCACTCACTTCCGTTTCAAGATGGCTGCCTCTGATTTACGGTGACGAATGCACGCAGTTTCGGTTAAACGTACTGACCGATTGTTTTGAAATTTGGTACGAAGGTACTTTGAATAAAACCCAAACGATACGATTTTCCCACTCACTTCCCTTTCAAGATGGCTGCCTCTGATTTACGGTGACGAATGCACGCAGTTTCGGTTAAACGTACTGACCGATTGTTTTGAAATTTGGTACGAAGGTACTTTGAATAAAACCCAAACGATACGATTTTCCCACTCACTTCCGTTTCAAGATGGCTGCCTCTGATTTACGGTGACGAATGCACGCAGTTTTGGTTAAACGTACTGACCGATTGCTTTGAAATTTGGTACGAAGGTACTTTGAATAAAACCCAAACGATACGATTTTCCCACTCACTTCCGTTTCAAGATGGCTGCCTCTGATTTACGATGACGAATGCACGCAGTTTCGGTTAAACGTACTGACCGATTGTTTTGAAATTTGGTACGAAGGTACTTTGAATAAAACCCAAACGATACGATTTTCCCACTCACTTCCGTTTCAAGATGGCTGCCTCTGATTTACGGTGACGAATGCACGCAGTTTTGGTTAAACGTACTGACCGATTGCTTTGAAATTTGGTACGAAGGTGAATAAAACCCAAACTAGTAGGTATTGAATAAAACCCAAACGAAGTGAGGTGAAATTTGGTACGATTTTCCAAACATATCGATTTTCCCATTCGCTTCCGTTTCAAGATGGCTGCCTCTGATTTACGGTGACGAATACACGCAGTTTCGTTTAAACGTACTGACCGATTGTTTTGAAATTTGGTACGAAGGTACTTTGAATAAAACCCAAACTAGTAGGTATACGATTTTTCCCACTCATTTCCGTTTCAAGATGGCTGCCTCTGATTTACGATGACGAATGAACGCAGTTTCGGTTGAACGTACTGACCGATTGTTTTGAAATTTGGTACGAAGGTACTTTGAAAAAAAACCCAAACGAGTAGGAATACGATTTTCCCATTCACTTCCGTTTCAAGATGGCTGCCTCTGATTTACGGTGACGAATGCACGCAGTTTCGGTTAAACGTACTGACCGATTGTTTTGAAATTTGGTACGAAGGTACTTTGAATAAAACCCAAACGAAGTAGGTATACGATTTTTCCCACTTACTTCCGTTTCAAGATGGCTGCCTCTGATTTGCGATGACGAATGTTCGCAGTTTTGGTTATACGTACTGACCGATTGTTTTGAAATTTGGTACGAAAGTACCTTGCGTAAAATTGTTTCCCATTCACTTCCATTCCAAGATAACGGGCTTTGGTTTATTTTATTTTTTTTTTTGTAACGTCCGACTATTGTGCACGCTTGGGCTAATGCAGACGATGGGATGATTTATAGCGTATGAAAATTCCAATCCCTGGCCGGGAATCGAACCCGGGTCCTCGGGGTGAAAGCCCAGTACGCTATCGACTAGGCCACCGAGGCGACTTTGGTTTAACGATTATAGTGTACTTGCTGGTTATTTCATGCAATACTGGCTGAACGGCAAGACCTATCATAATTTTGATTGCTTCACGGAGAAAGAGTATAAAATTTCCAATAAAGGTGGAACAGTTTTCCGGAATATTACGGTTACCGGTTAAATTGACGGAAAATGTTAAGCACGCAACAGACCGCTCTGTGTATTAAAGATACCCTGCAAGGTTTTTTTTTCGTGCATAAAATAAAAAGTTAAATGCTGGCCTACCAAAGCCAGGAAAGCGAGGTCTCTGTTTAAACTTGGCATTTAGTTTGTGTTTGTTACTCTGTTTTGGCCAAAGGCCGTTGACCGTTTATTTTGAAATTTGGTACTAAGGTAATGTGTAAGGCCCGAACGACGTATGTGTAAGATTTTTTTACACTGCAGCTTAAAGGAGGTGTCCATTGATTTAACGATGACAAGTGTATTTGCTGGCAGCCATACAATACGGCCATATTACACAGCCGTTCCTGTAATACGGCTGAACGGTTCTCCTATCACAATTACTAACGCTTCACGGAGAAAGAGTTCCAATAATGTCGGACCAGCGACATTATTAATAAATGTAATGGTTAGCGGTTGAATTAGCGGACATAGTTGCAAGCTCGTCAAAGAACTGTCGTGGAACTGTGGCCAAATATATATATATATATATATATATATATATAGAGAGAGAGAGAGAGAGAGAGAGAGAGAGAGAGAGAGAGAGAGAGAGAGAGAGAGAGAGAGAGAGAGAGAGAGAGAAAGAGCCGCCTCGGTGGCCTAGTTTATAGCGTACTAGGCTTTCACCCCGAGAACCCGGGTTCGATTCCCGGCCAGGGCTTGCCATTTTCATACTCTATAAATCATCCCATGTCTGCATTAGCCCAAGTGTGCACAATATTCGGATACACAATATCTATATCTATATATATATATATATATATATATATATATATATATATATATATATATATATATATAGCCGCCTCGGTGGCTTAGTTGATAGCGTACTGGGCTTTCACCCCGAGGACCCGGGTTCGATTCACAGACAAGGCTTGGCATTTTCATACGCTATAAATCATCCCATCGTCTGCATTAGCCCAAGTGTGCACAATAGTCGGACGTTAATAAATATATATATATATATATATATATATATATATATATATATATATATATACACACACACACATATATAGCAGCTTGCAGAAAATACAAGGTTAAATAATTGTCCACACCGAGTATCCTGCACTACATGAGTGTATCTATTTTGCCTAACCTGCGCCCTGATTTGCAATGAAAGCTTCACTTTAATATTGAACAATTTTAACCACCCCACAAAAAGTGCTCTAGTGGTGAGGATTAGCGCTCATTTCAAGGTACCGGGTTTGGGTATTACCATGATGGCTGCTCCGATAAGTTATTTTATAACAAAAATTCGATATACAGATGCCCTTCGGCTTTTTCCTATTAATTTGATTAGGGATTAATTATTTAAATTATTAAAAATTAAGAAGCTATTAAAATTAATAACTTTTTTGTCTTAAATGGTTTTTATTAAATTTAACTTTACCGTCTAATCAGTATTAAAAACTTGTTGTTTTAAGATTTACATTGTTGTTAACTAGTTTTAGTCATATACCTGTAACTGTTATTATATTTTGTTTTGTGTTCTTTATTTTGTTGATAGATTTTGTTCTTTTTTTAAACTAAATTTTGTTTTAATTTTGTTCGTTTTTTTTAATTTCCAGTTTGTGTAACGGCGATGATAACCTAATTGGTTTTTTGCCGGCAAAAAAAAAAAAAACTATATAAATTAACATTTTTCAATTTTCAGCATTTGTTGATGCATTTTTTAATTTTCAGACAAAAAATCGGCTCGCCTTAAATTCGTTAAACATTTAGGTCATACATTTGAGATGATTACTTCAATTCAATGTGGGCCTGCAAAATTTGAAAATTAAAAAAAGAAACAAACCCCAACGACGGCCAGGGTTTATTATTTTTTTTAATTTACTACGCTCACAAAAAAAGTTCAGTTTAATTTCAAATGAGCCGCCTCGGTGGCCTAGTTGATAGCGTACTGGGCTTTCACCCCGAAGACCCGGGTTCGATTCCCGGCCAGGGCTTGGCATTTTCATACGCTATAAAACATCCCGTCGTCTTGCATTAGCCCAAGTGTGCACAATAGTCGGACGTTAAACACACAAAAAAAAAATTAATTTCAAATTTATCACAGTATCTTAGTTATAAATCGCCATATTTTACCAGAATGTAAAGAGCTGATTCTACAAAAATTAAACAGATTTTCCGTTAGAATTAAACAATTTTGACCGCGGTCAGGGTACATTTTCACATTTTTCAATGTAACTTAAAAGTTAAGAACGCTAATATACGCAGATTTTAATCCTGTTTGCGATGGTAAAATCAGACGTTAAAAAAAGAGCGAGACAAATCACTTTTCGAAATTCGCTTCAATCACTTTCGAAAAGTGATATATTTATCTCACTTTTTTTTAACTCTCATTTCACCTTTACAAACAGAATTAAAATCTGCGAATATCAGCGTTCTTAACTTTTAAATTAATTTGAAAATGATAAGATTAACCCTGACCGCCGTCAAATTAAATTTTTAGTTTCAACCGATTTTGACAATTCGAAACACTAATTTGTGCAGTTTTTAACATTGATTACGGTGTTGAAAACGGATTTTCAAAAATATATCAGGTATAAAAGTTATGAATTTTTAAACATTTGAAATAACACTATTGTAAAACTGTTAACGAACTTGTTCAAGCTATCGCCGAAATTGATTTTTGGCCGTTTTAATTAATTCAGGGTAAAATTGCAAACGTAAACATCTTTACAAGTATATATATATTAAACAGTGATATAGAGTTAGGGTCGATGTTCATTTCAAGGTCTCAGATCTGGGCCTTACCACGATGACCACTCCAAAAGGTAATTTTCCAATGGAAATTTCCCGCAAACCCGACAGCTTTAAAGTTTTTTTTTAGATTCTTTAAACTGTGTTAGTGGCATTTAAACGGGTATATTTTACCCGGAAAAGGGAGAAGAAAATACGCTCAACTGGTAACACTGCAATTCTGCAACAGATCGGCTCGACGCATGCGCAATGATCTACCAATCAACTACGGACTAATAGTTTTATCCATTAGAACAAACCTGATGGGATGAACTTTAAGCCCCTTAAATGAAACCCCCGCCCCTTGGTATCCTACCTGTGTTGGAGTTATGTTACATGACATGTGCAACAATCTGATCCGAAGGCCGACATTGGTCATCGGAAGCTGAACACAACCTTCTCCTTTATCTCTTTATCTGTAATTAAAGCGTTTAATTTTACCTCCATCACCACCCACATTGTTTCTCCTTTATCTTTCTGCTTTCTTTACTCCCCAAATCCTACTACGATTCACTATCTCACTCTCGCTTTTAATTGTTTTTTTTTACTGACGTTTCATAAAATAATTAGCGACTTTGAAATGAAATAGGATTTGTTGCCACTACGCCCAAAGAAAAACAAGGTATTGGAATAAATGCTGAAGAATATTTTCCGAGTATTCATTTAAAAAATTATGAATTTACTTGCTAAGTTTTACAATAGTGCAACTTTTTTATTATACGAGGTGTGTTCAGAAAGTAACGAGAATTTTAATTTTTTGAACAAAATATTTATTTATTCTTCTACATTGATGATGTTGCCTTCAAAATAGTCCCCATTGGAGATTATGCACTTGTGCCAGCGCTTCTTCCAATCCTCGAAACACTTCTCAAACACGATCTTGAGATAGTTCTTTCAGCGATGCGCTTTTAATGTCATCTACGGCTGTAAAACGACGGCCCTTTAAGGTTCTCTTTATTTTTGGAAATATGAAAAAGTCACACGGAGCCATGTCTGGCGAATATGGAGACATCGTTACAGTATTGTTTTTGGCCAAAAATTCACGAACAAGCGATGAAGTGTGAGCTGGTGCAATGGTGCAAAAGCCATGCACCACAGATCCGAGCGTTTTTTTTTCGGATTGCTTCACGCAAACGACATTGAACTTGTAGGTAGTACTCCTTATTGACTGTTTTACCTGGTGGCAGGAATTCAAGATGCACTATGTCATTAATATCGAAGAACAGAGTGAGCATAACCTTCACGTTTGACCGCCTTTTCGAGCCTTTTTCGGTCTTGGCGAGCCAGAATGCCTCCACTGGGATGTTGAGCCTTAGTTTCGACGTCATATCCGTAAACCCATGTTTCGTCACCTGTTATAATACGTTTCAGTAATTCTGCATCGTCGTTGACTTCATTTAGTGACTCCTGAGCAACATCCATTCGCCGCTGTTTTTGTTCAAAATTCAACAATTTTGGAACGAATTTTGCTGCCACGCCTTTTTATACACAAAACACTGGAAACAATGTCACGACATGATCCAATCGACATGGCAACATCATCGGCGACCTCTCTAATTGTGATTCGGCAATTGTTCATAACCATTTCTTTCACTTTTCCCACGTTTTCATCGGTTGTTGATGTGCTGAGGCGTCCAGGGCGTTCGTCATCTTCAACGTCTTCACGGCCTTCTTTGAAACGCTTATACCACTCGTAAACTCTTGCTTTACTTATAGCAAACTCACCATAGGCTTTTGTTAACACTTCACACACTTTGTTACACTTTATTTCATTTTTTTACGCAAAATTTGATTCAAATTCTTTGATCCATTTCTTTTAACAAACGAAAATCGCCGAGCTCATAAAAACACGTCTAACCATAGTGGCTGTCACAGACAAAGTCAACAATGAAAACAGCTGAAAGTTTTATCATACTTCAAGGGCATGTATACCAACATAATAAAAAAAATGTTTGATAATCGGACTCTCAAAGCCCGTTACTTTCTGAACACACCTCGTATAATAAGTGCAGTTTATCCCTGACAAACTTTCGAAGTATTTTGAACATTACATACCTTGTATAATTTATAAAATTTTGATATTCGATTAACAATTTAAATGCAGTCGAGGGCTGCATCTCAATGTATCTGCACTTAATAGCCTCCGACTGCACTTAAATTGTTAATCGAAGACACAGTTTTTTAAATGATACAAAATACATCGTGCAATGTACAAAATACCTCGAAAGGTTTTCAGGGATATACTGCCCTGATAACATAATGAAAAAGTTGCACTATTGTTTAAACTTAACATGTAAATTCATAATTTATTAACTAAATACTCGGAAAATATTCTCAAGCATTTATTCTAATACCTTGTTTTTATGTTCTTAAATCAATTATATTTCAGATTTTCGTTTCGTTAATTACGAAATATATAATTATTTGTGTATAATTTATTTTTGTGTTTGTGTTTATTTTTATTATTATTATTGTGTTTATTTTTTCAGTTTACTATACCTACAAAAGTAGTTCATTTTAATTTAAAATTTACCACAATAACTTGGTTATAAATCACCATATTTTACCAAAATGTAGCGAGCCAATTCTAAAAAATTATACAAATTTTCAGATATTTATTTATTTTTTATTATATATATATATATATATATATATATATATATATATATATATAAGAAGCAAGATTTAAAAATATTCACGAATTTTGTGAATTCGAGTAAATTATTCGGTTTTTTGCTGTTGTAACTATAGTTTAGTTGTTTGAATCAAACTGGACTAACACTGCAAACTTGAGCGTTCTAAAAAAACAACACACACACACACACACACACACACGCACGCACACGCACGCACGCACGCACGCACGCACGCACGCACGCACGTACGCGCGCGCACATTGCACACGTACGCGCGCACACACACACACACCACGCACGCGCGCACGCACGCACACACACGCGCGCGCGCACATACACATACACGCACGGGCGCGCACACACACACACACACACGCACGCACACACACACACACACACACACACACACACACACACATAACACACATACATACACACACATTCACGCGCGCGCACACACGCACACACACACACACACACACCACGCACGCACACACCACACACACATGCACGAGCGGGAACACACGCACACACACACAAACGTACGCGCACAAGCGCACACACAAACATACACACACCCGTACGTATGCACACACACACACACACACACACACACACACACACACACACACGCGCACACACACACACACATGCGAGCGCACACGTACACAGCATAAATTTTAGCGAACGCCATTTCAAAGAGTGATCTAGAGATCAGGGTTCCGAGTCTGGTTCTTACCATGATGGCCGCTCCAATAGCACATATTCTAATAAAGATTCACTAAAATTATCCCGCAAAAATGAATTGTAGTCGCATAAAATAAATCAACGCATTTATAATAATGTGTGTACGCTAATTGGAATTGATTCAGCATAGCTTAATAGTGCACTTAGCTTCATATGAAGCTATTAGCGGATCCATGGGGTTGGAGGAGCTGTAGGAGTAGGAACGGATGCGTGAACACTATGGACATAAATGTGAACAGAGAAATAGCAGACAAAATCGACCCAAACATAATTGTTGATGAATTCAGGAAGTTGAAAAAAGTTAGACTTCGTTATCTGAAATAAATTATCAATTAAAATGTATTATAAAATGTATTTTCATTTATTACTTTTATAATTTTGATTTATATTAATTTATGTATTTTACAGGGACTTATAATTTTTTTTTTTTTTTTTTTTTTTGTATTTTAAGGCGAAAGGACATTGAGGATATAATCGCTTCCCTAAATGTAAGTGTGAGTGTAAAATGTTACAGTCGTAAGTGTAGTGTTGTAAGTGTAATTGTGTGTTAGACTCAGGTACCGCGAGGGACGTCTAAACCCTCTCAATAGGTGCAGCTAGTCTGCACCCCCTGCGGTGCAAAATAAACCTATGTATACGATGTTCAGTATAATAATCTGCCCTCCCTAGCTTCGTCAATTCTACTTTTGTTGACGCGTTTTGGAGAACCTCCATCTTCAAAAACTATATCTATACTTTATATCAGTTGTTTGAATCAAACTGGACTAACACTGCAAACTTGAGCGTTCTAAAACAACACACACACACACACACACACACACACACACACACACACACACACACAACTGCACGTAAGCATGCGCGCGCGCACCTACCTATCTAGAGTATAGATATAGTTTTTGCAGATGGAGGTTCTCCGAAACGCGTCAATGAAAGTAGAATTAAAGAAGCTAGGGAAGGCAGATTATTATACTAAACACAGTGACAATGATCCTAGCAGAAAAGAAGAAGAATATAAAAAGAATTTCTATGGTAAAACAATAAAAAAAATTGTCTTTAAGATTTTATCATAAAGATTTAATTTAATTACCTTGAAGTAGATCTAGCTGAAGTAGATCAAGAATGTACTAGGCCTATATGGAATTATTACGTACATGTGTAAAACTACTGGACATTATAATAATATTGTATGACTCACCGGGTTTACCCTAAGCCCAGACTCCCCCCGATGCTAGCAACAAGCTGTAACAGACTGGATTTCGGTTCCAACCAAATCTACATACATAGCTAGATACATTCATAGCTAGATACATACATAGCTAGATACATACATAGCTAGATACACACATAGCTAGATACATACATAGCTAGATACATACATAGCTAGATACACACATAGCTAGATACATTCATAGCTAGATACATACATAGCTAGATACATACATAGCTAGATACATACATAGCTAGATACATACATAGCTAGATACATTCATAGCTAGATACATACATAGCTAGATACATATATAGCTAGATACACACATAGCTAGATACATTCATAGCTAGATACATTCATAGCTAGATACATACATAGCTAGATACACACATAGCTAGATACATACATAGCTAGATACATACATAGCTAGATACATACATAGCTAGATACATACATAGCTAGATACATACATAGCTAGATACATACATAGCTAGATACACACATAGCTAGATACATTCATAGCTAGATACATACATAGCTAGATACATACATAGCTAGATACATACATAGCTAGATACATACATAGCTAGATACATACATAGCTAGATACATACATAGCTAGATACATTCATAGCTAGATACATACATAGCTAGATACATTCATAGCTAGATACATACATAGCTAGATACATACATAGCTAGATACATACATAGCTAGATACATACATAGCTAGATACATACATAGCTAGATACATACATAGCTAGATACATACATAGCTAGATACATACATAGCTAGATACATACATAGCTAGATACACACATAGCTAGATACATACATAGCTAGATACATACATAGCTAGATACATACATAGCTACATACATACATAGCTAGATACATTCATAGCTAGATACATACATAGCTAGATACATACATAGCTAGATACATACATAGCTAGATACACACATAGCTAGATACATTCATAGCTAGATACATACATAGCTAGATACATACATAGCTAGATACATACATAGCTAGATACATACATAGCTAGATACACACATAGCTAGATACATTCATAGCTAGATACATACATAGCTAGATACATACATAGCTAGATACATACATAGCTAGATACATACATAGCTAGATACATACATAGCTAGATACATATATAGCTAGATACACACATAGCTAGATACATTCATAGCTAGATACATTCATAGCTAGATACATACATAGCTAGATACATACATAGCTAGATACATACATAGCTAGATACATACATAGCTAGATACATTCATAGCTAGATACATTCATAGCTAGATACATTCATAGCTAGATACATACATAGCTAGATACATTCATAGCTAGATACATACATAGCTAGATACATACATAGCTAGATACATACATAGCTAGATACATTCATAGCTAGATACATACATAGCTAGATACATACATAGCTAGATACATACATAGCTAGATACATACATAGCTAGATACATACATAGCTAGATACATACATAGCTAGATACATTCATAGCTACTAAAACATTCCATAGGATACATTTAAAATTTCGTTGAGTAAAAATACGTTTTTTTACTCACAAAATATGTATTTAACAGCCATATCATAATTATAAGCTTTCATTGAAAAATGAACTATTGGAGTGGCCATTATGATAAGACGCAGACCGTAACGGGTTGAAATAAGCACTTCTACATCCCGTTTTAAGAGGTAATTTATATAGCCTATATATGTATATATATATGTGTGTGTATATATATGTATGTATATATATATATATATATATATATATATATATATATATACATATTGAATCAAACTGACTAACACTGCAAACTTGAACGTTTGCACACACACACACACACACACACACACACACACACACACACACACACACACACACACACACACACACACACACACACACACACACACACACACACACACACACACACACACACACACACACACACACACACACACACACACATACACATACACACACCTGCGCGTAAGTATGCGAGCGAGCACCTACCTATCTAGAACAACAATATAGATAGGTAATAGATATATATAGTATAGATATAGAGTATATATATATATATATATATATATATATATATATATATTCCCGCAGGGGTGCAGCTAGCTGCACCTATTGAGAGGATTTAGACGTCCCTCGCGGTACCCGAGTCTATAACACTTACACTTACAACGCTATATTTACGACTTTAACACTTTACATTCACACTTACATTTAGGGAGGCGATAATAGCCTCCTCGATGTGCTTTTCGCCTTAATATAACAAAAAATACAAATATATATATATATATAATTTATTTAATCCAAAATGTTTACATAGTAAAATACATCATAATATAATAGTAAACCTTTTAGAAATATTGATATCTGTGTGCAGGATAGGAATTGACAATTAACTTATAACAGAGTATATATGAAAAGGCTTATAATTATATAAAAGAATAGCCATTCGTAATCCAAGGCAAAAGTACGAATAGAAAATGTGTAACGTTATTAAATTTGTTGTCATGGCAAGAAGATATCTCACTTAAAATTAATACAACTTTGGTGGTAGAAAAAATAAATTTTATGAAAAAAATAACATTCACTGAAATTTTTTTTATAAATTTTAATCACACTGTAGATTTAATAATCCAATTTTTTAAGTTTATTTTTCCTAGAATTAGAGTTACTTAATATATTGAGATCCTTAGGGAGAATGTTATATATGTGGATTGTTTTAGTATAATTTTACTAATAATAATAGTTTTATGTATATATTCGAGACTGTTGTAACCTTAATGCACAAATAAATACAGACTTGTGTGCGCGCGCGTGCACACACACACACACACATACACTCTCTCTCACACACACACTCTCTCTCTTTCTCTCTCACTTTCTCTCTCTCTCTCTCTCACACACATACACTCTCTCTCTTACACTCTCTCTCTCTCTCTCTCTCTCTCTCTCTCTCTTACACACACACACACACACACAGACACACACACACACTCTCTGTCTCTCTTTTTCTCTCTCTGTCTCTCTCTCTCTCTCACACACACACACATACACTCTCTCTCTCTCTTACACTCACTCTCTCTCTCTCTCTTACACAAACACACTCTCTCTCTCTCTCTCTTTCTCTCTCTCTCACACACACACACACACACACACACACACACACACACACACACACTCACTCACTCCACTCACTCACACATACACTCTCTCTCACACACACACTCTCTCTCTTTTTCTCACACACACACACACTCTCTCTCTCTCTCACACACACACACACACACACACACACACACACACACACACACACACACACACACACACACACACACACCTGCACGTAAGCATGCGCGCGCACCTACCTATCTAGAGTATAGATATAGTTTTTGCAGATGGAGGTTCTCCGAAACGCGTCAATGAAAGTAGAATTAAAGAAGCTAGGGAAGGCAGATTATTATACTAAACACAGTGACAATGATCCTAGCATAAAAGAAGAAGAATATAAAAAGAATTTCTATGGTAATACAATAAAAAAAATTTTCTTTAAGATTTTATCGTAAAGATTTAATTTAATTACCTTGAAGTAGATCTAGCTGAAGTAGATCAAGAATGTACTAGGCCTATATGGAATTATTACGTACATGTGTAAAACTACTGGACATTATAATAATATTGTATGACTCACCGGGTTTACCCTAAGCCCAGACTCCCCCCGATGCTAGCAACAAGCTGTAACAGACTGGATTTCGGTTCCAACCAAATCTACATACATAGCTAGATACATTCATAGCTAGATACATACATAGCTAGATACATACATAGCTAGATACACACATAGCTAGATACATACATAGCTAGATACATACATAGCTAGATACATACATAGCTAGATACATACATAGCTAGATACATACATAGCTAGATACATACATAGCTAGATACATACATAGCTAGATACATACATAGCTAGATACATACATAGCTAGATACATACATAGCTAGATACATACATAGCTAGATACATACATAGCTAGATACATACATAGCTAGATACACACATAGCTAGATACATACATAGCTAGATACATACATAGCTAGATACATACATAGCTAGATACATACATAGCTAGATACATACATAGCTAGATACATACATAGCTAGATACATACATAGCTAGATATACACATAGCTAGATACATTCATAGCTAGATACATTCATAGCTAGATACATACATAGCTAGATACACACATAGCTAGATACATTCATAGCTAGATACATACATAGCTAGATACATTCATAGCTAGATACATACATAGCTAGATACATACATAGCTAGATACATTCATAGCTAGATACATACATAGCTAGATACATACATAGCTAGATACATACATAGCTAGATACACACATAGCTAGATACATTCATAGCTAGATACATACATAGCTAGATACATACATAGCTAGATACACACATAGCTAGATACATACATAGCTAGATACATACATAGCTAGATACATACATAGCTAGATACATACATAGCTAGATACATACATAGCTAGATACATTCATAGCTAGATACATACATAGCTAGATACATATATAGCTAGATACACACATAGCTAGATACATTCATAGCT
>CM040190.1:6115548-6118048 GCA_022606455.1 Callitettix versicolor
AGCTAGATACACACATAGCTAGATACATTCATAGCTAGATACATACATAGCTAGATACACACATAGCTAGATACATACATAGCTAGATACATACATAGCTAGATACATTCATAGCTAGATACATACATAGCTAGATACATACATAGCTAGATATACACATAGCTAGATACATTCATAGCTAGATACATTCATAGCTAGATACATACATAGCTAGATACATACATAGCTAGATATACACATAGCTAGATACATTCATAGCTAGATACATTCATAGCTAGATACATACATAGCTAGATATACACATAGCTAGATACATTCATAGCTAGATACATTCATAGCTAGATACATACATAGCTAGATATACACATAGCTAGATACATTCATAGCTAGATACATACATAGCTAGATACATACATAGCTAGATATACACATAGCTAGATACATTCATAGCTAGATACATTCATAGCTAGATACATACATAGCTAGATACACACATAGCTAGATACATACATAGCTAGATACATACATAGCTAGATACATACATAGCTAGATACATACATAGCTAGATATACACATAGCTAGATACATTCATAGCTAGATACATTCATAGCTAGATACATACATAGCTAGATACACACATAGCTAGATACATTCATAGCTAGATACATTCATAGCTAGATACATACATAGCTAGATACACACATAGCTAGATACATTCATAGCTAGATACATACATAGCTAGATACATTCATAGCTAGATACATACATAGCTAGATACATACATAGCTAGATACATTCATAGCTAGATACATACATAGCTAGATACATACATAGCTAGATACATACATAGCTAGATACACACATAGCTAGATACATTCATAGCTAGATACATACATAGCTAGATACATACATAGCTAGACTAGATACATACATAGCTAGATACATACATAGCTAGATACATACATAGCTAGATACATACATAGCTAGATACATACATAGCTAGATACATACATAGCTAGATACATACATAGCTATATACACATAGCTAGATACATTCATAGCTAGATACATTCATAGCTAGATACATACATAGCTAGATACATACATAGCTAGATACATTCATAGCTAGATACATACATAGCTAGATACATTCATAGCTAGATACATACATAGCTACATACATACATACATACAGCTAGATACATTCATAGCTAGATACATACATAGCTAGATACATACATAGCTAGATACATACATAGCTAGATACATACATAGCTAGATACATTCATAGCTAGATACATACATAGCTAGATACATACATAGCTAGATACATACATAGCTAGATACATACATAGCTAGATACATTCATAGCTAGATACATACATAGCTAGATACATACATAGCTAGATACACACATAGCTAGATACATTCATAGCTAGATACATACATAGCTAGATACATTCATAGCTAGATACATACATAGCTAGATACATACATAGCTAGATACATTCATAGCTAGATACATACATAGCTAGATACACACATAGCTAGATACATTCATAGCTAGATACATACATAGCTAGATACATACATAGCTAGATACATACATAGCTAGATACATACATAGCTAGATACATTCATAGCTAGATACATACATAGCTAGATACATATATAGCTAGATACACACATAGCTAGATACATTCATAGCTAGATACATACATAGCTAGATACACACATAGCTAGATACATTCATAGCTAGATACATACATAGCTAGATACATTCATAGCAAGATACATACATAGCTAGATACATACATAGCTAGATACATTCATAGCTAGATACTCACATAGCTAGATACATACATAGCTAGATAAATTCATAGCTAGATACATACATAGCAAGATACATACATAGCTAGATACATTCATAGCTAGATACATACATAGCTAGATACATACATAGCTAGATACATACATAGCTATATACATACATAGCTAGATACATACATAGCTAGATACATTCATAGCTAGATACATACATAGCTAGATACATACATAGCTAGATACATACATAGCTAGATACATTCATAGCTAGATACATACATAGCTAGATACATACATAGCTAGATACACACATAGCTAGATACATACATAGCTAGATACATACATAGCTAGATACATACATAGCTAGATACATACATAGCTAGATACATACATAGCTAGATACATTCATAGCTAGATACATACATAGCTAGATACATACATAGCTAGATACATACATAGCTAGATACATACATAGCTAGATACATTCATAGCTAGATACATACATAGCTAGATACATACATAGCTAGATACACACATAGCTAGATACATTCATAGCTAGATACATACATAGCTAGATACATTCATAGCTAGATACATACATAGCTAGATACATACATAGCTAGATACATTCATAGCTAGATACACACATAGCTAGATACATACATAGCTAGATAAA
>CM040190.1:6123048-6148048 GCA_022606455.1 Callitettix versicolor
TTCTTTGACGTCACGGCAAATTTGTGAAAAACAATACACAAGTTTGAAGAGTGTAAATAGTTTTTTTGTTACGCAAAACTTAAAATAAAAAAACTTGTTCTAGTTTTTAGTACTTTGCTATAAGCATAGGAAATCAGGTAATGTTCTAGTTTTTAAGTTTTAGATTTGGCACTTGAGAACGAAGGTTGATAAACACTTTTGAAATGAAATTAAATGATATAGAAATGATTGTTAGTATCAGAATTGTAAATAGTATTTGTTTGAGTTCTGTTGTTGTCTCACACACACACACACACACACACACACACACACACACACACACACACACACACACACACACACACACACACACACACACACACACACACACACACACACACACACACACACACACACACACACACACACACACACACACACACACACACACACACACATACACACACACACACACACACACACACACACACACACACACACACACACACACACACACACACACACACACACACACACACACACACACACACATACACACACACACACACAACACACACTCACACACACTCACTCTCTCTCTCTCTCTCTCTCTCACACACACACACACACACACACACACACCATGTACAAAAATAAACTGGCTTGTATAGCACTCTCATTATGTAAAATCACACACATACATACACACTCACACACACACACACACACACACACACACACACACACACACACACACACACACACACACACACACACACACACACACACACACACACACACACACACACACACACACACACACACATACACACACACACACACACACACTCTCTCTCTCTCTCTCTCACACACACACACACACAGCCTATACTATGGGCATGCTAGAATCACAGTCAAGATCTTTGACCCAATCTTGATGATGGGGACTGATCAGATGGTTAAACGGCACATAGTATCTAGACCCTTTGATGTCAACTTGGCCTTTGAGGGGAGAGATCGGGTGTTGGAAAAAGCTGGAGACATAGTATGGTATACAGATGGCCCCAAGGCAAAGTCAGGCACTGTTGCTGGGGTGTATGGTCTGAGACCGGGGTTAAAGAAATTAATTACCCTGGGACAGAGTACAACAGTATTTCAGGCTGAAGTGATGGCCATTAATGACTGTGTTCGGGAGAACTTTGATCGGGACATCAAAAAGGCACGAATTCATAATCATACCGATAGCCAGGCAGCAATAAAAGCACTTGCGGGTCCTATAATACAGTCCAAGCTGGTCTGGGAGTGTTGGAAGAACCTTGACGTTCTGTCCCGGGATAACCAGGTAACTCTTCACTGGGTTCCGGGGCATAGGGGAGATGAGGGTAATGAGGAGGCAGACCGACTGGCTGGATTTGGATCTGCAAGTGGATTACATGTCAACACCAGGTAAGATGGGACAACCTTCATGGGCATTCCCATAGTAAATATCTCTTAAGCAAAGTTCCTTCTGGATAAATCAAAGGGGCAGCAGATGTCTTGGGCAGAGCACAACTCAGGAGGATCATGGGGCTCATAACAGGGCACTGTGGTCTGAGGGTGTACATGAACAGGATAGGTGTATACCACGGAGAAACCGTGTGTAGATTGTGCAGGAAGGAGGAGGAAACTGCAGGTCACATAATTTATGATTGTGAGGCTCTTGCTAGTAGGAGGCTAGGGGTTTTTGGTTTCCAAGACCCTAGGGATCTTCAGCAGGGTGAGCTAGTCAGTGGGTTGTTGGAACTTATTAAGGGCAATCTGTTGAACTAGGTATTTTAAGAGGTAAGTTGCACAATAGGTCAGTCGATCGCAGTGCCTGGGGTTGAACTAATCCCTTCCTCTAGAATATAATCTTAATTTTAATAGAATATACTAATATTGGACCATAAACTGTGTAAGTTTCGTAAATAAAAGAAAGTGTTAGAGAAAGAGAGAAATATTAATCATGAAATGTACCATCAAATGTAGGCAACATCCGTAAATACAAATACTAGGAAAAAACAACGCTTTATTATCAGTAATTAAACAAGCTAACGGATAAAATTTAATGATTAATTATCTAAATTAAATTAAACGATTTAATTAAAGAAAATTACACCAATGGATAAAATAAAACAAATATAAATTGCGCGTGTTTCAACTGCATATCGAGAGAGAATGAGAATAGGGTCGGGGTTGAGTGCTAAATTGTTAAAAAGATACGTATTCATCACGTATCAGGGGTACCAACGTAACAGAGAGTCAAGTGTTTCACATTTCAAGTCGGCTTAATGAGTTTCTGTAATTAAAATATTCCAAGGCGAGGGTGAGACTGGCTTTATACATTTCGTTTACTGTTTAGACGAAACACGTTTATTAAAATTTTAGATATTAAATGTATAAGTTTATATTACTTGAAGCATATAAAGAAAGAGTTTGGTTTTTAAAATATCAATATACCAGTGGAAATCCAAACACATTCGAAAATAATGGCATTTTCTCATCACTAAACACGTCATACTTTGTAGACCAATGATTTATGTATATTTTTAGCGAATTTCCATTGCAGCCATCATAGTATGACCCAGACCCGGGACTGAATAATGAGTACCGGTCCTGATCTCCAAATCACTTTTTTGAGGGAACGTTAAAATTTGTATACATATTTTTGTTTGTCCGCAATAGAAATTTGAGCTACAGATTTGATTGTCAAGAAATGTTCCATACATACACTTTAAATATTGGCTCAGGTATTACTTTAGTTATCACATTAATTATTTCAACGCAGCTGTATACGAGGTGTGTTCAAAAAGTAACGAGAATTTTAATTTGTTGAACAAAATATTTATTTATTCTTCTACATTAATGTTGTCGCCTTCTAAATAGTTCCCATTGGAGATTATGCACTTGTGCCAGCGCTTCTTCCAATCCTCGAAACACTTATCAAACTCGATCTTTGAGATAGCCTTTAGTTTTTTCAGCGATGCTCTTTTAATGTCATCTACGGCTGTAAAACGACGGCCCTTTAAGGTTCTATTTATTTTTAGAAATAGGAAAAAGTCACACGGAGCCATGTCTGGCGAATATGGAGGCTGGGGCATCGTTACAGAACTGTTTTTGGCCAAAAATTCACGAACAAGCTATGAAGTGTGAGTTGGTGAATTATCGTGGTGCAAAAGCCATAAATTGTTTTTCCACAGATCTGGCCGTTTTTTTCGGATTGCTTCACGCAAACGGCGTTGAACTTGTAGGTAGTACTCCTTATTGACCGTTTCACCTGGTGGCAGGAATTAATGATACACTATGCCATTAATATCGAAGAACACAATAAGCATAACCTTCACGTTCAACCGCACTTGTCAAGCTTTTTTTTTCGGTCTTGGCGAGCCAGCATGCCTCCACTGGGATGATTGAGCCTTAGTTTCGATGTCATATCCGTAAACCAATGTTTCATCACTTGTTATAATACGTTTCAGTAATTCTGCATCGTCGCTGACTTCATTTAGTGACTCCTTAGCAGCTTCCATTCGCCGCTGTTTTTGTTCAAAATTCAATAGTTTTGGAACGAATTTTGCTGTCACGCGTTTCATACACAAAACATTGGAAACAATGTCACGGCATGATCCAATCGATATGTCAACATCATCAGCGACCTCTCTAATGGTGATTCGGCGATTATTCATAACCATTTCTTTCACTTTTTCCATGTTTTCATCGGTTGTTAATGTGCTGGGGCGTCCAGAGCGTTTGTCATCTTCAACGTCTTCACAGCCTTCTTGGAAACGCTTATACCACTCGTAAACTCTTGCTTTACTCATATCAGACTCACCATAGGCCTTTGTTAACATTTCACACACTTCGTTACAGTTTATTCCATTTTTTATGCAAAATTTGATACAAATTCTTTAATCCATTTCTTTTAACAAACGAAAATCGCTCATAAAAATACGTCTAACCTTAGTGGCTGTCACAGACAAAGTCAACAATGAAAACAGCTGAAAGTTTTACCATACTTCAAGGGATAATCGGACTTTCTAAGTCCGCGAAATTTAAAAATTCTCGTTACTTTCTGAACACACCTCGTATGTCCAAGTCGGCAGAAGCCTGGGACCCTCTATGGCCCGTCTGAATTACTATGTATAGACCAATCTATGATATTCATAGGTAATTTGATTATTTATTGTTTGTTAGATTCAACATAACCTCAATATTTTTCGCTTTCAATGACGATACATATTAAACGAACCATAGTTAATTACTCTGTCTAACAATTATGGATCATTATCATCTTTTTTTGTTTAAAATGTGATCTTTCTCGATTCCTTTTGTTCTGGAGTGAGAAGTTTTGGCACCATTTCTGCGCAAACTTTCTTCATGTTCAATGATTCACGCAACAACTGACGGGTACTTTCTTTGTTAATTCCTGAGATTTCAGCAAGAGCTCGGACAATCGGACGACGATCTTCGCAGATCAATTTAACAATTTTTTGGTCGTCCGTTTTTTTATGTTGAGGATCGTCCAGGGCGCTGATCGTCTTCAGTCGTTTCACGTCCCTTTTTAAACCTTTTTTTAACCACTTAAATCTTGTGTGCACGATAAACATTCATTGTTGCACACTTTCAAGTAATTGAACACTGCATTTTCGACGAAACGCTAGCTCCAGGATTTGAAGTCCTTTAGCGTTCCTCAGCGAGACTGAGCGACATACAACCGTGCCCAACGAGCTCAGGGTGGGAGAAGCATCAGCATGCACGGACAGGTTCGAATCTGCTGAACATGCAGCCGATTGGTGCGATAGCGGCGCGATCGCTGTTCCGGTTACTTATCTGCCACACCTCGTAATAAATGACTTGCAAGAAGTCAAATTAAAAATTGTAATTTCAACGGATTTTGAAAATTCAAAAATGGTAATTTATGCAGTTTTTAACGCTGATTACGATTGCTAAATTACATTTTTTTTTAAATTTAAGACAAAAAATTTATGAATTTTTAATGATTTGAAATGGCCGCCATTTTGAAACTGTTGAACAAACTTTTCCAAACTATTACCAAATTTTTTTTAACGTCCGACTATTGTGCACACTTGGACTAATGCAGACGATGGGATGATTTATAGCGTTTGAAAATGCCAAGCCCTGGCCGGGAATCGAACCCGGGTCCTCGGGGTGAAAGCCCAGTACGCTATCAACTAGGCCACCGAGGCGGCTTTACCAAATTGAAATTAAAAAAAAAAATAATTGACGGCAGTCAGGGTCCATTTCCATATTTTCAACGTAATTTGAAAATTTAAAATGCTAATAGACGCAATTTTTATTGCTTCTGTGAAATCACAATTTTAAAAAAAGAGTAAAACAAAAATCACTCAGCGAGACAGCTGCGTGAGGTGATTATTTCATTTTAAACACGATTTTAGCTTAACGTATAGCGGAGCATTGTATATTTATGCTTCACAGAATGAATTCAACATGGCCTTATGCGACTAACAGCAAACGAAACACTCCATAGGATGAAGCTAAACACCATTTGAAATATTTAAAAGTTACGCAACGACGACAGTCAATCCCAGACTTGTGACACTTGAAGGGTTGAAACACTCGAAACGTCGAGGGTGGATCGATGAATACACCCTGCTAGAAGAGAACTCGGCTTTTCTTTTTCGTTTACAAAGAGTTTCAAAACAAAATTTTAAAGTTAGCATGACACTTGTAATGTAACGCAGGTCAGCGCGGTAAGTAATAAAACACTTTAAATACGTTACTATAGCCTTACCTACGTTACTAATACATTATTGTTTTCAAAATTAAAGACTTAAAACTATTTGAAGTGAAAAATTATATAAGCGTGGATGACCCGCCAGAGAATTTAGCTTTTTTATTGTTCATAAATCAAAATGAAATGTAAGGTTTTGTTTTGGTGTTGATAAAATCTGACATGTAAGGTTTTGTTTTGGTGTTGATAAATCGAAATGACATGTAAGGTTTTGTTTTGGTGTTGATAAATCGAAATGACATGTAAGGTTTTGTTTTGGTGTTGATAAATCGATCTGACATGTAAGGTTTTGTTTTGGTGTTGATAAATCGATCTGACATGTAAGGTTTTGTTTTGGTGTTGATAAATCGATCTGACATGACATGTAGGTTTTGTTTTGGTGTTGATAAATCGAAATGACATGTAAGGTTTTGTTTTGGTGTTGATAAATCGAAATGACATGTAAGGTTTTGTTTTGGTGTTGATAAATCTATCTGACATGTAAGGTTTTGTTTTGGTGTTGATAAATCTATCTGACATGTAAGGTTTTGTTTTGGTGTTGATAAATCGAAATGACATGTAAGGTTTTGTTTTGGTGTTGATAAATCGATCTGACATGTAAGGTTTTGTTTTGGTGTTGATAAATCGAAATGACATGTAAGGTTTTGTTTTGGTGTTGATAAATCGAAATGACATGTAAGGTTTTGTTTTGGTGTTGATAAATCGATCTGACATGTAAGGTTTTGTTTTGGTGTTGATAAATCGAAATGACATGTAAGGTTTTGTTTTGGTGTTGATAAATCGATCTGACATGTAAGGTTTTGTTTTGGTGTTGATAAATCGATCTGACATGTAAGGTTTTGTTTTGGTGTTGATAAATCGATCTGACATGTAAGGTTTTGTTTTGGTGTTGATAAATCTATTTTACATTTCAGGTTTTGTTTAAGTGTTGATAAATCGATCTGACATTTCAGGTTTTGTTTTAGTGTTGATAAATCTATCTGACATGTAAGGTTTTGTTTTGGTGTTGATTAATCGAAATGACATGTAAGGTTTTGTTTTGGTGTTGATAAGTCGATCTGACATGTAAGATTTTGACCGTCATGGTTACACAGTCTGTTTTGATGTTGATAAATCGATCTGACATGTAAGATTTTGACCGTCATGGTTAAACAATCTATTTTGATGTTGATAAATCTATCTGACATGTAAGGTTTTGTTTGGTGTTGATAAATCGAAATGACATGTAAGGTTTTGTTCTGGTGTTGATAAATCTATCTGACATGTAAGGTTTTGTTTTGGTGTTGATAAATCTATCTGACATGTAAGGTTTTATTTTGGTGTTGATAAATCTATTTTACATTTCAGGTTTTGTTTTGGTGTTGATAAATCGATCTGACATTTCAGGTTTTGTTTTGGTGTTGATAAATCGATCTGACATTTCAGGTTTTGTTTTGGTGTTGATAAATCGATCTGACATGTAAGATTTTGTTTTAGTGTTGATAAATCGATCTGACATGTAAGATTTTGACCGTCATGGTTACACAGTCTGTTTTGATGTTGATAAATCGATCTGACATGTAAGATTTTGACCGTCATGGTTAAACAATCTATTTTGATGTTGATAAATCGATCTGACATGTAACGTTTTAACTGTCATGGTTACAAAGTCTGTTTTATGGGCATAAATCGAGCTGACATGTAAGGTTTTGATTGTCGTATCGTTTGCAGTTTGTTTTGATGTTGATGAATCCAGCTGATATATAAGATTTTGACCGTCAAGGTTACACAGTTTGTTTAGTTGGGGGTAAATCGAGCTGATATGTAAGGTTTTAGTCATCACGGTTACGCAGTCTGTTGAGTTTTTCATTCAATTATTATTTGCATAGAAAAATGTATATGAATAAGTTGAATAAGAAATATTTGAATTATAAATAACATCATACTACATACCCGACTTATCTACATAAAATTGTTTAAATTGTATACAACTTGCACATTATATATATATATATATATATATATATATATATATATATATAAGTTCTTATGTTCCTTATATATATATCAGGTTTACCTTTACTGTTAACATGTTTACCACATATTAAGAAGTATAATACGTTACAGCATGATTTAATTTTTGCTGACACAATGAACCATATGAATAAAAAAGTAAAGAAGCAAAAGCTTTCACAAATTCTGAAGCATATCCTTAAATTGGTATGAATAAAAATATCAATCAAAACCTTTTGCTTTAGAGTAAAAGTAAAACCCTTCTTTTGTTGATCCTTTTACTTCCAGACTGAAAGATTTGTTCGTAAGCAAAACGTAATCGTTATTCGTATGGAATGAAGGAAATACTTTTTCTTCTTCATTTTATTTGAAACAAAACCTTTTACTTTTACCTTTTTACTTGAAGTATTTACTTTGGTTTTATTCAAATAGCTCAATGAATGTAAAAAATATTTCACTATGTTCAGTATAATGATCTGCCTTCCCTAGCTTCGTCAATTCTACTTTCGTTAACGCGTTTTGGAGAACCTCCATCTTCAAAAACTATATCTATACTCCTGAGTATAGACATATATGAGTATAGATATACTTTTTGAAGATGGAGGTTCTCCGAAACGCGTCAACGAAAGTAGAATTGACGAAGCTAGGGAAGGCAGATCATTATACTGAACATAGTGATAAGAATCCTAGCTAGCGAAAAAGAAGAAGAATATAAAAAGAATTAAAAAATATTTTTTGCTTTGTAATTCGATATCAATTAGTTGTATTTTTTTAATGTGAAGAAATAAAAAATTATTATTATTATTATTATTACTATTGCTATTGCTATTTCTATCGCTATCGCTACCGCTACTGTTACTAATGTTAATGTTGCTATGTTGCTAATGTTAATGTTGCTATGTTGCTAATGTTAATGTTGCTAATGTTAATGTCGCTGTCGTTATCGATATCGTTATCGTTATCGTTATCGTTATCGTTATCGTTATCGTATCGTTATCGTTATCGTTATCGTTATCGTTATCGTTATCGTTATCGTTATCGTTATCGTTATCGTTATCGTTATCGTTATCGTTATCGTTATCGTTATCGTTATCGTTATCGTTATCGTTATCGTTATCGTTATCGTTATCGTTATCATTATCATTATCATTATCATTATCATTATCATTATCATTATCATTATCATTATCATTATCATTATCATTATCATTATCATTATCATTATCATTATTATTATTATTATTATTATTATTATTATTATTATTATTATTATTATTATTATTATTATTATTATTATTTCAATTATCGTTATCGTTATCATTATTATTATTATTCCCCGCAGGGGATGCAGACTATCTGCACCCATTGAGAGGATTTAGACGTCCCTCGCGGTACCCGAGTCTAACACACACTTACACGTACAACACTACACTTAAGACTTTAACACTTTACACTCACACTTACATTTAGGGAGGCGATAACAGCCTCAATGTGCTTTTCGCCTTAAAATAACAAAAAAAAAAATTATTATTATCATTATCATTATCGTTATCATTATCAACAATTATTAGACCATTCGGTGTCAAGTCTTCAACCTCTTCGTCCAGTTTTTATCTTGGAACGTTTGAGAGGGAAGTGTTACTCGTTGCAGTGATCAGAGATCATTGATTTTGAGAAATTTAGGTTTCAAACCGAGCTTTCTGGGAAATGTCTAGAAAATAATAAATAATGTTATGTTTTTACACATAATATTAAATAATTTAATTGAATGTGAGAAGCGTTTGTGAGATAAGTTTGTAAAATTTGTTTCGTAATTCGATTAAATCCGCTATACGTGGCGCACAGAACAAATTGAATTAAAATCAGATCCAGCTTGGAACGTTCAACAAGCTCAATCAATTAATTGAATTACGTTTCGGTTTTACTCGGTTGTTTCCGTTAATGTTCGGAATCCTGCCAGAAAAATACAAACCGTATCCCAGACGTTGTTTCTAAAATGTTAGGTAATAACATTCGCCGTATGCAGCTGTCTCGCTGACGTGATGGAAGCGAAATTCTAAAAATATTATTTTTACCTTACATTCTTTTTAAAATTCTGATTTCACTATCGTAGACAGCATTGATATCTATATATACAGGGCCCGTCAGTGTAACGGGATGATTAAATAAAGTAATTGGTGTTGGAAAAAAACTTGTTTAATATTTTCTTGGTAAATTGAAAGTACAAGAATGGCATTCTTTTTGTATTCTTCTTCTTTTCTGCTAGGATTATTGTCACTAAGTTCAATATAATAATCTGCCTTCCCTAGCTTCGTCAATTCTACTTTCGTTGACGCGTTTCGGAGAACCTCTATCTTCAAAAACTATATCTATACTCCCAATAGTTTTTGATAGTACTATACTCCCAATAGTTTTTGGAGTATAGATATAGTTTTTGAAGATGGAGGTTTCCGAAACGCGTCAACGAAAGTAGAATTGAAGAAGCTAGGGAAGGCAGATCATTATACTGAACATAGTACAAGAATAGCCTTTATGGGTACAATACGAAAACATATTATTTTCTGAACACTACGTCTACCAAATGTCCTCCATTGCAGTTAAGGCATTCCTGGAGCCTGGTTTGGAATTTCTGCATGACCTCTCGCAGCATGTTGATAGGTATTGCCGCAATTTGGTCTAAAATTCGTTGTTTGAGGGATTGAATGGTTGTGGGTGGATCTGCTTGAAACACTTTTGTTTTTAGGTATCCCCATAAAACGACAACAGATATCCCCAGATGTGTTATTTATGCTGATCGGCGAGGACTTCTAACCATAGCCTGATGAACAGCTGCGATGTTTTCAGGTGTTCGAACAGTTTTTACATTCCCGCCTCTTTTTTTAGAAGTTGATCCCGTTTGCAAGTTGTTTATCTATGTTCGAATTGCATTGTCTGACGGAACAGGCTACGCGGTATGTTAAAATGACGTCGGAAAGCACGTCGAGTTCCTACAAAACTTTCGTCATTTTGATAATACGCTTTCACCGCGTAGCCGCGTTGGTCACCCGTCCAACGATCCATTGCAACTAAATGGTAGATTGTGCAGGTGGTGAAGCGCCAGTAACCATAACCCCCACTAACTGCCAACTTTGTCTCAAGGCCACCGTTTCTTTGGCGGACCCTGTATTAGCGTTAAATTGCACTGAAAATATGAAAACGAACCATAACCGCCGTCAAATTAAATTTCTTAATTTCAACCGAATTTGAACATTCAAAATGCTAATTTATGAAGCTTTTAACACTGATTACGACGAAGAAATTAGAGTTTTAAAAATATTTTGAAAATGTTGAAGATATATGCAACATACTGTAGGAACCCTAGGCGAACCCATCAAATTCGCAGTGGAAGAAGCGGAATCTTCTCGCTGAATTAAACATCTTAAATCAATATGGCGGCGGCCTATCTTATCGGGAGTGCAAAAGCTCAAACTGAGAAGAGAGGCAGCAATAGCAAAGAGGCTTTTGATTAAACCTAGAAGCAGAAGACCTCCCCGGAATCAGCTGCTGTGATAGGGCTGACCGGAACTGTACTTCAAGACTGGAAGGATGTCAGCCAAGAACATTAAAATACTGGCCAAGGGGCAACTCAGGAAAACCATAGTTTCCTGAGTGCACGTGAAAAACCTAAAGTGCACGTGAACAGAATAGGATGTGCAACGGAGAAATCACGTGCCTCATAATCTATTATGGTGAAGTACTGCAAAACCTTACGTAGCCTGAAGACAGGTAGTACACTGTACAAAGGTCAGTTTGCGATTGTAGCTTAAGGTGAGGCAGTAAACGGTACAAATATCACTTTGTGATTGTAGCCTAAGGTGAGGCACTAAAAAGTACAAAGGTCAGTTTGCGATTGTAGCTTAAGGTGAGACAGTAAATAGTACAAAAGATTAGTTTGCGATTGTAGCCTAAGGCGAGGCAGTAAACAGTACAAAAGGTCAGTTTGCGATTGTAGTCTAAGGTGAGGCAGTAAACGGTACAAATATCAGTTTGTGATTGTAGCCTAAGGTGAGATAGTAAATAGTACAAAAGATTAGTTTGCAATTGTAGCCTAAGGCGAGGCAGTAAATAGTACAAAAGGTCAGTTTGCCATTGTAGCCTAAGACGGGCAGTAAACATTACAAAGGTCAGTTTGCGATTGTAGCCTAAGGTGAGGCAGTAAACAGTACAAAAGATTAGTTTGCGATTGTAGCCTAAGGCGAGGCAGTAAACAGTACAAAAGGTCAGTTTGCGATTGTAGCCTAAGGTGAGGCAGTAAACGGTACAAATATCAGTTTGTGAATATAGCCTAAGGTGAGGCACTAAAAAGTACAAAGGTCAGTTTGCGATTGTAGCTTAAGGTGAGACAGTAAATAGTACAAAAGATTAGTTTGCGATTGTAGCCTAAGGCGAGGCAGTAAACAGTACAAAAGGTCAGTTTGCGATTGTAGCCTAACGTGAGGCAGTAAACAGTACAAAAGTCAGTTTGCGATTGTAGCCTAAGGCGAGGCAGTAAACAGTACAAAGGTCAGTTTGCGATTGTAGCCTAAGGTGAGGCAGTAAACGGTACAAATATCAGTTTGTGAATATAGCCTAAGGTGAGGCACTAAAAAGTACAAAGGTCAGTTTGCGATTGTAGCTTAAGGTGAGACAGTAAATAGTACAAAAGATTAGTTTGCGATTGTAGCCTAAGGCGAGGCAGTAAACAGTACAAAAGGTCAGTTTGCGATTGTAGCCTAACGTGAGGCAGTAAACAGTACAAAAGTCAGTTTGTGATTTTAGCCTAAGGCGAGGCAGTAAACAGTACAAAGGTCAGTTTGTGATTGTAGCCTAAGGTGAGGCAGTAAACGGTACAAATATCAGTTTGTGAATATAGCCTAAGGTGAGGCACTAAAAAGTACAAAGGTCAGTTTGCGATTGTAGCTTAAGGTGAGACAGTAAATAGTACAAAAGATTAGTTTGCGATTGTAGCCTAAGGCGAGGCAGTAAACAGTACTAAGGTGAAGGTACAAATATCAGTTTGTGATTGTAGCCTAAGGCGAGGCAGTAAATAGTCCTAACGTAAGGCGAGGCAGTAAAGGTCAGTACTAAGGTGAGGCAGTAAACAGTCAGTTTGTGATTTTTTAGCGAGGCTAAGACAGTTTGTAATTGTAGAGCGAGGCAGTAAACAGTACAAAGGTCAGTTTATGATTGTAGCTTAAGGCGAGGCAGTAAATAGTGCAAAGGTCAGTTTGTGATTGTAACCTAAGGCGAGGCAGTAAATAGTGCAAAGGTCAGTTTATGATGGTTCCCTTTAGTTACAATAAGAAGAAACACTCGCTGTGAGCTCTGGGAACCGACTGACTAAGAAGGGTTACACACTCGATAACTTGAGCAAGTCTCTCGTCGACCACTCTCGATAATATTGGTCAGTCTGTCGGCGACTCAGCTCGATAATAGTATTAGTCGACCACGCTAGAACATTGGGCGGTATACGGCAAATCATCGCACAAAGACGTACGTACACTGTCAGGAAGCAGGTGACGTATAGCGAGTTAAGAATTAGAAGCATTCAAAAATCTTAGATATTGTGCATTCCGAATCCTTAGAGTGTTCAAAATTCCGAGAGCTCGAGAGTAGTGAACACCTAAAATCCTAAAACGTCCTTGCTCGAGAATATTGAGCACTTAAAACATCCTTACGCTCGAGAATATTGAGCACCTAAAACATCCTTACACTCGAGAATGTTGAGCACCTAAAACGTACTTACACTCGAGAATATTGAGCACCTAAAACGTACTTACACTCGAGAATATTGATCACCTAAAACGTCCTTACGCTCGAGAGTATTGAGCACTTAAAACATCCTTACGCTCGAAAATATTGAGCATCTAAAACGTCCTTACACTCGAGAATATTGAGCACCTAAAACGTCCTTACACTCGAGAATATTGAGCACCTAAAACGTACTTACACTCGAGAATATTGAGCACCTAAAACGTCCTTACGCTCGAGAATATTGAGCACCTAAAACGTCCTTACGCTCGAGAATATTGAGCACCTAAAACGTCCTTACGCTCGAGAATATTGAGCACCTAAAACGTCCTTACGCTCGAGAATATTGAGCACCTAAAACGTCCTTACACTCGAGAATATTGAGCACCTAAAACGTCCTTACGCTCGAGAATATTGAGCACCTAAAACGTCCTTACACTCGAGAATATTGAACACCTAAAATGTCCTTATGCTCGGGAACATTGAGCACCTAAAACATCCTTACGCTCGAGAATATTGAGCACCTAAAACATCCTTACGCTCGAGAATATTGAGCACCTAAAACGTCCTTACACTCGAGAATATTGAGCACCTAAAACGTCCTTACGCTCGAGAATATTGAGCACCTAAAACATCCTTACACTCGAGAATATTGAACACCTAAAATGTCCTTATGCTCGGGAACATTGAGCACCTAAAACGTCCTTACACTCGAGAATATTGAGCACCTAAAACGTACTTACACTCGAGAATATTGAGCACCTAAAACGTCCTTACGCTCGAGAATATTGAGCACCTAAAACGTCCTTACGCTCGAGAATATTGAGCACCTAAAACGTCCTTACGCTCGAGAATATTGAGCACCTAAAACGTCCTTACGCTCGAGAATATTGAGCACCTAAAACGTCCTTACGCTCGAGAATATTGAGCACCTAAAACGTCCTTACACTCGAGAATATTGAACACCTAAAATGTACACTCGAGAATATTGAACACCTAAAATGTCCCTTATGCTCGGGAACATTGAGCACCTAAAACATCCTTACGCTCGAGAATATTGAGCACCTAAAACATCCTTACGCTCGAGAATATTGAGCACCTAAAACGTCCTTACACTCGAGAATATTGAGCACCTAAAACGTCCTTACGCTCGAGAATATTGAGCACCTAAAACATCCTTACACTCGAGAATATTGAACACCTAAAATGTCCTTATGCTCGGGAACATTGAGCACCTAAAACGTCCTTACGCTCGAGAATATTGAGCACCTAAAACGTCCTTACACTCGAGAATATTGAGCACCTAAAACGTCCTTACGCTCGAGAATATTGAGCACCTAAAACATCCTTACGCTCGAGAATATTGAGCACCTAAAACGTCCTTACACTCGAGAATATTGAGCACCTAAAACGTCCTTACACTCGAGAATATTGAGCACCTAAAACGTCCTTACGCTCGAGAATATTGAGCACCTAAAACATCCTTACACTCGAGAATATTGAACACTTAAAATGTCCTTATGCTCGGGAACATTGAGCACCTAAAACGTCCTTACACTCGAGAATATTGAACACCTAAAACGTCCTTACGCTCGAGAAAATTCAGAGTTCGAATCCTTTCTTCAAAAAATTGCGCAGCATTTTTAAATTGAAAACGGAAAGCTCCTTTTGGCGATGATGACTTTGCGGAGGCGAGTGAAATCATGAAAAACTGATTTTTTTCAATGAGCCCAAATATGACTGAACCTTTCCATAAAGTTGAATCCTGGACGAAGTTACGCTAACCGGCAGCAGCGTAACGCGTAAGTGTTTGGCTTCCAGGACCTTGAGGACCCATAATCTCAAAAAATATAATCTCTTACGTTAGCAGTTAATAAACGGCTCTTTACATTTCGTGGAACAATTGAAAAATTATTGATTTGCAACAGCTTCCGAACCGGGCCGGATTTAACCCGTGAGAAAGTCCGGGTTATGTTTTTGCATCATTCATTACCCCCGCCTACGACGTCTCCACTCAATAGACTGCTTGCAGTTGTCGAGGGGAAGGGTGCGGGTGTGTAAGTGCACGTATAGACGAGTACAAGTTTTACTTAGAGTTCTGTTAGTTAATGGATTGCCTTTTGAAACAAAACCTTTGCAAAACGTTGAGAACACAACACAAGCACGAGAGCCTTGAAGAAGTCTTTGTAGTCAGACTGCAACAAACGGATCTGTTCTCTGCAAAGATCTCGTCTGAAAACATAACCTCAACTTAACTGATGTTTGTGCGTTTAATCAGTTGATTGCCTATTTCGACTAGTCGATTTCTGTTAGTATTCATTGAACGAGCGAAGCGAGGTTTCTGTTTCAACTGAACCGAAAATAAAATTCATGATTTTTTTTCTCGATTCCTCTTTTTCATTATTATTTTATGTTGCTCATCAGTCATAACTCTTTTGTTAATTGTAACATTTTCGCCATTAATTTCGTTATTTCGTTTTATTTTCTAATAGTCGTAGTCTTTCTCGTTAATTTTTTCTTAATCTTAATTTTTTATTTAAAACATTTTTTTTACATAACACCGCCGCAAGCCGGTCCCAAGCCCGGGCCCATCTCTTTGAGAGGGGGAAGTGTGGAGGGATAGAGGAGTAACACCTCTCTAAAAAACCTTGGATCAGCTGGCCCGGCTGATAGTACCTTGTGAAGGCCCCTTGCCGGTTTTGTTTTACACACATCCTGAGATGTTCGCTTTGCTGGACCAGTGTACCGGAGGTATACGACTGCGCAGAATAAAGCCACTGGACTTAATTGTTAATTGAGAGTAACCAATGGGTTATATCTTTTAAAGTCTTTTTTCATAATAAAACTAAATTACTAAATGAGTAAATCCTCAGTTGTAATGTATACATAAAAAAAATTACATAATTGTATTGTCCACTTTATTTAGAAATCGAATTATTAACATAACCTCAATTGAAATGATATTGAAGCAACAGCTGTCGTACGAAATCAGCTGTTTAGAAATATTCACAGTTATATTTATATATATATATATATATATATATATATATATATATATATATAATAGCACGCAACGCGCTAAATACACTATTATATACAATATGATGGCACGAATGGAAAAAAATAGACTAACCAAAAAAATATTTGACTACTTTCGCAATAGAAGAGCCAAACCACTTTGGTTTAGAGAAACAGAGACAGAACTACAAATCACTGACAGTATGCTCATGGACAGAACAGCCAAAACAATAACCAAGGACAAGAAGCAACGGTTCCAAGGCAAAGTCAAATCCAAGCGAACGATCCAAATCTCTGGCGAAGAAAGAAAGCAAGATCACAACGAATGAAGCAATACTGGGCTACGAGGAAGGCACACAACATTAAAAAGTGATTGATTTAGTGTACCCCAAAGTTGGGTGAAACAAATAAAGAATGATGGCACGAATCGCGCAAAATCCATCATCACAATCAGCCCTAAAACATGTTACATGTTAAAAGTACCTTTTGTAAAGCCTTAACGACGTATATGCAAAAAAAAATTCCCAATTCACTTCAGTTTCAAGATAGCGGCCTCTGGTTTAACAATGACGAGTATATTTGCTGGCTGTTCCCTGCAATACTGGCTGAAAGACAAGACCTATCACAATGTTGACTACTTCACGGAGAAAAATCATAAAATTTCCAACAAAGTTGGTCCGGAAAATTTCCAACAAAGTTGGTCCGGAAAATTTCCAACGAAGTTGGTCCGGAAAATTTCCAACAAAGTTGGTCCGGAAAATTGCCAACAAAGTTGGTCCGGTAACAATTTCCCTTAAATATTACGGTTATTGGTTAAATGTTCCGAGCGCGTCAATACGCTGGGCGAGCAATTAAGAATACACCGCTAGTTCTATTGTTCTTCGAACTGCTAGTGTCAGTGAAACTACCCCCGCAGGAGGTAGCTGCACCTAATGAGAGGATTTAGACATTCCTCGCGGTAACCGAGTCTAACAAACACACTTACAACACTACACTTACGACTGTAACATTTTACACTCACATTCACATTTACGGGGAGGCGATAATAGCCTCAATGTGCTTTTCGCCTTAAAATAACAACAAAATCAGTGAAACTATTACGTTAAAAACTGAAACAAAAATGATACAAACAAAATAATTCCCGCGGCAGCTGTTTTTAACTGTTATACTTTTACTCGAAGTTCGGTATTCTTAATTAAAAAAATCCGCCGAGTTTCTGAATTTTCCCGTAGTACCGTTTAAACATTGTGAAAGATTTTCACTGGCTCGGGAACAATTAGAGAGTACCCTAGAAGACCTGGATCTGTCCCTCCACGGAGACGTCTCTGCGTTGTTGGCGAGTGTCGGGGCGGCGAAGCTTATCCAAGAGTTTGTGGCTAAGATTCTAAAAAGTAAGAAGGTGAATGTGAGTGTGAGTGGCACCATATAGAAGCATATAAAAGTGTACCTGGAGCATAGCTGTCACTATGGTTCAGGTAAAAATATTCCGCAAGATTAACAAAGGTTGTTAAATGGACTTGCTTGTTTTCTGTTTGGTTTTTTCGGTTTTGTTATTCTTTGTTAGGATTAAGAATTTAGATAAGATAAGTAAAATAAGTAAAAGGCACAAATGGCACAATGGCACTTAATTTTGGTTTTTGGCACTTAGGGTTTTTCTAAAAATGGCAGTTGCATTTTGTAATAAAGGTATTAATTTGAGTTTGAAAAATTGTATTAGATATAAGTTTAGGCTAAATTAGAAATAACATGTATACTAGGTTAAGAAAAATGTAAATGCGAAGCGCAGCATTACACGGGGTATAACGGGCACACGCCCGGGGATACTCCCTAGGCATGTTAGAAGAAGCTAATTAATGAAAAAAAAAGTACCGTTTAAACGCTAAAGACGGTTTACCGGTGGGCATACAGATGAACGTCCTAGAACATAAATATGTAAAGTTATGAACTATTAACTACAAATAGGCAAGCAATAAATACACTGTAGCCAGAAAATCACAAACACGGCGTTAGGTATGCAGTTTGCAGTACTCTTGTGTACATACATGTATATAACAGTTTCAACTGAAGGCGACAATGTTCTCTAATTATCGCTGCACGCGACTGTCGTTGGCGTGATGATTTTAGTAATACACAAAATTATTACTAAACCCACTTTTTGAAACTGATTTCACCAAGTTGGACTGAAAATACGGAAACGAACCCTGACCGCCGTCAAATTAAATTTCTTAATTTCAAAATGTACTGAATTCCAACGATAACTTATGCACTTTTTAACAGTGATTACGATTGTGAAATCAGATTTTCGTAAATGTAGCCTACTTAAAACATATAGAATATTTAAGACAAAAAAAGTATTTTTAAAGATTTTAAATTGCAGGCATTTTGAAATTGTAAATCGAATTTTGCTGGCGCTTCGATTACTTAAAATTTGAAAATGAGCTGATATCGTACACCTAGACCGATTGGACGAAGACCCGGGACGTTGAAATGAGCGCCGATCCTGAACTCTATATCACTTTTTGAGTGGTCCTTATAGTCATATATATATATATATATATATATATATATATATATATATATATATGTGTGTGTGTGTGTGTGTGTGTGTGTGTGTGTGTGTGTGTGTGTGTGTGTGTGTGTGTGTGTGTGTGTGTGTGTGTGTGTGTGTGTGTGTGTGTGTGTGTGTGTGTGTGTGTGTGTGTGTGTGTGTGTGTGTGTGTGTGTGTGTGTGTGTGTGTGTGTGTGTGTGTGTGTGTGTGTGTGATGTAAAAATGTGTGTGTGTTTGTGTGTGTGTGTGTGTGTGTGTACCCCAGTGTGTGGGTGTTTAAGTTCAAATATGTGTAAAATATATTGTTATGTAAATAACCACCAAAAGCATTCCTGTGTGTAACCCCCACCCCAGTGTGTGTGTGGTGAAATACTTCGTTTATGTGTGTGTGTGTTTTTGCGATGCCAAAAAAGGTGGAAAAATATCTTTATAGACTACCTGGGGTAGGGTACGCACTACCCCAGAGTGTAGGACTCAAATTAAGTTCAAACTCAAGCTCAAACTCAAGTTAAGATATATTGTTACCCACTAAAATAATCCACCAAAAGCATTTCTCTTCTGTAAACCCCCCCACGGATCCGTCGCCAGGAATTACTTCGTGTTTGTGTGTGTGTGTGTGTGTGTGTGTGTGTGTGTGTGTGTGTGTGTGTGTGTGTGTGTGTGTGTGTGTGTGTGTGTGTGTGTGTGTGTGTGTGTGTGTGTGTGTGTGTGTGTGTGTGTGTGTGTGTGTGTGTGTGTGTGTGTGTGTGTGTGTGTGTGTGTGTGTGTGTGTGTGTGTGTGTGTGTGTGTGACATTTACATTGTTAGCGCACTTAAGTTCGAAATTTAATTTCTATTTCGATTTGATTGAAACATGACACAAATTTTGGTAAAAGATTAAACGAGTTCTTTAACCGAAAAAAAATCGTTAACAGTTTCAAAAGAACAGATATTTTAAATCGTTAAAAATTCATATTTACTTTTGTCGTACACGTTTTTAAAATCTGATTTTACCATCGTGGCCTAGGTTAGGTTAAAAAAACGCATAAATTAGCATTTTGAATTAACAAAATCCGTTGGAAGAAAATTTGACGTCGGTCGTGTTTATTGTCAAAGCAGTTTATTAAAACGACACTACATGAATATTTCAATGCCCGTTACGACAGTGAAATTAGATTTTGAAAAAAGTACAGATATAGTTTTTTGAAGATGGAGGTCCTCCGAAACGCGTCAACGAAAGTAGAATTGACGAAGCTAGGAAAGCAGATCATTATACCGAACACAGTGATAATAATCATAGGAGAAAAGAAGAAGAATATAAAAAGAATTTGAAAAAAAGGTTGATAGAAAAATATTGTTTGGAAATCCGCTTCCATCACGTCAACGAGAGAGCTGCGTGCTGCGATTATATCTTTTACGTATTTAACAATAAAGTAACTCTGTATCGAACAAAATTATTTTCTTCGTAGGCCACTTAAAACTGTTATTTCTGGTTACAATGAATTCCCCAGTCCCCGTGGCATGTAGGCACGTATTAATTACGCCAAGGAATGTGTGAACGCTACAAGAATACCACGTTATAGTGTTGGGAATATATCCATTTATTTTAAACGGTAACCATGGCAACTTCACAATTGCAGTCTGTACTCAGTGCACTTGATTTTTACAAAAACTCTCAAACCAGAACGCGTATTACACTAAGCAGAATTTAACGCTCGAGTTAGTCTGTTAACTACTCTTATATTGGCAACTAACTTTTTAGTTCAAAACTCACGAAAATCAAAACTCACGAAAACAACTGCTCTTGAATGAATTTCAAAGATTACTGTTGCGATCCTTCGTGCCATGCCTATTATCGCACCTGAGCAAAGGATTGGATAGGCTGATGGCTTCCAAGTTGAGCGAGATATTGGAGAAGGACAATTGGTTGTCAGAAGGACAGTACGGCTTTAGAAAAGGAAAGTCGACAGAAGATGCGATTGGACATGTCCTGCATACAGTGAAGAATTCTGAGATGAAGTGTGTCGTAGGAATCTTCTTGGATGTGTCACGTGCTTTTGACCATGCCTGGTGGCCATGAGTCATCAGCGAGCTAGGGAAGATGCTACTAGGAAATCTGTTTGAGTTGTATAAGAGTTACTTAAGAGAAAGAAATGCTATGATTAGCGATAGGGGAGTGGTGGTCTCGAAGGAGCTGACGATGGGATGCCCGCAGGGTTCGGTCTCCGGGCCGATTCTGTTTGACTGCTTTCTGAGAATCGCCCTGCCAGACTGCTGTACTGTTGTGGCCTACGCAGACGATGGACTATTGACAGTGGAAGCCAACTCGAGAAGGGAGTTGGAAAATATAGCAAAGTCTGCCTTAGAGAGAATCAGTGAATGGTCTAGAAAGTAGAAGATAAAGTTTAATGCAGGAAAAACTGAAGGGCTCATGATGAAAGGTAATCTGAAAAGAGAACCCGAAATTAAGATGGAAAACAGGAAAATAAAAGTAGTACAGGAACTAAAGTACTTGGGTGTATACCTGGACAGTATGTTAGGATTCCTAGGGCATGTAACAAAGACTGCGGGAAGGGCAAAGAATCTGTTCTTCAAGCTGAGAAGAATAGCGAAGACAGACTGGGGGCTTGGTTACCAGGCTCTGAGGACGATTTATAACAGTATAGATAAAGTTTTTGAAGATGGAAGTTCTCCGAAACGAGTCAACAAAAGTAGAATTGACGAAGCTAGGGAAGGCAGATCAGTATACTCAACATAGTGACAATAATCCTAGCAGAAAAGAAGAAGAATTTTAAATTATAAGTAGCTAAGAACTTAAGTTCTAAAGTATCTTCACAAGTATCTAAAGAACTTTTGCTAAAAGCCCTGCATAAGTGGGTAAGGCTAAAGTAGCCTGAGGTGGTCGGGTGTCCAGTACCAACGGGTTTTGCCATTTCAAAACGATAATTTTTAAAGCTGCTTTTACGATGAAATCACGTTTTCAAAAATATTAAAAACCAATAAAATGGCCGCCGTTTTGAAACATTCAAACGAATTTTGCTGGTTAATGATCTTAAAAATTGGATAAATTAGTATTTTGAATTTTCAAAGTCCTTTGAAATTAAAAAAATATTTGACGGCTGTCAGGGTTCATTTTGTATTTTTAACGTAATTTGAAAGTTTAAAATGCTAATTTATGCAAATTTTAATGCTATTTTATGACGGTAAAAACAGATTTTAAAAAAGAAGTTAAATCAGCATCCAGAGCACGCCAGCAAGACAGTTGCGTGCAGCGAATAATCAATTTATTCTTTTACCGAAAACATTGATGCACTCAACATTTTCGAGTTGTCATGAAACATGCCCTTCTCTTGCTCTAGAACAAAGTATAAAGTCCTGAAGGATACATGCTCTAGTCAACTGGTAACAAGCAAAGTTTGCCGGGAGAAGTGTAGTCTGGCCGGGATGAGGGGTTCCTAAGTGGATCAATTATTTGAAAAAATGTTCTCACAGAAAATACAGGGACTGCCGAAATATATGTGGAACCGTGGCCTTGTAGTTTACATCACGCGTGTATGGTTTCTAACTTAATGAATGGCGCAAAAGCACTGCACAAACTTCCTCATATTTCCTGAAAAATTCGGCGGAAGCTATCGACAAAATAAGCGCATTTCGCTACTGGCGTCGCCGACGTGATAGATTTTTTTTTTATTTTGAGACAAAAATTACATTGAGGCTATTATCGCCTCCCTAAGTATAAGTGTGAGTGTAAAGTGTTAAGTCGTAAGTGTAGTGTTGTAAGTGTAAGTGTGTGTTAGACTCGGGTACCGCGAGAGGCGTCTAAATCCTCTCAATAGGTGCAGCTAATCTGCACCCGAAAAGCATATTGAGGCTATTATTGCCTCCCTAAATGTAAGTGAGTGTAAAGTGTTAAAGTCGTAAGTGTAGTGTTGTAAGTGTAAGTGTGTGTTAGACTAGGGTACCGCGAGACGCGTCTAAATCCTCTCAATAGGTGCAGCTAATCTGCACCCGAAAAGCATATTGAGGCTATTATTGCCTCCCTAAATATAAGTGTGAGTGTAAAGTGTTAAGTCGTAAGTGTAGTGTTGTAAGTGTAAGTGTGTGTTAGACTCGGGTACCGCAAGAGGCGTATAAATCCTCTCAATAGGTGCAGCTAATCTGCACCCGAAAAGCATATTGAGGCTATTATTGCCTCCCTAAATGTAAGTGAGTGTAAAGTGTTAAAGTCGTAAGTGTAGTGTTGTAAGTGTAAGTGTGTGTTAGACTTGGGTACCGCGAGGGACGTCTAAATCCTCTCAATAGGTGAAGCTAGTCTGCACCTCCTGCGGGGTTGACGTGATAGAAGCCACTTCTTGAAAACTGACAATATCGCAATAATTTATGATCCGATACATTTTTGAAAATCGCCGTAATAATCAGCGTTAATGTTTGCATAAATTAGCATTTTAAATTATATTGATTATAAGACCGCAAGCATTTACGTATTTTCAATGGTAATTAAATGAGTGCTGGTAGGCCAGTCGGTAGGATAACTAATAGTTTAATACAACTCGGACATGTAAGCAGGTTCGAATCTAGATATTGCCATTTGTTTTTCCGTAGTCGCTCATCTTTATTTATCTAACTAAATCTCGCCCACGAAAAAAAGCACCTGAATTTAGGACGTTTTCACGTTCCAATCGGTTATACAGAAATTACAGATACACCGAATCAAAGCGTATTCTTTTGCCTATAAACCTATGGTAAAACCGTCGATGTATTTTCAAATTTCATTTTTATCTCTATTTGTTTCACCCAACTTTGGGGTACACTGAATCAATCACTTTTTAATGTTCTGTGCCTTCCTCGTAGCCCAGTATTGCTTCATTCGTTGTGATCTTGCTTTTCTTTCTTCGTCAGAGATTTGGATCGTTCGCTTGGATTTGACTTTGCCTTGGAACCGTTGCTTCTTGTCCTTGGTTATTGTTTTGGCTGTTCTGTCCATGAGCATAGTGTCAGTGATTTGTAGTTCTGTCTCTGTTTCTCTAAACCAAAGTGGTTTGGCTCTTTTATTGCGAAAGTAGGCAAATATTTTTTTTGTTAGTGTATTTTTGTCCATTCGGAGGATGTGCCAATAAAAATCAATTCTCCTTTTTCTTATTGTGTCCGATAGTGTTTCAGTTTTTTGGTAAAGAGTTTCATTACTGATGTGGAGTAATTGGTTGTTACGGAATTTGTGGCCTAAGATTTTTCGTAATATCTTTCTTTCTTTGATCTCCGGCCTTTCAAGTGGACTCTGAGTTGTGAGAGATAATGTTTCAGCTTTCATTATATTTCATTTTTCATTTACATTTTTTTTCTATTTATATTTCAATAAATTTACCGATAAACAAGACATTCTTTCTACCACTGGCTTTGAAGGTTCATAGTTTTGTCAGTACAACGCGGTTCAAGTATGTTGTGGAATACATATTTTTGTAACGTCTCTGTTGAATCTGACCAAAGTTTGACAAAAAATTGAAATTACCGTGAATTTCTTTTAAAAAATGCTCATTTTGTCACCGGCAACTTTACTGAAATAATTCTTTAACATACGTCTGTAAGATACAACAATATTATCAAGGCTTACGTTCAGTCAGATTTATTTATTTATTTAAGTTAATTAAACGAAATTTTAATTAATCTGCACCTAGCGCACTAGGAGTACAGTCACGTGGCAGGCACTAAAGACCTCTGGAATTGAAAATAACGTTTAAAATGGAACGATTGTTAAGCTCTGTACGTCTATAGCGTATGTAACCCGACAATCCCAGTGCAACAGTGGCAGTGCTACTAGAATTTAATTGAAATTTCATTCAAACAACTTTATTTTCGTAATATCTTTCTTTATTTGATCTCCAGCCTTTCAAGTGGGCCCTGGGTTGTGAGAGATAATGTAGAAAGTAGT
>CM040190.1:6153048-6168048 GCA_022606455.1 Callitettix versicolor
ATACATACACACGCACACACAGTCACTCACATACACACGCGTACACACATACACACAAGCACACACACACACACACACACACACACACACACACACACACACATACACACACGCGCCACACACACACACACACACACACACATACACACGCGCGCACACACACTTACACACACACACACACGTGCTCACACACATACACACACACACACACACACACACACACACACACATACACGCGCGCGCTAGCGCACACACACATATACACACACACTCACATACACTAACATACACACACACACACACACACACACACACACACACACACACACACACACACACATATATATATATATATACACGCGCCTGTGTATATTTTGTTTATTATTATACTTTTATAAAATTATTAGTGTTTATTTTGTTAAAAGAGTTCTTATATTAAATTTTCAATTTTTTAATACCATTGATTTCGTGTCAATCAAATCACTGGACGTTAAACAACTGTTATTCTTTTGAGACTAACTGCACCTATTGAGAGGATTTAGTCGTCCCTCTTGGTACCCGAGTCTAACACACACTTGACTTTAACACTATACACTCACACTAACAGGGAGGCGATATTAGCCTCTATGTGCTTTTCGCCTTAAAATAACAAAAAACAAAAAAAATATTATTCTTTCGTCTTTGACTTCGGCAGCAACATCAAAGATTGAAAATTAAAATAGAAAAAAAATGCATCTTTATAGTTTTTTTCCATTAAAAAGAGCGTTTCAAGTTTTTATTTTAAAAAACTTGCAATTTATTATTACCATTGATTTCGTGCCAATCAAATCACTGGACGTTGGACAACTGTTATTCTTTTATTCTGTCATTCTTTTAGACTAGATGCAACTATTGAGAGGATTTAGACGTCCCTCGCGGTACCCGAGTCTAACACACACTTACACTTACAACAATACACTTACGACTTTAACACTTTACACTCACACTTACATTTAGGGAGGCGATAATAGCCTCTATGTGCTTATCGCCTTAAAATAACAAAAAAATATTATTCTTTCGTCTGTGACTTCGGCAGCCACATCAAAGATTGAAAATTAAAATAGAAAAAAAATAAATCTTTATAGTTTTTTTTTTCATTAAAAATAGCGTTTCAAGTTTTTATTTTAAAAAAACTTAAACGGAAACCGTTTTGAAACATAACAATCGATAAAGTTGTTTATTTTTCACAACCGGTGTTGCCGTTACGGAGCTGCGAATTATTTATTAAAGAAATCAATCGGAATTATCTTGAAATGTGCGTTTTTCCGTGAAACGTCATTGAACATTTTGTTTGTTTGTACATGTAGAATACCACAATTAATAGCCAGGTAAGTATTTTTTGTTACATCCTGTATTTAAATTAAATTAATATAACAGAATTTTGTGATATATTTATACAATAAAAATGTTAACGATATCTCGAAAATGTTTTAGATGTGGAGTTCGGCACTTACTTCGCGGTCCCGTTCACAATAGCCACTCCAGAAACTCGTTTCGCAATGTAAATTTTGCAAATAACCGCGCCAGGCAGCTGCTTCGTAGGCGAGATGGAGATGAATTTCCAAAAACTAAAATTTTCAAAAAAATACATAAACGAACATTACCAGAAATATTTCCTACATTTAGCCGTCCCGAAGTAGGACTTTTATAGCAGATAAGAAATTCTTCAACAAATCAAAGTACTTGGTAAAGAGCGGTTGTTAGATATTTATACAAAGCCGTCAGAAGTTAATAAAGTCCGCATTTATAAAAGAAAGGCTGCGCCGTGCAAAGGCATTTACATTTCCAATTAAACTTCGTGAAGCATTTCCGAATTGTCGGTTCTACAAGTCAAATTTTAAACATTTACAGATCTGGTGTTTACAATGAAAAAATTAATTTCGGGACAACAGTAGGCGAAAAAAATTCATTTTTAATCAAGTGAACAACATCATACACAATTTTGCCTACATTTTTTTTTCAATTCGGTAACTTTAAGTTTGCTTCTATCACTAAAATTTTAACAAAATCCGATTCCCCGGATTTAACGCCCTGCTACGGATGTTTTGGGGATATTACAGGCAATACGTATTTTTTTATGGAACGTAAAGATTAAATTTGAACAAAATCGGTAAAGAATATTGTCGAAATATCCGATTTTTAATGGTTTTTTTAATCATAAAAGGCTTAAAATACTCGCGGCACGTAGCTTGCTGTCATGTCGGAAGTGAATTTCCAAAAGTATTTTTTTATTAAATTTTTTTTTGAAATTCTGATTTCACCATCATATTTAGCATTAAAACCTTAATATACATGCATTCTGAACTTTAAAATTGCATTGAAAATACGATAATGAATCGTGCACTGCCGCCATGATTCTTTCTTTATATTGATTTCTTATTGGTTATATTGATTCTTTGTCATGATTCTGCCGCCACATTATATTTCTTTAATTTCAACCGATTTTGTGAATTCGAAGCGCCAATTTATTCAGTTTTAAACTCTTATTACGAAGGGGCAACAAGATCTTCGAAAATTAAGACAAAAAAGTTATTAATTTTTAAAGGTTTTTAATGGCCACCATTTTGAAACTCTCTCTGTGTCTTAGCGCGCTGATGTTCACAAATTAAAGCCGAACTTTTTTGTTTGTGTGTTTAACGTCCTACTATTGTGCACACTTGGGCTAATGCAGACAATGGAATGATTTATAGCGTATGAAAATGCCAAGCCCTGGCCGGGAATCGAACCCGGGTCCTCGGGGTGAAAGCCTAGTAAGCTATCAACTAGGCTACCGAGGAGGCTAAAGCCGAACTTATCACAAACTAAGTTCTCCGTTTAGTTCAAACTTAAATCGCTTTGTTAATTGAATAAACAGCGAAATTCGTTCAACAGTTTCAAAATGGCTGCCATTTCAAATCTTTTAAAAATTCGTAACTCTTTTGTCTTAGATATTTCGGAAAATCTTATTTCATCGTTATAATCAGCGTTAGAAACTTCATAAATTAGCATTTTCCAAGTTAATTGATAAAAATATTAATTTGGCGGCATTCAGGGTTCTTTCCGCCTGGGTGGCCTAGTTGATAGCGTACTGGGCTTTCATCTTCATCCTGAGGACTCGGGTTCGATTCCCGGCCAGGGCTTGGTATTTTCGTACGCTATAAATCATCCCATCGTCTGAATTAACACAAGTGTGCACAATAATCGGACGTTAAATACAAAAAAAAAATCTTTTTTTGATTTTCAATGCAATCTGACAGTTCAAAATGTTGCTTTATGCAGATTTTAATGCTATTTATAAGAGATTATAAGACAGGATAAAAAAGATTACTTTTTGAATTTTGCTTCCATCACGTCAGCGAGACAACTGTATTCCTCTATTATTATGAAGTACCAAATTAAGACGACTGCCAACCATTAGATTGCGTATTTTCGCTGTTTACGGGACTCGGGGCGGTACACTCTTACCTACATGTTTGAGACAGATACAGGAATTCAATTTCGTTCAGCATTGAACTCAGTTATTGGTTGAGCGATTTGACCACCAGAGCGCAATACTGGGCTAATGAGATCAACATACTCTACATACAAATAGAGTCCTGTCTGCCTTATCAAAGGCTACGCATGGCTGCCCACGTACCTGTCACTGCACCTGCACTAAGCTTTTACAATTCAATTTGAAGTCAATGCATTTATCCTTTGTTCTTTGTCAGTGAAAGGGCACTTTCATTAGGTTCAATAGTCGCGGCACGCAGCTGTCTCGCTGACGTGATGGAAGCGAATTTCCAAAGGTAATCTTATCATCATCTTTTTTTTTGAAACCATCATAAACAGCATTACAATGTGCATGCTATTGGCTAGGCACTTTCATTAGGTTCAATAGTCGCGGCACGCAGCTGTCTCGCTGACGTGATGGAAGCGAATTTCCAAAGGTAATCTTTTCATCTTATCCTTTTTCTTTTGAAACCATCATAAACAGCATTACAATGTGCATGCTATTGTTTAGGCACTTTCATTAGGTTCAATAGTCGCGGCACGCAGCTGTCTCGCTGACGTGATGGAAGCGAATTTCCAAAGGTAATCTTATCATCATCTTTTTTTTTGAAACCATCATAAACAGCATTACAATGTGCATGCTATTGGCTAGGCACTTTCATTAGGTTCAATAGTCGCGGCACGCAGCTGTTCGCTGACGTGATGGAAGCAATTTCAAAGGCAATCTTTTCATCTTATCCTTTTTCTTTTGAAACCATCATAAACAGCATTACAATGTGCATGCTTTGTTTAGGCACTTTCATTAGGTTCAATAGTCGCGGCAATCAGCTGTCTCGCTGACGTGATGGAAGCGAATTTCCAAAGGTAATCTTTTCATCTTATCCTTTTTCTTTTGAAACCATCATAAACAGCATTACAATGTGCATGCTATTTGCTAGGCACTTTCATTAGGTTCAATAGTCGCGGCACGCAGCTGTCTCGCTGACGTGATGGAAGCGAATTTCCAAAGGTAATCTTTTCATCTTATCCTTTTTCTTTTGAAACCATCATAAACAGCATTACAATGTGCATGCTATTTGCTAGGCACTTTCATTAGGTTCAATAACAGCTGTCTCGCTGACGTGATAAACAAAGTAATCTTTTCATCTTATCCTTTTTACAATGTTCAATGTGCATGCTATTGTTTAGGCACTTTCATTAGGTTCAATAGTCGCGGCACGCAACTGTCTCGCTGACGTGATGGAAGCGGATTTTCAAAGGTAATCTTTACATCTTATCCTTTTTTTTTTTTGAAAACATCATAAACAGCATTACATGTGCATTTTAAACTGGCAAATTGCATTGAAATACGTAAATGAACCCTGACCGCTATCAAATTGTGAAAGACGAAAATATGTACTTTTAAAGTTTTAAAATGGCTGCCATTTCGAAACTGTCAAACGAATTTAAATGGTTAACGAACTTGTTCAACCAAAAATCGATTCTTGTGCACGTTAGAATCAAATTTAACTAAAAGTAATCTACGGGTCAGAATCGCGCTCATCAAGTTCTCAAGTCTGGGTATTACCATGTCATGATGTACTCATTTTATATGAGCCGTCTCGGTGGCCTAGTTGATAGCGTACTGGGCTTTAACCCCGAGGACCCGGGTTCGATTCCCGGCCAGGGCTTGGCATTTTCATACGCTATAAATCATCCCATCGTCTGCATTAGCCCAAGTGTGCACAATAGTAGGACGTTAAACACACAAACAAAAAAGTTCGGCTTTAATTTGTGAACATCAGCGCGCTAAGACACAGAGAGAGTTTCAAAATGGTGGCCATTAATAACCTTTAAAAATTAATAACATTTTTGTCTTAATTTTCGAAGATCTTGTTTCCCCTTCGTAATAAGAGTTTAAAACTGAATAAATTGGCGCTTCGAATTCACAAAATCCGTTGAAACAATAGCCGGACGTTAAAAAAAACTCATTTTATACGATTTTTTTTTGAAAACCTGATTTCACAATCGTAACCAGTATTGCATTCCGAATATGTGGTATTTTCAGTTTAAAATTACATTAAAACTACGAAACGAACATTGATAGTCGTTTACTTCTTTTCCTTAAGTAGTTCGTACAAGATTTAATCCTAAACTGACCTCTCTCTCTGCGCTATAGCAGCATCCTTCCTCTATATCGTAGATAAAAACGTTTCTTGTGTTTTTTTGTTTATAAAATGTTTTTTTTAGTTATCGCTCTACGGCGAAGGCAGCTGATTGGTTTAGTGATTCCACCGATCTCTAGCTCATCTCTAGCTCCCCGCAAGGGGTGCAGGTTACCTGCACCTATTGAGAGGATTTAGACGTCCCTCGCGGTACCCGAGTCTTAACACACACTTACACTTACAAAACTACCAACACTTAAGCAACAGAATATTTACCATTGCTCGGCTTAACGTTCCCGGCAACGTGAGATCGTTAAGTCAGGCAACTTGTTAGTTGCCATTGCTCGGCTTAACAACGTTCCCGTCAATATTATAGACGTGAGATCGTTTAGGCAGGCAACTTGTTAGTTGCCATTGCTCGGCTTAACAACGTTCCCGTCAATATTATAGACGTGAGATCGTTTAGGCAGGAAACTTTTTAGTTGCCATTGCTCGGCTTAACAACGTTCCCGTCAATATTATAGACGTGAGATCGTTTAGTCAGGCAACTTGTTAGTTACCAGTGCGCGGCTTAACAACGTTCCCGTCAATATTATAGACGTGAGATCGTTTAGTCAGGCAACTTGTTAGTTACCAGTGCGCGGCTTAACAACGTTCCCGTCAATATTATAGACGTGAGATCGTTTAGTCAGGCAACTTGTTAGTTACCAGTGCGCGGCTTAACAACGTTCCCGTCAATATTATAGACGTGAGATCGTTTAGTCAGGCAACTTGTTAGTTACCAGTGCGCGGCTTAACAACGTTCCCGTCAATATTATAGACGTGAGATCGTTTAGGCAGGAAATTTTTTAGTTACCAGTACGCGGCTTAACAACGTTCCCGTCAATATTATAGACGTGAGATCGTTTAGGCAGGAAACTTTTTAGTTACCATTGCGCGGCTTAACAACGTTCCCGTCAATATTATAGACGTGAGATCGTTTAGTCAGGCAACGTGTTAGTTACCAGTGCGCGGCTTAACAACGTTCCCGTCAATATTATAGACGTGAGATCGTTTAGTCAGGCAACGTGTTAGTTACCAGTGCGCGGCTTAACAACGTTCCCGTCAATATTATAGACGTGAGATCGTTTAGTCAGGCAACGTGTTAGTTACCAGTGCGCGGCTTAACAACGTTCCCGTCAATATTATAGACGTGAGATGGTTTAGTCAGGCAACGTGTTAGTTACCAGTGCGCGGCTTAACAACGTTCCCGTCAATATTATAGACGTGAGATGGTTTAGGCAGGCAACGTGTTAGTTACCAGTGCGCGGCTTAACAACGTTCCCGTCAATATTATAGACGTGAGATCGTTTAGTCAGGCAACGTGTTAGTTACCAGTGCGCGGCTTAACAACGTTCCCGTCAATATTATAGACGTGAGATCGTTTAGGCAGGCAACGTGTTAGTTACCAGTGCGCGGCTTAACAACGTTCCCGTCAATATTATAGACGTGAGATAGGCAGGGTTTAGTCAGTGCGCGGCAACGTGTTGAGATCGTTTTACCAGTTGCCAGTGCGGCTTAACAACGTTCCCGTCAATATTATAGACGTGAGATGGTTTAGGCAGGCAACGTGTTAGTTACCAGTGCGCGGCTTAACAACGTTCCCGTCAATATTATAGACGTGAGATCGTTTAGTCAGGCAACGTGTTAGTTACCAGTGCGCGGCTTAACAACGTTCCCGTCAATATTATAGACGTGAGATCGTTTAGTCAGGCAACGTGTTAGTTACCAGTGCGCGGCTTAACAACGTTCCCGTCAATATTATAGACGTGAGATGGTTTAGTCAGGCAACGTGTTAGTTACCAGTTACCAGTGCGCGGCTTAACAACGTTCCCGTCAATATTATAGACGTGAGATGGTTTAGGCAGGCAACGTGTTAGTTACCAGTGCGCGGCTTAACAACGTTCCCGTCAATATTATAGACGTGAGATCGTTTAGTCAGGCAACGTGTTAGTTACCAGTACGCGGCTTAACAACGTTCCCGTCAATATTATAGACGTGAGATGGTTTAGGCAGGCAACGTGTTAGTTACCAGTGCGCGGCTTAACAACGTTCCCGTCAATATTATAGACGTGAGATGGTTTAGGCAGGCAACGTGTTAGTTACCAGTGCGCGGCTTAACAACGTTCCCGTCAATATTATAGACGTGAGATCGTTTAGTCAGGCAACGTGTTAGTTACCAGTGCGCGGCTTAACAACGTTCCCGTCAATATTATAGACGTGAGATCGTTTAGTCAGGCAACGTGTTAGTTACCAGTGCGCGGCTTAACAACGTTCCCGTCAATATTATAGACGTGAGATCGTTTAGTCAGGCAACGTGTTAGTTACCAGTGCGCGGCTTAACAACGTTCCCGTCAATATTATAGACGTGAGATCGTTTAGTCAGGCAACGTGTTAGTTACCAGTGCGCGGCTTAACAACGTTCCCGTCAATATTATAGACGTGAGATCGTTTAGTCAGGCAACGTGTTAGTTACCAGTGCGCGGCTTAACAACGTTCCCGTCAATATTATAGACGTGAGATCGTTTAGTCAGGCAACGTGTTAGTTACCAGTGCGCGGCTTAACAACGTTCCCGTCAATATTATAGACGTGAGATCGTTTAGTCAGGCAACGTGTTAGTTACCAGTGCGCGGCTTAACAACGTTCCCGTCAATATTATAGACGTGAGATCGTTTAGTCAGGCAACGTGTTAGTTACCAGTGCGCGGCTTAACAACGTTCCCGTCAATATTATAGACGTGAGATCGTTTAGTCAGGCAACGTGTTAGTTACCAGTGCGCGGCTTAACAACGTTCCCGTCAATATTATAGACGTGAGATCGTTTAGTCAGGCAACGTGTTAGTTACCAGTGCGCGGCTTAACAACGTTCCCGTCAATATTATAGACGTGAGATCGTTTAGTCAGGCAACGTGTTAGTTACCAGTGCGCGGCTTAACAACGTTCCCGTCAATATTATAGACGTGAGATCGTTTAGTCAGGCAACGTGTTAGTTACCAGTGCGCGGCTTAACAACGTTCCCGTCAATATTATAGACGTGAGATCGTTTAGTCAGGCAACTTGTTAGTTACCAGTGCGCGGCTTAACAACGTTCCCGTCAATATTATAGACGTGAGATCGTTTAGTCAGGCAACTTGTTAGTTACCAGTGCGCGGCTTAACAACGTTCCCGTCAATATTATAGACGTGAGATCGTTTAGTCAGGCAACGTGTTAGTTACCAGTGCGCGGCTTAACAACGTTCCCGTCAATATTATAGACGTGAGATCGTTTAGTCAGGCAACGTGTTAGTTACCAGTGCGCGGCTTAACAACGTTCCCGTCAATATTATAGACGTGAGATCGTTTAGTCAGGCAACGTGTTAGTTACCAGTGCGCGGCTTAACAACGTTCCCGTCAATATTATAGACGTGAGATCGTTTAGTCAGGCAACTTGTTAGTTACCAGTGCGCGGCTTAACAACGTTCCCGTCAATATTATAGACGTGAGATCGTTTAGTCAGGCAACGTGTTAGTTACCAGTGCGCGGCTTAACAACGTTCCCGTCAATATTATAGACGTGAGATCGTTTAGTCAGGCAACGTGTTAGTTACCAGTGCGCGGCTTAACAACGTTCCCGTCAATATTATAGACGTGAGATCGTTTAGTCAGGCAACGTGTTAGTTACCAGTGCGCGGCTTAACAACGTTCCCGTCAATATTATAGACGTGAGATCGTTTAGTCAGGCAACTTGTTAGTTACCAGTGCGCGGCTTAACAACGTTCCCGTCAATATTATAGACGTGAGATCGTTTAGTCAGGCAACTTGTTAGTTACCAGTGCGCGGCTTAACAACGTTCCCGTCAATATTATAGACGTGAGATCGTTTAGTCAGGCAACGTGTTAGTTACCAGTGCGCGGCTTAACAACGTTCCCGTCAATATTATAGACGTGAGATCGTTTAGTCAGGCAACGTGTTAGTTACCAGTGCGCGGCTTAACAACGTTCCCGTCAATATTATAGACGTGAGATCGTTTAGTCAGGCAACGTGTTAGTTACCAGTGCGCGGCTTAACAACGTTCCCGTCAATATTATAGACGTGAGATCGTTTAGTCAGGCAACGTGTTAGTTACCAGTGCGCGGCTTAACAACGTTCCCGTCAATATTATAGACGTGAGATCGTTTAGTCAGGCAACGTGTTAGTTACCAGTGCGCGGCTTAACAACGTTCCCGTCAATATTATAGACGTGAGATCGTTTAGTCAGGCAACGTGTTAGTTACCAGTGCGCGGCTTAACAACGTTCCCGTCAATATTATAGACGTGAGATCGTTTAGTCAGGCAACGTGTTAGTTACCAGTGCGCGGCTTAACAACGTTCCCGTCAATATTATAGACGTGAGATCGTTTAGTCAGTGCGGCAACGTGTTAGTTACCAGTGCGCGGCGGCTTAACAACGTTCCCGTCAATATTATAGACGTGAGATCGTTTAGTCAGGCAGGCAACTTGTTAGTTACCAGTGCGCGGCTTAACAACGTTCCCGTCAATATTATAGACGTGAGATCGTTTAGTCAGGCAACGTGTTAGTTACCAGTACGCGGCTTAACAACGTTCCCGTCAATATTATAGACGTGAGATCGTTTAGTCAGGCAACGTGTTAGTTACCACCGGCTTAAGATCGTTTAGTCAGGCAACGTGTTAGCAGTGCGCGGCTTAACAACGTTCCCGTCAATATTATAGACGTGAGATCGTTTAGTCAGGCAACGTGTTAGTTACCAGTGCGCGGCTTAACAACGTTCCCGTCAATATTATAGACGTGAGATCGTTTAGTCAGGCAACGTGTTAGTTACCAGTGCGCGGCTTAACAACGTTCCCGTCAATATTATAGACGTGAGATCGTTTAGTCAGGCAACGTGTTAGTTACCAGTGCGCGGCTTAACAACGTTCCCGTCAATATTATAGACGTGAGATCGTTTAGTCAGGCAACGTGTTGTTAGTTACCAGTGCGCGGCTTAACAACGTTCCCGTCAATATTATAGACGTGAGATCGTTTAGTCAGGCAACTTGTTAGTTACCAGTGCGCGGCTTAACAACGTTCCCGTCAATATTATAGACGTGAGATCGTTTAGTCAGGCAACGTGTTAGTTACCAGTGCGCGGCTTAACAACGTTCCCGTCAATATTATAGACGTGAGATCGTTTAGTCAGGCAACGTGTTAGTTACCAGTGCGCGGCTTAACAACGTTCCCGTCAATATTATAGACGTGAGATCGTTTAGTCAGGCAACGTGTTAGTTACCAGTGCGCGGCTTAACAACGTTCCCGTCAATATTATAGACGTGAGATCGTTTAGTCAGGCAACGTGTTAGTTACCAGTGCGCGGCTTAACAACGTTCCCGTCAATATTATAGACGTGAGATCGTTTAGTCAGGCAACGTGTTAGTTACCAGTGCGCGGCTTAACAACGTTCCCGTCAATATTATAGACGTGAGATCGTTTAGTCAGGCAACGTGTTAGTTACCAGTGCGCGGCTTAACAACGTTCCCGTCAATATTATAGACGTGAGATCGTTTAGTCAGGCAACGTGTTAGTTACCAGTGCGCGGCTTAACAACGTTCCCGTCAATATTATAGACGTGAGATCGTTTAGTCAGGCAACGTGTTAGTTACCAGTGCGCGGCTTAACAACGTTCCCGTCAATATTATAGACGTGAGATCGTTTAGTCAGGCAACGTGTTAGTTACCAGTGCGCGGCTTAACAACGTTCCCGTCAATATTATAGACGTGAGATCGTTTAGTCAGGCAACGTGTTAGTTACCAGTGCGCGGCTTAACAACGTTCCCGTCAATATTATAGACGTGAGATCGTTTAGTCAGGCAACGTGTTAGTTACCAGTGCGCGGCTTAACAACGTTCCCGTCAATATTATAGACGTGAGATCGTTTAGTCAGGCAACGTTGTTAGTTACCAGTGCGCGGCTTAACAACGTTCCCGTCAATATTATAGACGTGAGATCGTTTAGTCAGGCAACGTGTTAGTTACCAGTGCGCGGCTTAACAACGTTCCCGTCAATATTATAGACGTGAGATCGTTTAGTCAGGCAACGTTGTTAGTTACCAGTGCGCGGCGTTTAACAACGTTCCCGTCAATATTATAGACGTGAGATCGTTTAGTCAGGCAACGTTGTGCGCGGCTTAACAACGTTCCCGTCAGTGCGCGGCAACTTAACAACGTTCCCGTCAATATTATAGACGTGAGATCGTTTAGTCAGGCAACGTGTTAGTTACCAGTGCGCGGCTTAACAACGTTCCCGTCAATATTATAGACGTGAGATCGTTTAGTCAGGCAACGTGTTAGTTACCAGTGCGCGGCTTAACAACGTTCCCGTCAATATTATAGACGTGAGATCGTTTAGTCAGGCAACGTGTTAGTTACCAGTGCGCGGCTTAACAACGTTCCCGTCAATATTATAGACGTGAGATCGTTTAGTCAGGCAACGTGTTAGTTACCAGTGCGCGGCTTAACAACGTTCCCGTCAATATTATAGACGTGAGATCGTTTAGTCAGGCAACGTGTTAGTTACCAGTGCGCGGCTTAACAACGTTCCCGTCAATATTATAGACGTGAGATCGTTTAGTCAGGCAACGTGTTAGTTACCAGTGCGCGGCTTAACAACGTTCCCGTCAATATTATAGACGTGAGATCGTTTAGTCAGGCAACGTGTTAGTTACCAGTGCGCGGCTTAACAACGTTCCCGTCAATATTATAGACGTGAGATCGTTTAGTCAGGCAACGTGTTAGTTACCAGTGCGCGGCTTAACAACGTTCCCGTCAATATTATAGACGTGAGATCGTTTAGTCAGGCAACGTGTTAGTTACCAGTGCGCGGCTTAACAACGTTCCTGTCAATTTTATAGACGTGAGATCGTTTAGTCAGGCAATTATGTTAGTTACCAGTGCGCGGTTTAACAACGTTCCCGTCAATATTATAGACGTGAGATCGTTTAGTCAGGCAACTTGTTAGTTACCATTGCGCGGCTTAACAACGTTCCCGTCAATATTATAGACGTGAGATCGTTTAGTCAGGCAACTTGTTAGTTACCAGTGCGCGGCTTAACAACGTTCCCGTCAATATTATAGACGTGAGATCGTTTAGTCAGGCAACGTGTTAGTTACCAGTGCGCGGCTTAACAACGTTCCCGTCAATATTATAGACGTGAGATCGTTTAGTCAGGCAACGTGTTAGTTACCAGTGCGCGGCTTAACAACGTTCCCGTCAATATTATAGACGTGAGATCGTTTAGTCAGGCAACGTGTTAGTTACCAGTGCGCGGCTTAACAACGTTCCCGTCAATATTATAGACGTGAGATCGTTTAGTCAGGCAACGTGTTAGTTACCAGTGCGCGGCTTAACAACGTTCCCGTCAATATTATAGACGTGAGATCGTTTAGTCAGGCAACGTGTTAGTTACCAGTGCGCGGCTTAACAACGTTCCCGTCAATATTATAGACGTGAGATCGTTTAGTCAGGCAACGTGTTAGTTACCAGTGCGCGGCTTAACAACGTTCCCGTCAATATTATAGACGTGAGATCGTTTAGTCAGGCAACGTGTTAGTTACCAGTGCGCGGCTTAACAACGTTCCCGTCAATATTATAGACGTGAGATCGTTTAGTCAGGCAACGTGTTAGTTACCAGTGCGCGGCTTAACAACGTTCCCGTCAATATTATAGACGTGAGATCGTTTAGTCAGGCAACGTGTTAGTTACCAGTGCGCGGCTTAACAACGTTCCCGTCAATATTATAGACGTGAGATCGTTTAGTCAGGCAACGTGTTAGTTACCAGTGCGCGGCTTAACAACGTTCCCGTCAATATTATAGACGTGAGATCGTTTAGTCAGGCAACGTGTTAGTTACCAGTGCGCGGCTTAACAACGTTCCCGTCAATATTATAGACGTGAGATCGTTTAGTCAGGCAACGTGTTAGTTACCAGTGCGCGGCTTAACAACGTTCCCGTTAGTTAGCAGGCAACGTGTTAGTGCGCGGCTTAACAACGTTCCCGTCAATATTATAGACGTGAGATCGTTTAGTCAGGCAACGTGTTAGTTACCAGTGCGCGGCTTAACAACGTTCCCGTCAATATTATAGACGTGAGATCGTTTAGTCAGGCAACGTGTTAGTTACCAGTGCGCGGCTTAACAACGTTCCCGTCAATATTATAGACGTGAGATCGTTTAGTCAGGCAACGTGTTAGTTACCAGTGCGCGGCTTAACAACGTTCCCGTCAATATTATAGACGTGAGATCGTTTAGTCAGGCAACGTGTTAGTTACCAGTGCGCGGCTTAACAACGTTCCCGTCAATATTATAGACGTGAGATCGTTTAGTCAGGCAACGTGTTAGTTACCAGTGCGCGGCTTAACAACGTTCCCGTCAATATTATAGACGTGAGATCGTTTAGTCAGGCAACGTGTTAGTTACCAGTGCGCGGCTTAACAACGTTCCCGTCAATATTATAGACGTGAGATCGTTTAGTCAGGCAACGTGTTAGTTACCAGTGCGCGGCTTAACAACGTTCCCGTCAATATTATAGACGTGAGATCGTTTAGTCAGGCAACGTGTTAGTTACCAGTGCGCGGCTTAACAACGTTCCCGTCAATATTATAGACGTGAGATCGTTTAGTCAGGCAACGTGTTAGTTACCAGTGCGCGGCTTAACAACGTTCCCGTCAATATTATAGACGTGAGATCGTTTAGTCAGGCAACAGTGCGCGGTTAGTTACCAGTGCGCGGTTTTAACAACGTTCCCGTCAATATTATAGACGTGAGATCGTTTAGTCAGGCAACGTGTTAGTTACCAGTGCGCGGCTTAACAACGTTCCCGTCAATATTATAGACGTGAGATCGTTTAGTCAGGCAACGTGTTAGTTACCAGTGCGCGGCTTAACAACGTTCCCGTCAATATTATAGACGTGAGATCGTTTAGTCAGGCAACGTGTTAGTTACCAGTGCGCGGCTTAACAACGTTCCCGTCAATATTATAGACGTGAGATCGTTTAGTCAGGCAACAGTGCGCGGCTTAACAACGTTGTCAATATTATAGACGTGAGATCGTTTAGTGCGCGGCTTGCGCGGCTTAACAACGTTCCCGTCAATATTATAGACGTGAGATCGTTTAGTCAGGCAACGTGTTAGTTACCAGTGCGCGGCTTAACAACGTTCCCGTCAATATTATAGACGTGAGATCGTTTAGTCAGGCAACGTGTTAGTTACCAGTGCGCGGCTTAACAACGTTCCCGTCAATATTATAGACGTGAGATCGTTTAGTCAGGCAACGTGTTAGT
>CM040190.1:6170548-6329332 GCA_022606455.1 Callitettix versicolor
ACACACACACACACACACACACACACACACACACACACACACACACACACACACACACACACACACACACACACACACACACACACACACACACACACACACACACACACACACACACACACACACACACACACACACACACACACACACACACACACACACACACACACACACACACACACACACACACACACACACACACACACACACAAACACACACACTACTCTTCATAGCTTGGTTAACTCTAAAATGTAAAGCGACTTTGGATGACACCGGCCTAATGGTGTATCAACTTAGCCCTGGGATGCCTGACAACCTCCCAGTGTGCCCTAACCTTACTCATGCGTGCATGCTGCGCTCGTTATGGGCACACAACATTTCTCAGCTACTCATGGGATGGACATGTGTAAGAATGTTAAATAGGATCTCATCGCTGGTCAATCGGAGAATAACCTCTTTGATAAGAGTGAAGAGTTAAATAACAATAATGAGTTTAATAATAATGATAATGATAATGATAATGACGGTGTTCACTTGATGTTGAATAACAAACAAAAACACACATAAACTTTCAAATTTAAAATATTATATTAAGAAGTATAAAATATTATTAAAACGTTACTGTTGTAGCCTATAGTTAACACATATCACAAAACTGAATACTAAATAATTCAGTTGCACTGGGTAAGTAGTATAATGGCATTTAAATATTTATTCACACCTACCAATATATAATAACGTATAAAACGTCACTGTTACACAGTTAACACTTGACACAAAACTAAATAATTAAGTTGGACTGGGTAAGTAATATAATGGCGCGAACATACAAGTTTTCACTTCAAAAATACATTTTAAAACAAAAATATAAGAGCGTGATGCGTAACGGCAAACTGAATTTTTTCCCGTGCAAAACATACATCCATACCCCGCCATAAAGTATTCACTTCAAAAATCTTAACTATGGGGCCATGGTTTATTCACCTGGTACTTATCCATTGTTTTTCCAAATATATGATGAAAACAATTAATTTTTTACAAAAAGTTAATGGTTCCAGTATATACTGTACTGAATTTCATCGATGTTATCATCAAATCTCCAGCGGTGTGTGTGTTGGCAATCGGACAGACATCCAAGAAAAAATGTTGTTTACTTTCGAAACGGATAACACGTATTAAATAATAACTATCCTCTATCGATTACAACGACGCAGCAGCAAGCACTATCTATTGGCGCTATCTTAAAACACTACGCAGTTATTATACTTAAAGGCAGTATGTTGTAACGTGATGCCGATTTAGTACGGTTTATTTATCTGGTACTTCCCCATTGTTATTTTTCCAAACATGGTTTGAACACAAGTAATTGTGCACGAAAAGTTGAAAAATGATTTCAGTATATTCTATCTCCAGCGGTGTGTGTGTTGGCGGTCGAAGAGACATCCAAGAAAAATTGTGTTTAGAAACGGATACTACTTATATTACGTATTAAATAATAAACTAGCCTCTATCGATTACAATGACGCAGCAGCAAGCACTATCTATTGGCGCTATCTTAAAACAGTACGCTGTTATACTTAAAGGCAGTAAGTTGTATCGTGATGCCTATTTAGTGATCTTGTGATAATAAATAATATCTATTAATTAATTTTCCATTGAAAATAAGCTATTAGGCTATCACGGTACAGCCCAGACCCAGAAAAGTGAAATGAGTGAGCTCACTTTTTGAGATGTAAGATGTTTGTGTGTGTGTTGCGATGACTCGGATTAGCCAACATTACACATTCCTCCTGTTCGAAAAAGTCTACACAGTGTCATGTTATTACACAACTTTGTAAATAATATCGATGATAATTTAAAGAAATCAATGTAGCAAATTCTAACTAAAAACAGTATTATACAAACACTGTTATTTTTTCACATGTATTTATATAATTCTTACTTCACAATTTCAAATATGTCATTTTCTATTAACAGACTTTTTAAACAATTGCAAATTATAAAAAAAACAGTAATAACCAAAATATAAATAAGCACCTCTTAAGTAGGATTCCACATGTAGGGCTTAAAGAGGTAACGGATGATTTGATAGCAGATCACAACTTAGGAAAATCATGGAGCTCATTATTGGGCACTATGGTCTGAGGGTGCACATGAACAGGAGAGGTATGTATTATGCAGAAACCATGTATAGGTTGTGAAGGAAAGAGAAGGGGACTGCAGGACACATAATTCATGATTATCAGGCTATTACTAGTAGGAGACTAGAGGCTTTCCACGACCCTAGGAATCTTCAGCAGAATGAGCTAATCAGTGGATTGTTGAAACGTACTAAGGGCATCAATCTGCTACACTAGTACTCAAGAGGTTTAGTTGCAAAATAGGTCAGTTAACTGCAGTGCCTGGGGTTGTATTATCCCGTTTTCTAGTTTAAATCTAGGCAGTTTGGAAACGCGTGCACACGCGCAAACACACACACACACACACACACACATAAACTGAAACAAAATTTTCCTACCAATTATAAATCTTATAACTGGAACAGAAATTAGTTTCATTAGAGTAGTGTTTTAAAAGTTTAGACATTGCTGGTGGAAGTTATACAATGGTATGTAAAATTGTAGAGGTCAACTCGTTAAACAAACACACAACTCATTAAATTCCACACGACTTGGTCGACTAACGAGTGTACATAAGTGGAATTGAATAAATTTGTAAAGTGTGGAATGTTTTAGACTGTATTAACTATGCGACTTACAGGATGTTATTATTATTACCTGTTATTAAGTTCTAATGAAAACCAGCTGATGAAAAATTTTTTTAAAATCATATAAATCTGTTTTGATACCATTTTCTGTTAAACAAGGATAATTTAATCATATTATTAAAAATAAAATGTTTTATTAAACCTAATAATTTGTGTTCTATTGGCTGATAAAGTAAATATGAAAATGAATTAAATTAATTTAAATATTCATTATTATAACACAGTCACCGGACCACACATTCATATTCATATGAGTCCGGAATGTAACGACATACAAGTCGCGTGTGTAGCTTGGCCAAGCCGAATTTCATGATGAATATTTTAAACGTGTAATTGTGCTCAGTGTTTGTGATGTATGTTTTAATGTTTTGTTTGACTTTGTGACGACCTCGACAGGAATTTAACATTTTGTATAACGGCCTGAAGATGAAACGATAGTTTCGAAACCGCGGTAGCCTTTATGAGGTGAGTGGATAGACCACTGACGGGAAGAATAGGTCATAATCCTAATCATTTAATTTAAATAATGTAAAATGTTAATAAATATAAAATGTAAATGAATTAAATTGATGAAAATATTTAAATTTTTAAAAGTTAGGATTAGGAAATAATCATAGGTTACAACATACTATATAAATAAATATTGCGAGCAAACTTGAAGAAAAATTATTATGTAATTAAAATAATTATTAAACGAAAGCGAAAAGCATCAGAAAAATACAAAATTAAGTTGTAAATTAGAATCAGGAGGACAGGGTACGAAATTACTGTATAAATTAGATGAATAATGATCGGTGTTTCCGATAATGAATTAATGGAAAATTGTTTAACTTAAATAAAAAGTAAGGTTATCATAAAATCTGTGAGGTAAATAGCTAGTTATTAAGCTAGATTTAATTACTAAATAATATAAAACTGTTTAAAAATAATTATGAAAGTTTTAGGCTATGCTGTATTATAGTACAGAAGTATTAGGGTAGAGATGTTGTTACAAATTATTTAGGCATAAATACATTATAAAATTTAGTTCATCAAGTGAAACCTGAAAAATAGGGGGGATGTGTAATAGCTTAGAGATTTATTAACTTAGAGAATCGTTTTTCCTTCGACGGTACTGTGTTATAAGTTAGAGATCGACCTGTGTAATATGATAGAGGTTCCGTACTGTGTATTAACATAAAGACTACAGTTCCGTCAAGTGTGTTGCACCGTGTGTATATGTTGCCGACGCCGCTGCTTGCAGGCGCTTCAGTATCTTTACAGTTTATAGTTGAATATATTGTCAGTACTATGGTCAACAACATATCTAAATGTTTACTTTTGACAATTATCTGTATAGCAAAATAGAAATATTGTGTTTTATCGAAAAAAAAACAACGTAAGTTTATATGAATTCATTAATTCATAATTAATTCTTTAATTTAGGGCTGTTTTCTTAATTCAATTCGGATATGGTTTGAATAAAACAGTCTTCAAACAATATGTTTATATTATTATTTCTATTAAAATTACTACTACAAATGTAAATTAGTATACATTTACAGCATTGCACATAAGCCTTTAAGAACAAAACCTATCCAAATGAACTTTATATTTTAATTATATATCTTTCTTTAACTAAGCGAGTTCTACTTGTTAGATAAAAGATACTGAAGCGCCTGCAAGCAGCGGCGTCGGCAACATATACACACGGTGCAACACACTTGACAGAACTGTAGTCTCTATGTTAATACACAGTACGGAACCTCTATCTTATTACACAGGTCGAACTCTAACTTATAACACGGTACTGTCGAAGGAAAAACTAATCTCTAAGTTAATATATCTCTAAGCTATTCCACCTTCCCAAAATAGGTTATGTAACAGCCATAATACATAATCAGCAAAAACAGTAACTCGACACCTGATCAGTAAAATCGGTTGAACCGAAACGGAGACAAAGAAAATTAGTAACAATTGAAAAAGTTAAATTGGTTGAACAAATTGAGTAAATGTTAGGCACCAGGGAGCAGCTCAGGCAGCCAGTGCTACCACAACTGATACGATTAATTATTCAAATAAAATAATCAATGAACCAAAAACAATTGTTGACCAGTGAAAAAGGAGATTACATTCTAGAATGATATGTATTCACATCTACAGGCACACAAGGTCAGGAATGGATGAAAGACAGTGAAAGAGAACTACCCCCAATGGCAGGCATTGGGACCACACTCTTCTGTAGCGGAAGAGGCAGCAGGTACTTATGAATCAGATGTCACCAAATAGGAAGTGTGTCTTCAACCATGATAACTGCCCGCAGATATAGAAATATCGAGAACTAGCATTACTCACGATTAATACATTTTAAATTAATTAAAAATTTATAAAGTATTCGAGTAAAATTAATTGTCGTTGAATAAATATCAAATAATCATATTAAGTAGTTTAAAAGTAAAACTACTAAAAAATATAACAAATTATAAGTAAAGTTTTGCCAACTAAATGCCGAATAACGCTAGTGATCAAAATCTTATCTGCGGTGATCAAGCCTACCAGATCCGTCTGTCCGAACCAAGACCACAGGACGTTGCCTACCAAGAAATCTATTAGACTACACTGCTTCAGCAGGTTATGGTCTATTTGCCGACTAGTGAAACTGCTGAATAACAAAGATGGTTGCCTTTTAGGTTAGGGGTCTTGACAGTATGAATCATTAGCAGACGTTACTCGATCTCGAGGCACTAGAGTAAGTGTGTCGAATGGAGGGAAATATTGTATTTTTTATTGTACATAAGTTTAATATACCTTCTCTATGAGGAATGTTTTGGCAAAATATCGTTTGCTAAAATGCATTCTAAGCCTTTGCAAGAAAACTTTTAGAAAGAAAACAATACAATTTCATTTTGCAGAAAATACATCAGAATATGTTACTGAGAGGTATTCAACAATTTTCAGTATCTATCTACGATCATATTTAAGTTTTTAGACCAAAAAAGAGGTCTTTCATTGTTTATTTGATCTACTTGTTTTTTCAATGTACTAATAAGTTTTTTTATTAAAATATTACTTTTTCATTAATAAAAAAACTTTATTTAGTTATTTCATTATCAATAACAACAACTACTTATTTTTTTAATAATTAATATTTTTTTTTTTTAAAGGATTACGGATATAACATATTTTTCATTGAAAGTACAGTTTTAATTTGCAAAAAAGTATATCAAAATATGTTACTTTAATTATAAACACTATGACTAGGTTTTCCTAATTTTTATAGTTGTTTTTTTTTTTGTAAAATCCATATATTAAAAACAGCTGTTTTTGAAGCAGAAAATAAAAATATTTTCCCACATTTACACAATGCTTCAGAAACAGCAGTTTTTAACAAACTTCCCTGGAAAATGAACTGTTGGAGAGGCAATCACAGAAAGACCCCAGATCCAAGATCTTGGCCTTTAGATCACTGTTCGAGAGGTCGATAAATGTACATTTTTTACATATTATAGCAAGCTTATACCTTTGCAATTTCAGTCTGATTTGATTCGAAATTGGCAAAAAAATCGATTTTAGTAATAGCTTGAACAACCAAATTAGCAAAATTCGTTCAACAGATTCAAAAACGACAGTAATTTCAAATATTCAAATATTCATAACTCCTTGTCTTTTTTTAACTTTTTTTTATCATTAATATTTTTTTAATCTGATTTCATCAACAACGTTAAAAACTGCATTATAATAAATTAGCATTTTGAATTTTCAAAATCTGTTGAAATTAATAAATTTAATTCTAGGGTGGTCACAGTTTTCATATTTTCAATTTAATTTATAAATGATATTATATGAAATAAATATATAATATCATGAAAGAAGCAACGGTTCCAAGGCAAAGTCAAATCCAAGCGAACGATCCAAATCTCTGACGAAGAAAGAAAAGCAAGATCACAACGAATGAAGCAATGCCGGGCTACGAGGAAGGCACAGAACGTAAAAAGTGATTGATTTAGTGTACCCCAAAGTTGGGTGAAACAAATAGTGAAGATATTAATGAAAATATTAACTTTAATTATGACAATGAAATTATAGCGACCGCTGCGTGTCACGATTATAATTGTACATGGATTGAGCTGAGATATAAAACTGACTCTTTTTTCTTAAGCTCTAAATAATAATTCCGATTTTTTTTTTTACTAAGATGATTTGATACTTTTCATTCAGCAATAAGAAGTCAATTTTTGTAACAATGGATCTTTTAATCAATTTCTAGTTATCCTATTGTTAAGCTGGCAACAGAGACAGTGTGAGTGTTTCTGTTTCACTTTTTGAAAGGGAAAAAATTCCAGTTCTTTTGTTCGTTGCTATAATCTTCTTTCTCTTTGTTCATATCAGGTACATGCTGAAACTAAAAGTGTCACTGTTTGAGTGTCAATGGTTAAAATTGTAATGGCGTCTTACTGGTATGCCAGTAAAAATGTAGCTGTTTTTTATAGAAAAACAATTAATTTCTTAGGCCTCCTAATATTGTGTCTTAATTTATATTATTATATTTTTAAAGGATACATCTATATAATTTTACGCAATTCAAACCAATAAATTACTATGAATATTTAATAGGATTATATTCATCTAAATATCATTAATATATTTATTGATAACTTTGCAGGATTACTGATATTTATTATCAATAATAAATATATTATTGATAAATAATATATTTATTGATGTCTGTGAAACATCTATAAAAGTTTCAATGTTGGTACAATTGTCAGTTGTGGGTAATTTTATCACAGACAGTTTCTAGCAACTGGATTAGTAACAGAACACTGTGCTGCTCCATCCCTCCACTCGAATCACTTTACACCACTGCGTTTTTGCTAAGATCGAAGGTAAACTTGTAATTCATCATCTGGATATTCTGTATTACCTTCATTTGTATTTTGCATTCAAAATTTTTAAATGTATCCAATTTAAGTTATATGAAGTGGAAAAGCTAGGTAAAAACAATGCAACAATTACCTAAAAAAAAAAAAAATGTTAGCATAGGAAACAAATATAGTAAAAATACTTATACCAAAGTAGAAACTTAGGGCCTAATACTTCTAAATTTGAAATAAAATAACTTACCACTAGCGTAATAATAAAACAATTTTCATTACTTTGAGTTAAAATAATTGCGGCTTACAACTAATGTAATAATTACTTGTAAAGTAAAACTTGGAAGTCTTATTAGTATCAAATTAAACGAAATTTAAGGAAGGAATATATTAGAAAAACTTTCTTAATGAGCAAATATTATTAGAGTTGTCACACAACCCAGTTTGACCAGGACAGTCTCAGTTTTGGGTTCCCTAATGTCCCGGTCAGTAATAAAAAATGACAGTAAGATAAAAAATTATAATAAAACTATTAAAGACTTATATTTTAAAATTCAAACTGCTGTGCGGATACCTAATTATTAAAGCTGACTATTAATAACAATATACACTAATGATTCAAAACAGAATATTATTCTGTTGGCAATAATCAGCACCTGCAGAAAGTGGGAAGAGTATTTTTGTTAATGAATAAATATTTGATGAAAAAAAATGTAATGTGAGAGTCCACGATGAATGTTAGTGAAGGTTCTCTCCTGCTATCAGACTGCTATTAAAAATAAGAGATATTAAAAAATAATAATTCTTGGGAAAAGTATGAATGGTTTGTGAACAAGAGTTAGGATTGGTTTTTCTAAAGGAAGGATAATTCAGCTAAGTTTAAAAGCCATAAAATAGAAAAACACTTTTTTTTTTTTTTAATTTTAGTAATAAATTTCAAAATTTTTCTCAGAGAAATCACCTTTTTGCCTAAAGGAGTGGAGTGTTCTCCCCCCCCCATCTCAACCGGTAAGTCTTTTGTCCCGGTTTCTCTTTTTGGAAATATGGCAAGCTTATCTATCTGCTGTTTGACCCAACCTGTATGTAAAATTTCAGCTCTCTAGACATTGCTATTTTAGAAATATTTTAAAGGAAATATGGCTATCACTCTTTTGGCAGTGCGACTACATTATAGGATTTCACGTTAAAGTGGATTAAAATTAGTATTATAATTTTTTATTTAATTAGTGGTTAGGCTAAAATTTAATAAATATATGAATTGTACATTATAGAAGATAAATGTATCTTCTATTGTACAATGCAGGCACACTATACAACCATTTAAAGGATTTTTGTTAATATTTTAGAGATTCAATACAAAACTTTTATACTTCTTTTATATTCTTTAAGGGATGATTTTTTTTTTTTTAAATACTGAACTACATGTTTTATTATTTGTGTTTTAGAGTATATATGTTAAGTTTCAAAAAAATCTCATGAAAAAATTATACAGTGGGATTATACAACATAAAAGAAATTATACAGTTCCTTATGGGTTAATTTTCCAAAAATTCTTTCTTAGTACACATTTATTCCCTCTACGAAACATACTTTCTAAATTTAATGTTTCTATCGTTGTCGGTCAGTTATTCACGAAACAGTTTTATGTAGGTTACTACAGAAGTCCTGGAGAAGAGCTGTGTATGGCGCAAAAGCACTCCTTAAAATGGGGCCTGACTGCATGAAATTGAAATGTGCAGCTTACAGTACATTTCTATGATTTATAGAAACTCAGCAGTACCTAAAAATTGTAAGGTATAATAGTAACTCAAATTTCCTCCAACAAAGCTATACAAACAACAAAAATAATTGTGAAAGTACTGTAACCTTTCACAAAAGTACTGTGTGCCAAACATTATATATAATGATTATATATTATGATTATATATTATATATAATTCTTGTGTAGAATGAAATTGCAAAATGACATTGCCAATTCTCACTCCCTGCAACCTTCTTAATAAAGATGGCCTAACTTCATCTTAAGTGTGCTAGTAAAAATTACCCTCAAGAATGACAAAAGTACTGGTACTAAGTCATCAAAACAGAATATCCTACCAGTAATGGAAATAAATTATGTAAAATAACTTCTTCAAGTAGTATGGATATTAGAGATTTTTGTTGCTTACAATATGAAGCTGTTACTTTGAAGGTGTGTAAGCCTGACAGACTATTATAAATAGCAGATTGTGTTATGTTAGCTGACAAGACAATATTATGTGATTATGATTCAGTGTCTGTTTGCCTTTAGATAGAAAAAATCAAGAAATTGGTAATTTTTAATCCTTGTGGAATACTGCTTTACCAAAAAACAAGTTATGTGGCACACTAAATATACGATTTCAAAATGATTACTGGTCAAGGTGGTCTCTTCTTATCTCGTATCTTATTGCTATTAACTTCTTCTGGCTTACGTTGTTCTAAGCTGTTACATTGTTTCAAAGAAGAAAAAAATGCTGGATATCAAATGCAATGCATTATATCGAAACTGTCATGCCAGAATAGGAAGCAAAATATCCAATATTGATTTATGTGTACTATACCACCAAAGAGACAAACATGCCTACAATTTATAGAAATATATAACATTAGGCTACAGTATTTAAAAATAACCCAACTTCCACATTAACTTTAAAATTGAAATTGACTTCATAACTTTTTGTTCTATCTGAAGTAAGTTATTATATAAAATAGAATAACTTATTTTTTCTATTGCCCTGAAATTTCAGTCCTTTAGATTTTTAATAGTGTTTATTGTCCACATGCAATAAAAATTAGGCATAAAAAATGAATTTCTTTAGTGTTCAAGCCTATAAAATTACAAATTTTGAAGATTGGAAAAAAAATCAAGATTTCATTATTTTAATTTTCGACAGACCTGTAAGACTAGTCAGTAAACGAAGTAGACTTAAACACCTCCTGAGCTGTTCTGGTAAAAATAATAAATTTTATTTTTAGGACAACAATTTCAAAAATTATATTTTGATTTCTGAAGTTTTGTAAACCAAAACCAAAATCAAAACTTTTCACTGTCTTGGAACTCTAATTTTTATAAAAGTAGATAGGGTAAAGTACTTTACTCTACTATTTTTAAGTATGAGTATTACCTTCAAACTAATCCTAAATTTTATTTCTTATTTAATCGTTTTCAATACCTTTTTATTGCGCCTTGACGATGATAACCTTAAAAGTTTTTTGCTGGAAAAAAAAACTTCAAACTAAATAGCCTGTGAAGAAAGTCATAATTGAATTTTGCCTATCAATATTTTTCCTTAAGGAATTTTGGTATTTGCTTGATTGACAGCACTACTTATTTTCATGGTTTTAAAGATTTTTATTAAAGTTATTAACTACTTTATTAAGTTATATTAATAATAAATGAAACATTAATTTCTTATTATACGTTATGATTTTATGCAGTCCCTACCAGTAATTTGTTCATTTAAAACCTTAGTAACTTTCACAAAATTCTAGACTTTATTGGTTAGGTTATGCAGGTAGTTTTTTCCTTTTTTCAGTCTTCTGTTTCTTTTTTTAATTTGTATATTTCGACATATTATTATAGGCATTATATTCAAGCATTTTCGCTGAAAAAAAAACACAAACTAATTAAACTATAACATTAGAAACTTTTACACAATAGTATTAGTTATGGCACACTGTTTAATTTACTTCATATTTTTTAGAAATTTTTGAAAACCTTAGAGGTGCTGGGCGTTTGTAATATTCTATATAACAGAACAGATTAAAAAATTAGCATACAAAAAACTATCAGCAGTAGATCAAACCAACGTTATTCCTAAAATGAAACTTAACCTAGCATTTTTTAACACAAGGTACAAGTAGGCAAATTCACTGTATCATATTTAAAAACAAATACTGACATAAAATATTTATTAATAAAATTAAAAAAACAAACAACTTTTTACATCAGTGTCCATAACACTGTTAATAAACTTTCTTAATCTGGTGAATTTTACTAGTATATTTTTTACGAGAACTGGATTTACAATATTTACATGGTTAGATTAAAAACTCAAATTAATTGAAGGGATTTTTCTAAAATTTCGTGGGATTTTTTGAATTAACACTGAGTGTTGCCAGCCCTTAAACATTTCCAGGTTGACAAACTGTGAATTTTGTACGAAAATCAAACATGGCGGAAAACCGCTTGTCGTACACTCAGCCTTCTCGTCCGAAGTGGGACTTCGGCAATTTTGTGCATTCCCCTGGGAAATACCGGGGAGCCATGCGCAGTTATCTAAAAGAGGGTACAACTGACAGCACCATCTTAACACAATAACTAGTTCAAGTTCAACAAATAAGGTTTAAGGATTTTATCAATATTTGTGATAAGGTGATGTTCATTAATGATAAATAATTAATCTTAAATTGTTTATAACTGTGAAGGGATAGTAATAAAAAATTTTGTTTAGTAATATGGTAAAAATTACTTTAAAAATTTCTATCTATTTTTGTTTTAGAATATTTCATTAGCTGATTAAAAAGAAATATGAGAATTGTATTTTGTTGAAATTAAGAACTTTAAAATCCTAATCTTTTAAGACAAATATTTCAGCAAAAATTAAATTAAAATAAAAAGGAAGTTTTTGGATCAACATTAAAAAACTTAATTTAAAAAATTTTGGAAAAAAGAATTAATTATTCTGTTTAGTTTATTTAAATTAAAGAAATAGTGTCACTCAATTAAGACAATTATTCTGTTGTTATTATTAAAGTATATCATTTCGCTCTAGTTTGAAATTAGATACATTTTTTTTTTTTTTTTTTTTGGTGTTTAACTTTCGACTATTGTGCACACTTGGGCTAATGCAGAGGGTGGGATGATTTATAGCATATGAAAATGCCAAGCCCTCGTCGGGAATCGAACCCGGGTCCTCGGGGTGAAAGCCTAGTACGCTATCCACTAGACCACCGAGGCGGCTTAGATACATCTAATAAGAATAAAAACACCCTTCCACAATAAAAACAGGAAAGAAAAGTATTACTTATAATTTTGATATTAAATATAATTTAGAAAATCAATATAACTGTTTATAAATCTATTTAAAAATTAATCCTACCAACACTATCTGTACATCACCTGAGATAGTAGTTACAATATTTGTTTAAGCATCATAAATAGCTTGTCCTGCATATGTTGTAGTTACTAAGGTAATTAATAGCACCATGTTTCATGTAAACTTGTCCTTAAACAACCGAAACAAAGAAATAAAGGAAATTTACCAATAGCAGGCACACATTTACAAAGTAGAAAATAAGTTTACAGAAAGGTGAATTAAAAAACATCTGCCAAATTGGTGAATAGTATATCTTTTTTGTTTTTTCTTGCGTGGTATCTAAGAGATTGTACAAACTCATAAGCGGTGTCGCAAAGTAAAAATTTGGCTAAATATACTGTTGCAGCACAGGTGCACACACACACACACACACACACACACACACACACACACACACACACACACACACATACACACACACAAATATGAACGACCTCTCAAAAAGTGATAATTTCTTTAATGTCAGTTTTGTATAATTTCAATTTAGCAATAATATAAATAAGGCTCCTAATATAATTTGACTAAAATAAACCAAAAATAAACACTATTTCAATTTTTTAAGTTTAAACTTGTGTCAGTCACTTTTTTTACTGATTAAAAGGGTTATACAGTTTTTTTGGGCAAACTCAAAAACTGACCCCGTGGCAGCGTAAATGACAAGATTTTTATATTATAGTAGATTGCATAAATAAATGTATACTTATTGCAAAAAAAGTTGTTTTATTTCAATAATTATTAATTCTGGTTATCCACTTTCATTTTTAATTTTTATACGCATGTCACACTTATTAATTCTGTTATTTATTTTATTTTTTATTAACCTTCGTATCTAAATACATAAACATAACTGCAGTTACAAATAATACTTTATAGACGCATGATTATTAATAACTATAAAGGTTAGTATTATCTATCTCAAAACTATGTAGGCTGAGAAATTCTAAAAGCAATGGTGTAGCTACAATGGGGGCAACAGGTGCCTAATGAAAGTGTCAAAAATTATGAGGATTACTTGGATTCAAGGTCCAATTAATTATTAGAATGATGAACCTCAATTTACTTTCAAATTATTCTTCTCTAGTTTTTGTCAGTAGATAATAAACAACACTGTAATACAGACAGTTCAACTGCACAGGGAAGGGCCTACATAGCATGGCAATAAGTATTATCCGAGTCCTATTTCGTGCTGCCTTTTTCTTAGTAAAGCTAAGGAAGCAAGACAATAACAAACTAGAGCACAGGCCTACATGTAAACAAGGAGATCACTGCTAAGAAACAGAATGGGTGAGAAAGGGAGCCAATTGGTATCAATGGTTAGTAAATCTTTGCCAGTGTTTTCACTGTAATACCAATTCTGTAGGAAAACAGTGAATGCACATTCCGCTTGTGCTAATCTATCTAACTTTAGCTGTAGTAATTAATAATAATTACCTTATTTATTTTAAATGAAACATGGTGATAAAAGTAGATCTGTAAAAAAAGGAGGAAATAATAATAGAAGAAAAGTTTCGTTCAAAAACGTTTTTTAAGGTTTTAGCCATGCTGTCAAATGAAAATAAAAGAACCAGAAAACTTTTTAATAATATGTTTTTGCAGACGTAAAGTCTAGAAACAAAAACTTTTAAGTACATCATAATAAGGTTTAATATGTTTGTTTCAACTGATCAAATTCAGATAGGAAATGCCACAATTTAAAGTTGTAACAAAATTATTCATTTTTGCTTTTGTAATCTGACATTTTACTGACATATTTCGGAAATTTATATAACAACTTATAGACTTTTTACGTAAATAAAAAAAGAATGTACCATTTTTTATTTACCTATATTACAATAACGAATACTTAAGAACTAAATAACAATGAATTTTATAGTTAGAAGTTGAGTAGTGATAAAAAACAACAGTTTCTCCTATATTTTAACAATGAAAAATAGGAAAAAATTGGTACAACATTGTTCTTTTTTAGTCTTTCTTTATTTTTTTAGAATAAAAAAAAACAATGTACCAATTTTTTCCTATTTTTCATTATCAAAATATAGGAGAAACTGTTGTTTTTTATCACTACTCAACTTCTAACTATAATTGATTGTTATTTAGTTCTTAAGTATTTGTTATTGTAATATAGTTATACCTGTTATTTAAAATTTTGTTTTATTTATTTTTACTGTTATAGTTTGTTGTTGTTGGTTTTTTTTTATATACTTTTATTTTGCATAACAGCGATGATAACCTTAACGGTTTTTCGCCGGGAAAAAAATCTAACTATAAAACTTTTATTATTTCTTTGTTATATTATGTTCCTTTACAGTAGTTGTGGATAACCAGAAACCTATAGATGTTGTATTATAAAAACAGTGAAACTAACACTGTACAAACATAGATTTTTTTTTTTTTAACGTTCGACTATTGTGTACACTTGGGCTAATGCACACGATGGGATGATTTATAGCGTATGAAAATGCCAAGCCCTGGCCGGGAATCGAACCCGGGTGCTCGGGGTGAAAGCCTAGTACGCTATCAACTAGGCCACCGAGGCGGCTACATACATATAGAAAGGAACTTAAATGAAGTGTTAATTTACACGAACACAGCTTTTAAATTCACTTACCAAAAGTTTTTGCATTGTAGTTTTTTTCCAAAGTTTGAAAAACACCAACAACACTTTTCCTACAGCATTTTTTTTAATAGTCTTTGGAGATTGGCGAATGGCGCCAATATTTTGGAAATGCATAGATAGTACTCAGTAGCTTATCTAATAGAAAAATTAATTTTATACCATATGTATTGTATTCAGTATGTATGTACCACTATGTAAGAGAAAAAGTATTGCTTATCTTACATTGTGATATGTATAACATTATACTTGCAATTATGTAGCCTTACTACAGATGTCACCAAGTTGATTACAACAGTATGATCTTTAATGGTACTTAATGAATATTTTGTTAGTAACCAAAAAATGAAATCGCCTTTCTTCTTTAACATAATTAAGTCCTTGTTCCAATCAAGATTAATTATCATTTCTCATTTGATTTTAAATAAACTTTAAAACTAATAAACTAGACTTATAGTATATTTATTGCTATAATAAAATTTTTATACTATTTTTGTGATCTATTGAGGACATTGCCAGAAGAACAGTGTATGCCTCAAAAAGTGGGTTTTGAGAAAATAGCATTTGAAGTTTTTATGGTACTTCAGATTGTTTCCAATAATTTTACTTGTATTAAATAGTACTGTTTCAGGAAAATTAGTTAACAGGAAAAATTATTGCAAGATTATACATAACTACCAAGAGCTTATTTGTCAAAAATAAAATTAAAAAATTTGTCATACGCCCATTTTCAGGCAGTCGTGAAGTAGTATTAGGCCCCACCATGAAATAATTCATAAAAATTCGAATAATCTTTGTAGGTTATGTTTATCAGGCTTTGACTGTAATTATTTGCAAAAATTATTATTTTTTGCTCCATAAATTGTATATCGATTTAAAAAAAACAATACACAGGAAAGAAAACTATGCTTGATGTTTGTTTTTAAACACCTATTTATGGTTAGGATCTTTTGTTGATACATATTTTACACAAAAAAATTACAAACTCAGTTATACCATATAAAATTTTAAAAAAAATAAGCTTAACTAAACAAAACTAATCGCTGGGTAAAATTTTACACACAAATTTATTTATTTTAACTTTTACTTTAAATTTAACTCTTGTTATTAAAATTTATGATTATTGCTATTAATATTATTATTGATTATTTATAAAACTGTTATTAATCATTCACAAATTATTGATAATATTTAATGAACTGATATCTCTTAGAATTCACACATATAAAGGACAATAACAAACAACAAGATACAAAATTAAAAAACTGTTTTAATTCGCTAAATTAATTGAATCATTGAATCAATTCGTCCCAATACGGTGATAACCTTAATTTCTGCCTTCCGATTTAATTATATTTAACTGATATTGGCACGTAACGCATAACAATTCAAAACGAAGATACAACCATTTGATTTGCTAACATAACATAGGCAAATAATAATTTGTTATTTGATAAGAAAACATTTGATAAGCGGATTAAAAAAAAGAAATTAAAATAAAAATTCAAAATCCATGTTGAAAATATTTAAGTCAGATCTCACCCAATTTGTTTTCAAAATTCAAAGACAAAAGACAAAGAGTGTGATAAAATTTGTCTTGAATCATACTCTTAATCACTTTAAATATATTTTCGTAGCTAATAATTCATACTGTCTCAGAACTTACTAAATCCTCAATTAGAATCACAACTTTTGCAATTTGTTATTGATGGACAATTCATATTCATCTCGCTTCCTTCTCCCCACGCCACACACTGCTTTTTTATATTCAACTACAAGCGTTCTTTACTTCTCTCTAGAAACTTCTTTTCCCAATTTTTTTTTTAATAATTTCCATTTTCTAGAAAATCTGGCATCTTTGTTTTATTGGAAATAGCATCATGGCTTGACTGGATGTTCAGGCTTTTGTATTTTTAGTGAAATTAATTTGGTTACGTAATTTTAGATAGTCAAAACTGATTTATTTATTTTTTTATTTTTAAAGAATTGATTTTTCATTCATTTAGCATAATTTAAATTTTCGTTAAAATACGTTGCCTAACTATTTCTCTTCTTCCACATCAAAATTGGTTAATATAGTTCTACAATCTTTGTATACGCTCGGATATTTTCCTGGTAATGATGGTGTCCAATATGTTTTCCCCTAGTCTATTGAGTTATAGCATATTCCTATCTTAGCTTTAATTTGGACATTTGATACCTACGAGAATGTTGTTTTTGTTCTTAAAGTATTGGTTTGGTAATACAATTTATTTATCCTCGTCGATTGAGTGATTACTTTAAGAAAGTGAAATATGCTTACACTAGGCCTCATGCTATGACATCATCGCCTGTTTGTTTACATTGTTTAGCTTAGGTTAGTACAGTGTTTATATTTGAGTGATCCTAACCTATCCTACTATTTGAATTATAAACTGTTACTATCATTATGACTATAAAGAAATCATTATCAAGATTTTAAAAACATAGAATATTGACATTTTTTCATCAAAAAGTCTTTCAATCCACTTTTATCATCCTTAGGCAAGTATTTGAGCAAACGTTTGACATAATTTATTTTTGCTTGAGACACTTCTGGATATGAAACGATACCAGGGCTTACACCTTTTAAAACATCATCAGTTTGTGGTCAAAAGTTTAAATGATTTGAAAATTGACACAAAATTGTTTGATGCCAAAACACTTCCATCGGTTTTATACTTCAGCATTACATATTAGTAAATTGTTGTTTTTTCACTGATTTCTTCATATCAGTGAAAAAAGATCCAAGAGTTTTGTCCCTAGTCATGTATAAGTTCCCTGTCCATTAATAGCTGAAAGAGACTAGGGATTTTTCTTGTCTGCACAATAGCTTCCATCCAAGACTTGGCTGTTCCCATAACCTCTTTATTTTTTATCAATTTCCTCATGAAACCAAAGTTACTATCACATTGTATGAAGGAATGGCGGCACACAGGAAATAGCTGAATTATCTCTACATCATATACTTTACTGAACCAACTGAAAAACTTGGTCATCGTAAGATTTCGGTTTTGCTCTTCAGCTGAGTCAGATAATAAAACTATAAGTAGTTTTGCCCATAATCAAATTCCAAGATAAGATAGATCTATTTTAGCTTTGTTTAAATATTCATCTGCCTTTTCTTGACTTTTCTAACAAATGTCACGTTCTACTCTACATGAGTCAAGAGGATCTCTAGCAAGTTTCTCCTTGTGGCTTGTACAAAAGTCACAAATGTCTGTTTTAGGAGACTTGCTAGAATAGTTAAACTTTTTAAAATAGTGAGGATAACCCATTTTTAGTTCTTCATTAGTAGTGTGACTTGTAAAATTCTTTAAAAAGAAAGTAAAAAATGTTTACTTGTTAAATCATGATTGTCAAAATATTTCAACAAAGTTTTGTCAGCACGAAAAGACTTTCCTCATGATATGGAATTGAAATGGCGCATCATGAGTTTCATCACATTTGGTTTTAGTTTATGGGACCTGTTATTGTAACGGTAGGAGTGCAGTGTAGCTGTTCTGCCTTTTTCGATATTTTATTTACTGAAACGCTTTAGTACATGCCCAAAAGCAATAGTCCAAAACATAAAAGCGCGGAAACCATGAGAAGTATGATAAAAAATCGAAAATAAAAGTAACCAACATAACCTCAAAATTGCTACCGCATGAAAGTCATTAACGTTTTGTAGATTGGTATCATCTAACACAGTGATGCGTGAATATAAGTGACTGTTGGAAGACTTACAATTGTCTTTCTGACGACTTTATCCATCTCACGGTCAACCACAATCAGTTAATTTCGTTGATTATGAGACAGGTGCACATAAGAATACGATCGAAAGATGAATACCTAATCTGGATCAGTTAGATTCACCAAGCAGTTAGGTTATTGAGTATTCTTTTACTAAAAAAAAATTTACTTCACACATCACCGTCTTAGGCCTAACAACCACATCAGTTAGGTTATGGGGTTTTTAAAAAAAAAAAAAAAAATTTTATCATGCAAAACTCGTTTTAGACGTATTTTTATCATTTTATCGATCTACAACACATTAGCGACTTTAGAGCAATTTTGAGGTTATGTTGGTCACTTTTATTTTCAATTTTTATCATACTTCTCCTGGTTTCCACGGTTTCATATTTTCGATTATTGCTTTTGGGCATGTACTGAAGTATTTAAACTAAAAAATATCGAAAAAGGCAGAACAGGCTACACTACATTTTTACCATTGTAACTACCTCTTTTTTCTCTAAAATCATCATTGTTTATGATTTTTGATTGGATCATATCTTATCCTCTTTTCAGACATTTGAAACAGTTTACAAAGGAACATTTTTTTCATGTTTTTACTTCAACTCCTTCATAGTGTAGCTTGTAGGACCAAACATTTACTCTAGATTTTTTTAGGATTCAGCTTCATTGACTTTGAAGTTTCTGTTGACATACACTTTGCAATATAAGAATCTTGTATAACTTTATCTTGGTCACTGTAGAATCTATTGAGTTCTTCTTGTTTGCCCATCACAATATTATGAAAACACATTTCTTTGCATCATTCAGTAACACATGTAAATTCCTTGCCACCAATAACCCCACTAGAGTTACTAACATTGGCACCACCTTCAGCTTTCTTAACGATTGCAGTTTCCCATTTTAAATTGGTATTATTGTTATATAATTTGCTTCTCTTCTGTTCATGAGAAATACTATCACCGCTCACATTCATTTTCAACTAAAAACTTAAACTTTTATTACAATAAAAATCACTACATAAAGACACGAAACAAAACTTAACAGCTTATCAAGTATTCACATGTGATTTCTGAGGCTGAGGGGGTAAGAATATGAGCTACCAATCTCAATATTCCTTAACAAAAAAATCCCTGATGCCTCATGAAATTACCGATATCGATATAAAATTTGGTGGGCATATTCATAACATGTGGCCGATATAAAAAGTGCTAGTCCCGGAAAAAAGGCATTTGGGCCTGTTTTCAGGCAATGTCCGCAATTACATTTTTTTCATAGACGTTGTTATGAATAAAATGAACAAAATTACATTAATCGAAATATTTTAAACAGCCAAAATTAATTTTTGATAAATAAACTTTTTTTTACTGGCACGATCGATGCTCAATATTTTTAAACTTATTTAATTCAACACTATAAAATGTTCAACAACATAACTTATTATGTAAATCAGAAAGTACTGTGATATTAAACTACTAAGATTTATTAAATATTTATTTAATAGTTTAAAATTGTCTGAATGATTAATAAATCTATTAGAGCCGTAGATAATTTACATTATGAACAACTGTATAAAATAAAGATACATGTTCAGTTTTGGATCAAAATCACGAGAAAATATATAATTATTATTTTTAATATAGCGTTCCTGATGTACATTTTGAGTTTTTCTGTGCGAGTTGTTGGACCATAGTTGTGAGATTTTGTTCTGTAATCTGTGGTGTTTTGTGTTGCTCTGTTACTCAGTTACTGTATGCCTAAATTTGTAGTAGGTGCTAATAATTTTACCAGTTTACCGCCATTTTCTAGTAAGTTTATTGATATATTTTAATCTGGTTTTGTAACGTAATTATTTACATTATTATTTGTTTGCATTGTGATATAATTTTGAATAAACACTGTTTTAAAAGTATCTTTCACTTAACAAAGTAAGCAACAGATTCTCAAGGCTTTATAACAACAGCGGCTTCCTTCCCTCCTCTCTCTAGCCGATTTTACACATTTAGACACGATTGTTTTCGTTCTTCAGGTATCTAGAGGCTAAGCTTTTTTAATATGTAATTTGTACATCATAAATTAAAAATATTAAAATTAAATTTTGATATAGGATAATAAAACATTATAAAGTAGTCTATTACTAGGCCTATTTCATAGGTAAGCTTTGAAAACTACTTCCACAGAACTGCAGTTTGATTAAAGATAATGGTAAGATGTCTCAAATACTTTAAAATTATGTTATCCTTATAATAAAACCATTTGCACCATCACAGTTTCATTTTAAAATTGTAGTGTTATAGATAACCGATGTATTAATAATTTCCTTGAGATTATCAAGAGGAAGTAGTAGGCTATAGGCCTGTTCCCTGATCAGTGACATTGTAAGGTTTTAAATATATTTCAAAATGCAAAGGCTTATTGTTAAACCAGTTTATTCAGTCCCTACAATCCTAACTTAACAGGGCTTTAAATTGAATTAAATTAAGCTTCCATTAGAGATGATAATATCTGAAATATTGGTGTATGTAAAAACTGCTACTGCTACTTTTCAGTACCGATTAAATGAGACTGTGAATAATTGTGATCTGTGAAATAATCTCTTGGCTGATATAAAAGTGTGGAAATCACGAGAAGTACGATAAAAATCAAAAATAATAGTGACCAACATTACCTCAAAATTGCTACCACGCGTAAGTGGGTAACATGTTGTAGATCGGTAAAACGATAAAAATACATCTAACACGGTTTTTTGGGTGATAAAAATCCTTATTTTTTTTAAAAAAGAATACCCCATAACCTAACTGACACGGTATTGGATGTAAAAAAACTTAATTTTTTTAAATGAATATTCCATAACCTAACTGACATGGCTGATGCATAGGGAACGTAACTGACATGGATGATGGGTAAAAACCCTGTTTAATTAAAGTAGTTTCTAACCTTATAATAAATGTTATTATGGCAGATATAATGCACTTGCTGCTTTGTAGAATTAGTGAATTCTTTGCTTATACAGTGGTACGCTGGTTACGGTCAACCTGGGCAATGGTCATCATACAACGGGGTACCACTGTATAAGCAAAGAATTCACCAATTCTACAAAACAGCTGCTGCTTAATATCCACCATAATAACATTTATTACAAGGTTGGTAACTACTTTAATTAAACAGGATTTTCACTCATCATCTGTGTCAGGTTATGGAATATTCTTTTTCAAAAAATTAAGGTTTTTTATCACCCCAAAACAGTGTTAGACATATTTTGTCATTTTACCGATCTACGACACATTACTGACTTTTGCAATCTTGAGGTTATGTTGGTCACTATTATTTTCGACTTTTATCATATTTCTCGTGGTTTCCTCGCTTTTATATTTTCGATTTGCTTTTGGGCATATAATAAAGCGTTTTAGTAAAAAAAATATTGAAAAATCCAGGACAGACTTACTGCATATTTACCTAAAAACCTATGTTAATGGTATCTATTTATTTACACAATTCTAAAACTACATGTATAAAAGAAAACTTATGCTGTACTAAATAAAGAACAAGATAAATCTGACCGGAAAGAACTGTTTTGTGTATGCAGTTAGCAATATCAATAATGTATCTCCTCAATAATTCCATAACAAAAATATAGTAAAACTGAGTTTTTGGAACTTGTCAGTTTTGGTAGTTTTTATACTGAAACAACCTGTATTAATAATTCAAAATACAGAAGTGTGGAAACAGTGAGAAGTTACAAAAAAGTTAAATTAAAAGTGACAAATATAACCTCAAAATGACTACTGCCAGAAACGTGTTTTTAATGGTGAGAACAATTAATTAAATGCGTGTTATTAATAATAAAAATAATGTATTTTTTTTTATTAAAAAATTTGATAACCTAACTTATGTCAATGAAATGTTTAATGAAATGCGTCTTACATATAATGAAAAAAATACATAAAAAAACGATAACACAACTCAGTTGTTGGTAATAATAAAAAAAATGTACTTCTTTTTAAAGAATGTTGTAACCTAACTCGACTTGGCTTTTGGGTCCTTAATGAAATGTGTGTTACTAATAGTGGAAAGAATACATTAAAAAAAAAAAAAAAAAAATGATAACCTAACACGACTCGGCTCACGTTTTTTTTTACCATTGACAATTTTCAAACTACTTTGTGTCAATATTTAGTGTGGTGTATGTTAAAATAACCTAGTTAAGGTATCCAGTCAGATTGATAGGTACCAAATTATGAAACCACTAGCTGTTACCCGTTGCGGCTTTGCATGCAATTATAATGTAGGCAATAAAATTTATAGTCGATTTTCAAAATCAGAATATGTTCATTTCATTTTAATATATTTCTATATACAATATTATACGATTTATGGTTTTCGGCCAAGACATATAAATTTTTGCTACTTGATACTCTAAAACAGGGTCCTGTCATATTTTAACAAAATACAGTAATTATTAAAAAGTCACTATTATACAATTAAACTGGAATAGTATTGTGTTTATCTCAGGAATGGTATTTGTGTTCATACGAAATTTAATCTCAATTGGTCTAGTAGTTAAAGTATGATTGAAAAATAAACAAAAACAAACTTTCAGAAATATAATATGATTAGCTATTACCCGTCACGGCTTTGTCCGCAATCATAATATACATTAAAGATCAAGCATTACCGTGGACCAACAACCGTGTCAGTTAGGTTATGGTGTCTTTTTTTTATAATAAAGGTTTTTTTAACGCATCACTATGTTACGCCTAACAACCGTGTTAGTTAAGTTATGGAGTACTCTTTAAAAAAAATTAAGGTTTTTCCCTGCATCACGGTATTAGGCCCAACAACTGTGTCAGTTAGGTTATGAAGTACTCTTTTTTAAAAAAATAAATAAAGGTTTTTTTAATGTATCACCGTGTTAGGCCTAACAACCATGTTAGTTAGCTTATGGCGTATACTTTTAAAAAATATAAAGATTTTTCCCGCATCACTATGTTATGGAGTACTTTTTTTAAAAAAATAAGGTTTATTTCCTGCATCACCTTATTAGGCCAACAACTATGTCAGTTAGGTTATGGAGAACTCTTTTTTAAAAAATAAATAAAGGTTTTTTTAATGCATCACCATGTTAGTTAGCTTATGGAGTATTCTTTAAAAAAAAATATAAAGGTTTTTTTATTCATCACCATGTTAGGCCTAACAACCGTGTCAGTTAGAATATGTATTATTCTTTAAAAAAATATAAAGTTTTTTTACGCACCACCATGTCAGGCCTAACAACCGTATCAGTTAGGTTATGGAGTATTCTTTTTAAAAAAATGTGTTTCTTATCACCCAAAACCCGTGTTAGGCGTATTTTTTATTGTTTTACCGATCTATAACACGTTAACGATTTTTGTAAGGTAGCAATTTTGAGGTTATATTGGTCACTTTTATTTTCGATATTTATCGTACTTCTCGTGGTTTCCGCGCTTTTATAGTTTGGATTCTTGCTTTTGGGCACGTAATAAAGCGTTTTAATAACAAAAATATCGAAAAATCCAGGTCATGCTACATTACATTTTTTCATATAATATAATTACACAAATATATATACTACCTTACAATTAAAGTATCCTAATAAAACTGTATATGTTATATATTCTGCACTCTGCGTCGAAAACATTGAAAAGTCTTAAATGAGAAACACCAGATTGTGATTATTTGATGTAATGAAAATTAACATAACAAAACTACAAACAATAAAGCAAACCTGACTTTCACAAAGAGTAAATATAATTATAGTAATTTTTAACATATCGTAATCTGCACTCTTTTTTACATTTAATATTGAAAATTCAACACAAAGTAACAAATTAGAGTCAGTTTTGAAAAAATGTCAACTAAAATAATTGAAAATATAACATTAAATGCAATAATTGTGCAATAAATAAAACACAGATTAAGATTTTTAAAATGGGATTAGATCTATGTCCATCTCAGGTCCAGTAAACAGCAATTAAATTGAAATGAGACAGTTAACACATGTCTCAAAACTAAATACTACATAATTATGTTGGGCTGGGTAAGTAGTATGACGTTTTTTAAAATGGGAATAGGCCTATGTTTATCTCAGACACTTAAACCATTTCCGTACCAAGTTTCATCTCAATTGGTCCAGTGGTTAAAGCTTGATTGAATAACAAACACAAACTTTCAGAAATATAATATGATTAAGATTAATCAGGCGAAAAACAAAGCGGCATGACGATCTTAGTGGAAATGAAAGAAATTAGGGGGCATGGATTGGTGGAACAACAAATTCTGGAGAATTTACAGTAACAATTAAACTCGGCCACTCACATATTAGATAAATAAATGAAAACATAGTGAAAAAGTAACAGTTCTGTGATATCATTAACTTGGAATCAATATGTATCTAGTATACATATGGAAATCCTACATCAAATGCGTAATATAGACTTTGAAACATTAACTCTTGTGTTAATGATAGTCTTTTACTCATAGAATAAGGAAATCAGTATTTTATTTTAAGTGAATTATAATATGAAATCATCTACCTACATAGTTAACAATCAACAGTGACATTTGATGAAGAAAATTACATTTTTTAATTTCTAATGCTTAAATTATTTGGGCTGACAAGTTTTTTTTTCATCAGGAGTGTCTATAGCTTAGTCGTTTTTAAATTAAAAACTCTTAAGAATACCATCAACTTCTATTTGACATAGTTACCATGAAGCTCTTGGCTATTTTTATATGAATGGTAATTGTTTACCATAGGTCTTACTATTGTCACCGGCAGCTATTCCTTATTGTCGTAGGTCCTATGATATTAATTTTTGCTTGACACAAAAGATTAACATGTTTAAAAAGTTGAAAAAAAGAAGAAAATGTGAAAACTTGCCTTATTTTCATGTATACCATGTGTATTAGCAAGACACAATATGCGTGAAAGTATATTAGCCTATATAATTTATAGGCTAGTGTTTTCAGTTTATTTTGTTTGCAAACAAAGGTTGACATGCCGGTATAAAGAATCGGAAAAACCAGAAAAGGTGGAAACTTGTCTTATTTTCATGCATATATCAATATTAGCAAGACACGATATGCGTGAAAATACATTAGCTTACATACTTATAGACGATGTACTTATAGGTTAAGGGTTTCAATTTATTTTTGTTTGCAAGCAATATGTTGACATGATGGTATAAAGAATCGGAAAAACAAGAAAAGGTGGAAACTTGTCTTAATTTCATGCATATACGAGGGCTATTCAGAAAGTAGATTACGTTTTTGGATAAAAAAAAAACTAAGTACAGGAAAAAAATTTTATTATATACATTTGAAAGAGGAACTAAAATACTATTTTTCGACATAATCGCCAAACAAATTTAGACATTTGTCATATCGGTGAACTAGCTTTGAAATTCCCGTGTCGTAGAATTCCGCCGCCTGTGACGCCAGCCACAGATCTGCGCGGAGATCTGTCACGCCCGCGCGGAGATCTGCGTCGTCATCGAAGCGCTGTGTTGCAAGCCAAGTCTTCATCTTCGGGAATAAGTGGAAATCACTAGGTGCCAGGTCCGGACTGTAGAGTGGATGAGGGAAAATCTCCCACTTGAAGGCTGTCAAGACGTCTTTTGTTCGATTTGCCGTGTGAGGGCGGGCATTGTCGTGCAAAAACAACACTTTTGCACTCAGTTTTCCTCTCCGCTTGTTCTGGATAGCTCGTCTTAAGTTTCGTAATGTTTGGCAATACCTTTTTTAAGACGAGCTATCCAGAACAAGCGGAGAGGAAAACTGAGTGCAAAAGTGTTGTTTTTGCGACACGACAATGCCCGCCTCACACGGCAAATCGAACAAAAGACGTCTTGACAGCCTTCAAGTGGGAGATTTTCCTCATCCACCCTACAGTCCGGACCTGGCACCTAATGATTTCCACTTATTTCGAAGATGAAGACTTGGCTTGCAACACAGCGCCGATGACGACGCAGATCTCGCGCAAGGGCGTGACTGACTGGCTGGCGTCACAGGCGGCGGAATTCTACGACATGGGAATTTCAAAGCTAGTTCACCAATATGACAAATGTCTAAATTTGTTTGGCGACTATGTCGAAAAATAGTATTTTAGTTCCTCTTTCAAATGTATATAATAAAATTTTTTTCCTGTACTTAGTTTTTTTTTTATCCAAAAACGTAATCTACTTTCTGAATAGCCCTCGTATCTATATTAGCAAGACATGATATGCGTGAAAATATATTAGCTTACATACTTATAGACCATGTACTTATAGGTTAGGGGTTTCAATTTATTTTTGTTTGCAAGCAATATGTTGACATGATGGTATAAAGAATCGGAAAAAAAGAAAATGTGGAAACTTGTCTTATTTTCATGCATATATCAATATTAGCAAGACATGATATGCGTGAAAATATATTAGCTTACATACTTACAGACCATGTACTTATAGGTTAGGGGTTTCAATTTATTTTTGTTTGCAAGCAATATGTTGACATGATGGTATAAAGAATCGGAAAAAGAAGAAAATGTGGAAACTTGTCTTATTTTCATGCATATATCAATATTAGCAAGACACGATATGCGTGAAAATACATTAGCTTACATACTTATAGACCATGTACTTATAGGTTAGGGGTTTCAATTTATTTTTGTTTGCAAGCAATATGTTGACATGATGGTATAAAGAATCGGAAAAACAAGAAAAGGTGGAAACGCCTTATTTTTATGCATACCATGTTAGGTTAGCAAGACTTATTATATGCTTAAAAATATGTAGCCTACATCCCTATAGGCCTACTTAAGGTAATGTTTTCAATGCATTTTTGCTTGCTAACAAGAGATTGGCATGTAGGAGTACAGAATTGGAAAAACAAGAAAAGGTAAAAACTTATCGTAAAAATATTGTTCTTACAAATTAATGCTTGTAGGAACTGATTCAAACAAGTCTTGCTGCTTGTAAAGACAACCAATCTATTTAAATGAAGCTTCATATGATTTTTTTATAATCGGGATAAACCCTTTGGACAGCCAAGGGACATACAATGATGTGTCCGGTTACCATATTGGAGCATTGTATGCGCACACATCACAACTTCATTGTTTTTATAAAAGGGATAAACCCTTTAAATTCAGCCAGGGGACATACAAAATAATGTGTCCGGTACCATATTGGAGCATTGTATGCGCACACATCACAACTTCATTGTTTTTATAAAAGGGATAAACCCTTTAAATTCAGCCAGGGGACATACAAAATAATGTGTCCGGTACCATATTGGAGCATTGTATGCGCACACATCACAACTTCATTGTTTTTATAAAAGGGATAAACCCTTTAAATTCAGCCAGGGGACATACAAAATAATGTATCGGTACCATATTGGAGCATTGTATGCGCACACATCACAACTTCATTGTTTTTATAAAAGGGATAAACCCTTTAAATTCAGCCAGGGGACATACAAAATAATGTGTCCGTACCATATTGGAGCATTGTATGCACACATCACAACTTCATTGTTTTTATAAAAGGATAAACCCTTTAAATTCAGCCAGGGGACATACAAAATAATGTGTCCGGTACCATATTGGAGCATTGTATGCGCACACATCACAACTTCATTGTTTTTATAAAAGGATAAACCCTTTAAATTCAGCCAGGGGACATACAAAATAATGTGTCCGGTACCATATTGGAGCATTGTATGCGCACACATCACAACTTCATTGTTTTTATAAAAGGGATAAACCCTTTAAATTCAGCCAGGGGACATACAAAATAATGTGTCCGGTACCATATTGGAGCATTGTATGCGCACACATCACAACTTCATTGTTTTTATAAAAGGGATAAACCCTTTAAATTCAGCCAGGGGACATACAAAATAATGTGTCCGGTACCATATTGGAGCATTGTATGCGCACACATCACAACTTCATTGTTTTTATAAAAGGATAAACCCTTTAAATTCAGCCAGGGACATACAAAATAATGTGTCCGGTACCATATTGGAGCATTGTATGCGCACACATCACAACTTCATTGTTTTTATAAAAGGATAAACCCTTTAAATTCAGCCAGGGGACATACAAAATAATGTGTCCGGTACCATATTGGAGCATTGTATGCGCACACATCACAACTTCATTGTTTTTATAAAAGGGATAAACCCTTTAAATTCAGCCAGGGGACATACAAAATAATGTGTCCGGTACCATATTGGAGCATTGTATGCGCACACATCACAACTTCATTGTTTTTATAAAAGGGATAAACCCTTTAAATTCAGCCAGGGGACATACAAAATAATGTGTCCGGTACCATATTGGAGCATTGTATGCGCACACATCACAACTTCATTGTTTTTATAAAAGGGATAAACCCTTTAAATTCAGCCAGGGGACATACAAAATAATGTGTCCGGTACCATATTGGAGCATTGTATGCGCACACATCACAACTTCATTGTTTTTATAAAAGGGATAAACCCTTTAAATTCAGCCAGGGGACATACAAAATAATGTGTCCGGTACCATATTGGAGCATTGTATGCGCACACATCACAACTTCATTGTTTTTATAAAAGGATAAACCCTTTAAATTCAGCCAGGGACATACAAAATAATGTGTCCGGTACCATATTGGAGCATTGTATGCGCACACATCACAACTTCATTGTTTTTATAAAGGGATAAACCCTTTAAATTCAGCCAGGGGACATACAAAATAATGTGTCCGGTACCATATTGGAGCATTGTATGCGCACACATCACAACTTCATTGTTTTTATAAAAGGATAAACCCTTTAAATTCAGCCAGGGGACATACAAAATAATGTGTCCGGTACCATATTGGAGCATTGTATGCGCACACATCACAACTTCATTGTTTTTATAAAAGGGATAAACCCTTTAAATTCAGCCAGGGACATACAAAATAATGTGTCCGGTACCATATTGGAGCATTGTATGCGCACACATCACAACTTCATTGTTTTTATAAAAGGATAAACCCTTTAAATTCAGCCAGGGACATACAAAATAATGTGTCCGGTACCATATTGGAGCATTGTATGCGCACACATCACAACTTCATTGTTTTTATAAAAGGATAAACCCTTTAAATTCAGCCAGGGGACATACAAAATAATGTGTCCGGTACCATATTGGAGCATTGTATGCGCACACATCACAACTTCATTGTTTTTATAAAAGGGATAAACCCTTTAAATTCAGCCAGGGGACATACAAAATAATGTGTCGGTACCATATTGGAGCATTGTATGCGCACACATCACAACTTCATTGTTTTTATAAAGGATAAACCCTTTAAATTCAGCCAGGGGACATACAAAATAATGTGTCCGGTACCATATTGGAGCATTGTATGCGCACACATCACAACTTCATTGTTTTTATAAAAGGATAAACCCTTTAAATTCAGCCAGGGACATACAAAATAATGTGTCCGGTACCATATTGGAGCATTGTATGCGCACACATCGCAACTTCATTGTTTTTATAAAGGGATAAACCCTTTAAATTCAGCCAGGGGACATACAAAATAATGTGTCCGGTACCATATTGGAGCATTGTATGCGCACACATCGCAACTTCATTGTTTTTATAAAAGGGATAAACCCTTTAAATTCAGCCAGGGGACATACAAAATAATGTGTCCGGTACCATATTGGAGCATTGTATGCGCACACATCACAACTTCATTGTTTTTATAAAAGGGATAAACCCTTTAAATTCAGCCAGGGGACATACAAAATAATGTGTCCGGTACCATATTGGAGCATTGTATGCGCACACATCGCAACTTCATTGTTTTGGGTGTTTTAAAACATGCGATACTCATATCTTATATCTTTGGTTTCTGCATCTTGTTTCGATTCCTTAAACATGTATACTTCCTTAAGCTTTTCTTTTAAATAAAGAATACACCAGTTTTTTCCCCCGAAAAATTGTTAACATTATTCGTGTTTGTTTCCAAGGAGGAAAATGATTGTATCCTTAAAAAAATGGTACTTTGGTAGGGTTAAATTTTTTCCTAATGTGTGGAATTAGATTGGATTTGACAGTAAATGTGAACAAAATTACTATAGGCTTCCTAAACCTTAAAGTAAAAAGAATATAAACGTATTAGCAAATGTGTACTAGGCCTATGTGTAATGAAAGTGTTAAAGTTTGTGTGTGTGTGTGTGTGTGTGTGCGCGTGCGTGTGTCCTACATAACACAGGGAAATTTGGTAATTAAAATTATACAGAAAACATTTTTTGTACACAGTACAGTAGACTCTCTTTAGTTTGACAACCTCGGGACTAAACCCGTGGCTGAACAAGGAGAATAAATGCTAATAATCCCTATACAAGGAACTATATATAAAAATTAGTTTTAAGGTTATATAAACAAATGTTTTTTGAATTGTATACAAAACAAATTAGATAGGGTTTATAGGGACAACTTATCTAGAACAGTGTTTCTCTTGGTGTGTCACCAATTGTACTGACTTTAAATTTATTACAAATTGGTTACTTAAAATACTCTAGAGAACTGTACAGAAGAGAAAAAAAACAAAAGTGTTCACAGTAGCTAGTGTTTACTGCAGAATCCCGCAGGGTGGTGCAGACTAGCTGCACCTATTGAGGGAATTTAGACGTCCCTCGCGGTACCCGAGTCTAAAACACACTTACGCTTACGACTAACGCTTTACACTCACAGTTACATTTAGGGAGGCGATAATAGCCTTAATGTGCTTTTCGTCTTAAAATAATAACAAAAAATCGCAGTAAAGTCCAGTACTGCAGAAAACTGGACTGAGTATACTGTTCCTTTGTTAGAGAGAAAAGGAACAAGTGGTGTGTTGTGAGCATTCCCGTAGCTGAGCGGATGTATTCTGTAGGTGGTCAATCTGTCCAGAGGCCACCAAAGCAGTGCATAAGAGAAATTCTGCTTGATTTTCGAAAATCACTAGTGTTAGCGTTTTAGAAACAAAATACCTTTTTATTCAGGAAAACGTATATATTTTCAAAGAAGAAAAAATTTTCATATAACTAGTCACACTAATCTGTAAAAATGTTAGTCAAATCAAAGTAGGCTTATCAGTGACTTCTGTTGTAAATGTAAATATAACGGCTTATATACAATATTACATAGACAATAATTGAATGTCTTCACTTCTTTTCTTGTTTGTGTGTTTGCAGATATTAAAAAAAATTGTAATATCCTCTTATTCTTATTCTTAGCACTGCTTTGTCCTAATAAGGGCAGTCACACAGGTTCAGTATCTTTTTTCGACAATACATAGTGCCTCACAAAGATTTGTCTAATCAGCCATAACCTAAAATCTAGAAGTGGTGGTTTTGTGTAAATATTAAAAATGAGACATTCTGTTAATACTACCCGGTACACCAATCATGCTGTATAATCGTCAAACCACACGTATTTCAGAATAGCTCGTTTTAGAACTGAACACTTTGATAATCATGTATTTCCACCGCAACATTTCCAAGAATATGAAAATAATGTATTGTGTTAAGTAAAAGGATTTTCTTTGTCATTTTGTAAGTTCTTTATTTTGTTATGCTATTATTATTCTAGGCCCTCTTTAAATATATTACTGTTCAGTTAACACTGTTATTGGCCATATTTGTTTGTTTGGTAATTCAAACCACCTCCAGTCGTAATTAATTCGGATTATCGAGGTTTCACTGTAATTATAAATATAAGACTGGCAAACATATTTCATCTATTACAGCTTACTTGTGTCCTGAAGAAATTAATAATTTTTCTTATTACAGGTAGCCTGACTGATTCATAAACTTGGACCATCTTGCCTGGTTTACACTTTTACATCAGTAATTTCTGAGCTTAAGGAGATTCTTTTAAAAGGGAGAATGAACAGAGGTAATTTATATTGATACATTCTATTTAGGCTAACTGAAATTTTGTACAGTAATATGTTTTTAAATTTTATGGGAAACCAATTTTAAGCAAATACTTATTTAATTCTGTGATTGAATGAATGCAGGGCCAATATTTTTTGAGCCTCACCTTAAAAAAATGCTCTCTTAAGTGTAAAATTTAGAACATCTGCTATAGTTGTCGTTTTTTTAAGGCGAGAAGCACATTGAGGCTATTATCGCCTCCGTAAATGTAAGTGTGAATGTAAAGTGTTAAATTTGTAAGTGTAGTGTTGTAAATGTAAGTGTTTGTTAGACTCGGGTCCCCAAGCAAGGGACTTCTAAATCCTCTCAATAGGTGCAGCTAGTCTGCATCCCCCTGTGGGGAGTTGAGTATATAGATAAACTGATATGTCCGGGAATCCATTGCCATTATTCGTTTAATCATGTATATTGTAGGTTAGCGATTACAAACTTTTGTCGGTTAAGGTCATAGAAAGCGTATAACTATTTCATAAGATTTTTATTTAATTTGATCCTATTGTTACATAACTCAATTGATAATTGATGGAGCTAACTGAATTTAAATGTGTCTCAAAATTTCGTTGTAACTGGGATGAGCTGACTCATAAGTAAAGCTAAAAATAATCTTTCAGTCTGTTTATTTAAGCACATTAGTATCTAGGTACTGTAATGGTAGCCATTATAATATCTTTTGTAATAATATCTTTCATTATTGCAACATAGCCACCGGACCACATATTTAAGTAATTAGGATTATGAACTATTCTTCCCATCAATGGCCTATCTACTTATCTCGTAAAGGCTACCGTGGTTTCGAAACTCTATTGTTCCATCTTCAGGCCGTAATACAAAATGTTAAATCCCTCTGTCATGGTCGTTGACAGTTAATTGCAAGAAATGCAGTAAGAAAGTGGATTAGAGAAGATGGAGTCAATTCCCTGGCCAGCAATTAGAAAAACATCTCTTGAGCCTAGACGTACCACTAACAAAGACGCTTGTTCAGTTCAACAAGAGGTCCAAGAGACAGGTCATTGCTATGATCACCGGAAATGGCCACATCTGAGGTACTTCAATAAAATTGGGATTATCACAAATCTTCCTTAATTGCTACCTGTGTGGAACGGGTCCTAAAACTGCAGTATGTTCACTCAAATGCAAGGCTCTAAAGTGCAAAAAAAGAAAACTCTTCGTACTTCAGCGTCTAGACAAGGGTTTTCAGAAGGACACCCGACAAAATATTCTAGAGTTTGTTAGAGACACTGGAGTCAGTTTAGGATGATGTATGAAGTTCCACATAATAAGCTTATTTATGCCTGATGTATCAAAGATCAGTGGAACATCTTTAAAGGGAAAAAACACTCTAACCTAGGTTTTTTGATTTTGATTCCCTGTTTAGATTCCATCAATATTATTAAATATTTGTGTATTTAATATTAATTGCTATCCAAATAACCCAACCTCACTTTACCATGACTAGGAGATAGTAGGAAGTAAACAATAACGTAAGAGAAATAAAATATTACAAGCTACAGTCAAAAAAAGTAATTTTCAAAGTTGGTCATTTATACCAGTTTGGGTTATGTATAAAGATTTGTAACTCAAATCGGTACATAGCAAATTTAAAATAAAATAAATTCACATTTCAGAAGTGAATCAGAAAAGAATTAACATTGACTATCATTGCAGTTATTTTTTTTTTCGATTTATTCTCAAATGATGTTTCTTTTTTATTTCCGATTTTGTGAGTCAGCTGGAATCAAGTAAATCAATTTTAAGAAATTAGTTTTTTTTCAGATTCTGAACTTGTTTCGGGGGAAATAACGGCACATTTTTTCCTCTTAAATAACATACTATAATATAGAAAAGTTTCTTAGTTTTTTACGCTGCGTTTATTTTTATACAGCTGAAAACAAAAGCAAAACAAAAGATCCAGCACTCGAAGAAGATGCCACTGATGAAGGCGAGGAAGAATATTCCGTAGAGAAGGTTCTCGACCGCAGAATGAGGGGCGGAAAAGTTGAATATTTACTGAAATGGAAAGGATATTCTGAGTAAGCTATGATAATAAGTATTAAATTGTTTAAGATTCACGTTTTTAATTTTTTTTTTGTCATGTAATGATGCATTTAACTTTAAAAAGTAAAATGTTATAGTTTTCTAAAAATATTAATAATTTTTTTTATAATAAGAATTGCGAGTATAGCTTAATGGTGATATCGATAATACATTAGGGTATCTATAATCTGGGGAGAGGTGTAATGATTAGGGACAATGGATCAGAGCCTAGAGGCAGTAACTGCAACCTTGAGATGTGCAAGTCAAAAGACACAAACTGACTAGTATCAGTCGCATAGGCCTAGCAGTAAAATAATTTTCAGGTGTAAAAGTAGGCATAACAAAAATGCAGTAGTTTTAATAAAGCAAAAACCTATTTCTTTAGTTGCAATGTTTTTATAAAGAAACAGAATGAATGCTTTTTAGATGTACAATAAAATAAAATTCAACTATGTTTGACACACACACACACACACACACACACACACACACACACACACACACACACACACACACACACACACACACACAGTAGTCTCACTAATCCGACCCAGACCAGGTGCAGCTTGGTTGAATTAGCGGGAAAGTCGGATCACACGGAAAACCCTTAAATATGTTTAAAAGTGTTGAATTGAATGTATTACATTAAAAACTTTCAACTACATGTATTATGACTAAATGTATTGTACTAAAACATAAAACAGCACACAAGTCACTACAGTAATAAAGAGCAGTACATCAAATCATCAAACTTGATGGAAAAAGTTTGTAATTATTTTTTATTTACCTTTTGTTGAAAACTGACTGTTTGACATTTTCTCGCTGCTACATCTCGTGTAAAACAGTCACTTTTCCTTTTAGAAGCCATATTAACACCTTTAAAAAACAAATTTAAAAAAATACATGAAATGTTATGAAACATACACAAACACTTTGAACGTCAACTCTTCCACGAATCTGAAATGATACTAAAAGACGGAAATTAACGAACAGCAGGTATAAGGGTGGATGACCTTCCTCTTTCTTTTGAAGAGAATGTAAGCTAGGTTGGATTAAATGGAAGGTCGAATAAGCGGGACTCTACTGTTTACACACACACAGTATTCCAAATGTTTATAATATTCCAAATGCTTATATAATAAGATACGTAATATGGCAATACCAATAAACCTTAAACCTGTGTGTAGGATTGAACAAAAAACTTAATACTAAGAAATAATAATAAAGTACAAGTAAATTATTATAACATTGAACCATCCTTAACCAATTCTTATTAAAATTTATAATGAAAATAGCAGGTGTAACTATTTTTAATATAATTATAATTAAAAATTAAACATTTGTAGAGATTCATTTTTTTTTTTAGTTTTGCATTACCTGATGTGGTATTTCTTAATATTTTTAGTTCGTTAGGAAGACAATTATAAATGCCAGTAGTTTTGAAAACACTGTTGCTTCCCATTGCTTTACGTGTGTGTGTGTTTGCACACGCACACAATTTAACTTGTTTAAAACGGCCTCAGTTGTAACAGCAATGTTTAGATTTATTGGTTCATAAGTCTGGTTAAATGCTGATTTTTTATTTTAAAAAGTTTTAGGAACGCTTACATATATTACTATTTTGTCATAGTGTTAAACTTTGATCCGAGGTAATGTGGATCAAGGCTTTTAATTTACCTGGTTGTGGTAATCACATAATTTTTCTTATTATTAAACTAGATTCCTTTTTCGAATTATTGGATCTGTGATGTGGGAGCACACAGATTACTGTTTATTCATGTATTTAATAACCGAACTCAAATAACTGAACCCCAGAACACCATTAAAGCGGGATCTAATTTGCAAAACATTGGCTTTCACACCGGAAAATACTACAAAAGGGAAAATAACTTTTTAATAAACTGTGCTTTATTACAATAACAAATTGGCCTATGTAAGGTACAGTACTTGTTTTGTCTAACTTATTTATCAATGTTGTTCATTGTTTATAATGATGCTGAAGTTATTTGTGATATACTTTATTACTGTTGAGAAACACCCAGTCAGCTTTGCCGGCACATTCTGTCAACCATTCATAACTGCATTTGTTATGAAGTTTAAGACAGATAAGCAGGATGTCAGATTTCTAGAAATAATAGGCTACTACAGTTCAAATTAAATTAAGTATATGTATACATATTATGACCCCAAAAAAAATTGTTTAGCCACCTCGATGGCCTAGTTGATAGCGTACTAGGCTTTCACCCCGAAGACCAGGGTTCGATTCCCGGCCAGGGCTTGGCATTTTCATATGCTATAAATCATCCCATTGTCTGCATTAGCCCAAGTGTGCACAATAGTCGGACATTAAAATTAAACATATATATATATATATATATATATATATATATATATATATATATATATATATATATATATATCAAAGACTACAATTACACAATTACCAAAAATATACAGTTGACCCTCATTATTTGTTTATTTGTATATAATATTGTGAATATCGTATATGGTCGAATTTATAGTTAGTTTATTCAAAAATGTTAATTTATTGTCAGCCAAACTTAAAGCAATTAAAAAAAAAATCTATGGTTAAACTTTATTAGTATGTAGCCTACTTTTATTTTAGTTATAAATTTATGTCTTTAATCTCTAAATTCATAATAATTATTATGATTAAGAAGGCAAGACATTTTTAAAAAACAGCTGTTCATACTCATTGAGGAAGGTTATTTTTTATTGAATGATGCAAATTTTGTGAAGGCTTGGCGGAACTTGATTTTTATTTTTTCAATAAACGCGCACAATAATCAGACGTTAAAAACCAAAAAAAATTGTTAAACATTTTTTATGTTCTTTTTCTTTATTTATAAGTACAGCACATATTCTTAAGAAAAAATAATGTCCAGTATTTTTCTACTAGCATTTTTAGTTGTTAAACGTTTGTAATCAGTATCAAAGCAAAACTGGCATTTATAGCCTTTTTGGCATACAAGTGCTACAAGGTCACTAGCCTTTTTAGAATAAAATATTATTTTCTTGTGTGGCCTTAAAAGGGTTAAAAAATAAACATGCAACAGCCTAATTTGTTTAGGCCTATGTTCGATATTTTTTGGTTTTAAGATAGGCCTAGACAGTTAGGCTTATGTTTTTGTTACATGTTTAGATTTTAAGATACTGTAGATAGACTTGAGAATGGGAGTTAATCCATTGGTGGGTGGGTGTGGGCGCGCGCATGCACACACACACACACACACACACTCACTCACTCTTATTATTTTGTTGTTGTTATTTTAAGGCGAAGAGCACATAGAGGCTATTATCGCCTCCCTAAATGTAGGTGTGAGTGTAAAGTGTTAAAGTCATAAGTGTTGTAAGTGTAAGTGTGTGTTAAGACTCGGGTACCGTGAGGGACATTTAAATCCTCTCAATAGGTGCAGCTAGTCTGCACCCCCTGTGGGGTGCGCACACACATACACATACATATATGATATGACATATATATATGATGTTAGAAGAATATTGATTAACTCTTGTTTCCAAGTAACTTAAAACCTAAACGTGCAACTATAACATAAGCCTAGGTGTAGGTATTTAAGTCTATTGTAAATCGTTAAAAAAAACTTCCTTTCAGTAATTGTTCAAGGTAATATTTTTGTTTCTTGAACCTTTGTTCTTAACTTCAAAAGTCCATAAGTATAGAATTTACCAATTAATTTAATCCCACAAAAATATTCGTATCAGTAGTTTAAAAACTGCTAGTTTAGATCATAAAACTGAGTTTACAATGTTGTTTGTGGTTATTAAAGTGTTTTAAATTCACCCATAGTGAGGACAACACTTGGGAACCAGAAGAGAATCTTGATTGCCCCGATCTAATATCCGTATATGAAGAATCCCGAAAGAAACGTGAAGCTGTAGCGGCAAAAAAAGAGGAAACTCCTGCACCACTAACAAAAAAAAGGAAGGGAGCTTCAAATTCCATTGCACATGAAGAGAAAAAACCTACTTCAGAAAAGAAAAAGAAGGTGATAGAGGTTTGTATTTTAGCGATTAAAGTGTGTTTTCTTGATATTTATGTGCATTTGTGTTCAACGCATTACAGGCAAATAACATGCCCAACTGTCTTCGTATTTGGCATGTTGGTTTATTTCTTGAAGAAATATTACTTGACTGAAAAAGCAAAAATAGAATGTTTGGGGTTAAGAATAGGATTCCTACGAATCTGGAAAATCGAAGAAATCAGCTGTTTGGCAGAGAAAGTCAAATTATTTCAAAATGTGTTGAAAATCAGAAAAAATTGGTTAGATGTATTAAAAAATCCGAATGAATGAATGAAACAGTCAAAAAGTAAAAGTTGAGAGATAAGAACACAGATGTATTAATAAATATGAACATGAATTCAACATTGAATAACTCAAGACAAGGAAAGCAATCAAGCGTAATCTATTAATGTAATATAACTTAATTTTATATGATTATTGTATATACTGAACTGTTATAAAACTTTCCTTTTATGCAAACAATTTTCTGTCAATAATTTTAGTCAGGGGAGCGGTGAAATATCGTTTTTACTCAGAAAAATATTTTTTGAAGTCTTTTATTGCCATGGACGCTGGTGTAGCATTTCTTTAAACTTCAGATTATCTCCACTATTGAGTGGTGCATGCATTATGGATAATCCACAATGGTACACATTGGGCCATGCAGACAGATTAAGTGACAAGATATGGACAGTTGCAGTTTACAAGTCCAGACAAGCGACAAGAATGTAAGTTGGCCAAGAAGCGGCCAGCAAAACACTATTGATATTAAAGTATTGAAACATTAAATAGTAAATTCAGAGATTAGGTTTTGAACGTTTAAATTAAACAGAATCGTTTCTAGGTAAATCAGTATACAGGTATCAGTTAAGAGTTACCTATTTTCCCTATTTTTGATTGCAAATTTTCATCACTAGGTGTTGTTTTTTAAGGGTTGATAAAATAAATACATTACATTTTTAATAATGAAAAGATTGTATTATATTTTGAATTTTAAAAAAATTTGAACTAGTTCTTAGATTTTTTTTGTTGCAAGGGTTGGTTTTATAACGGTTGAAACTTATAAATAAATGATAAAAAATTTAAACAGTATATAAATCTTAAATTAATATCACTTATGATTAAATCATTCCTAGTTGCTGAATAACATTTTTCACTATTATTTTTTAATGATTACTGTCATAATGGTTTTTTTTTTCGAATAGAAGATTTCATTATTGTAACATAGCCATCGGACCACATATTCAAATGATTAGGATTATGACCATGACTCACCTCATAAAGGCTACCACGGTTTCGAAACTCTATAGTTTCATCTTCAGGCCATACAAAATGTTAAATCTCTCTGTCAAGGTCGTCACAAAGTCAAACAAAACATTACAACATAGAACACAAACACTAAGCACAATTACACATTTAAAATATTCATCATGAAATTCGGCTTGGCCAAGCTACACACGCGACTCGTACGTCGTTACATTTCGGACTCAATGTAACGTAGAGTCCGGAATGTAACGATGTACAAATCGCGTGTGTAGCTTGGCCAAGCCGAATTTCATGATGAATATTTTAAATGTGTGATTGTGCTTAGTGTTTGTGTTGTATGTTTTAATGTTTGACTTTGTGACGACCTCGACAGAGGGATTTAACATTTTGTATGGCCTGAAGATGAAACCATAGAGTTTCGAAACCGCGGTAGCCTTTATGAGGTGTGTTGATAGACCACTGACGGGAAGAATAGGTCATAATCCTAATCAGAAGATTTCAATCAATTACAATTTTATAATTATTTGCAAACAGGGGTAATTTTCTCCCCTAAAATATTGTAAGTAACCAACAGCACAAGTTCATATTTGAAGTAGAACCTAAATCCAAATTTTCATGCATATCGGTGCTATTTAATCATTCCAAGTTGCTGAAGAACATTTTGAAGATATTTTTTTTTAATATAACTATTCTAGGGGGTGGCTTTTAGGAATCGAAATTGTTTAATAAATTATGTCCTTTAATCGATTGATGTTCATTCAATTTTTTTAAAGATGATTTCAATCGATTACATGCTCGAATCTACAATTCTAGAATTATTTTAGAATAGGGATAGTGTTCATCCCTAAAAAATAAAAGCAACTAGAGTCTAAATCCAAATTTCTGTGCAAATCTGTGCTAGTTGGCAAAATTATATAGTATCACTGTATTTTTCTTTCAGTGATTGGACGAAGTAATGTTTTGAAATTTTGTAAATTCGGTTACAGTTTACTTTTTCTCAAAATAATCAGTGACATGTGATGTGTTTTTTTTTTTTTAACATGAAAACGTACTTTAGGCAGCGTATGTTTTTTTGCCAGAAAGGCAGTGCAGCAGCCTGTCAGTCATTCAAGTCTGCCAAGTATTTTTTTTTTTTTTTTTTTTTTTTTTTTTTTTTTTTTTTTTTTGTAACTGCAGTTATTGGGAGTCTGTTGTGCAAGAGAAAATTAAATTTAAGACACCCACGTTGTGACACACGTATTAGTTCAGTTACGTTACTGTGGACGTAGAAGTAGATGTGTTTTACACGGAAATTACATCAATGTAAGCACTAAACCGGAGAACGATGAAAGTGACATGAAGAATGATGATCACTAAAATTGTTTAGAGATGCAAGTGCTACCACAGTTCCACAGTTGATTTTTTTTTTTAATTAACTACATTGAAAATTATGCAAGGTGTATTGATGCTAATTATTAAGTTCTTTTTTAATGTTTCAGTGCATGGTTTGGTTAATTAACATATGTTGTTGTTGTTTTCCAATGGCTTCCGCTGGCTCACGCCATCTTTGATCTTGCTTCCCAGTAGAGGCCAGGGAGGTCTCCTCTTCTCTGCTTCTCTTCATCTAATTTTCTGCAGACCATGAGATGGTCCTTGTTCATGATGGTGTCTGGGTATTCACACAATGTGCAGTTTTCATAGTTTAGTATCTTAATTTTCTTCAGGTGTTCATTCAGACAGTCATGTCCAGTTGTCAGCCGAAAGACCGCGACAGATGTCCTCCTCTGGAGGTCCTTGACCTTCCCATACAAGTCGAATACATTCTCATAAGGCTTGTTCTTTATGTCTTCCTTGACTTTATTTGTAAATTCAAGATAAGATGTTCGCTTCAGTGCACTAATCTGAGCCTCCAGTGTGAGCATTCTTTTTGGTTTCTGCACTATAAGGGTTCCTTGTTTGGCCAGCTTGTCTGCCTGCTTAACATATAATGAAGTTGTGTTTCCTCTACCAGTGAAACATTACAGCCGCACAAAAATATGTGAAATATTCAGGCACTTGTTAGGAATTAAAATCATTGAGTTAACCGGGGATCTTTTTGCCATCACAAATCCTACACCCAATACCCATATAGTCTGCAACATCACGAGACCCACTCCTATATCTCAGCATGATGTTCCAGGAACAATCGAAATAAAAATCCCTTGTTATTGTTCCTTTCAAGAAGGTGGTACTATACTGCTAGACAAAGAGTTCCCATGTGACGGGAGGACATCCTCGAACCTCACGTAACTAAATTGTTCCTATTTCCTGGACCACTGATATCACTAGTAGTCAAACCGTTCATATCACAAGACACGGAATCTTGGGGTATTATTTTGTGGAAACATTTTGATCGGTTAATACAGTAGTGTTCATTCTTTTGTTGTTATCGAGTGTACGTGTAGCCATAACAGTATAAGAATATTGCAATATAATTACAATGCTTGTTAACACTGTAACTGTTTGTATATTGCGCAAACATTGAAGCACCCATGTGTACCGAACCCAGTCATGCCTTGTGCATCAAACATTTGCGTTATTACTGTTGCAGTGTGCTGTTTAAGTGTCAGTTCGCAATGTTTAAGACAATTGATCGGAATACCAACTGTGAAATAAGGTCAGTAATTTGGTTTTTGTCACCAAGAAACGTTTCAGCGGCAGAAATTCTTCAACAAATAAGTGAAGTTTACCAAATGCAATGGGTGACAGTAAAGTGTGTAAGTAAGTGCGAGCTTTCGATGATGGACTAGAAAATATCCATGATGAACCATGCTCAGGCCGATTATCAGTGAACCGCCTCGGTGGCATAGTTGATAGCGTACTGGGCTTTCACCTCGAGGACCCGGGTTCGATTCCCGGCCAGGGCTTGGCATTTTCATACGCTATAAATCTTCCCATCGTCTGCATTAGCCCAAGTGTGCACACAATAGTCGGATGTTAAACAAAAAAAAAAAAAAAACGACCATCAGTGATGACAGATTTGGTCAATGCCGTGGACGAAAAGATTCGTGAAGATCAACAATTCGTAATTTAAAGTTTAGCATTGGAATTTCCGTATGTGAGTAGAACAACTTTGTACAAAATTGTCTCTGAAAATTTACAATTTAGTAAATTGTGTGCACAATGGGTGCCCAGGCTGCACAATGAGACCCAAAAAACGAAAAGAATGGCTTGCGCTCCTAATTTTTTGGAACGATTTTGTAAGGAAGGTGATAAACTTTTACAACACATTGTCTTTAAAGACCCGGGTAGGAGGAATCCCAAATTCGTAACTATACTTAAATTTAATACAATTTTTAGCCGCCTCGGTGGCCTAGTGGATAGCGTACTAGGCTTTCACCCCGAGGACCCGGGTTCGATTTCCGGCCAGGGCTTGGCATTTTCATACGCTATAAATCATCCCATCATCTGCATTAGCCCAAGTGTGCACAATAGTCGGACGTCAAACAAAAAAAAAAAAAAAAAAATTTAATACAATTTGTTTTTATTTTAATAACTTGAAAACTGCAATTAACCATTTGACTCTACCACAAGGTTCACTTCACTGTGAAAGAAGGGATCAGGGAGACGAATCAGCTGTTAGCCCAGCCGGGCAGTGACTTTGACCACTACAAACACAACAACAAATAGATTAACAAACAACAATAACCAGACAATAAATTATTAACACTGAGAATCCAAAAAAATCATTATGGTGAAATCTTACAATCAAAATGATTGTAAGATAAGATAAATAACATTAAGAAATTCGCTTACACGTTAGTGAGCAGATATTTTTTTTGTATATAAATGTTGAGTCGAATATTTTGTTTAGCAGTAATGCACGTAATTAGACATTGAAGGTAATTTATTCATTCAATGGAAGTTTAAACCTGCTACTTCTTAAAATCAAAAATCAACAGTTCTGAAAGTCATGTTAGATCAAAATATTTTGTATTTCATAATTCGCAATGTAGGCAATAGGATTTCAAGTCTAGAGATCTTACGTTCGTCTTTTTCCAAAATATACTCAGTTAAAAAGTTTTATTGTTACAGGAGGACAGTAAGCCACGAGGTTTTGAACGAGGTTTAGAACCAGAAAAAGTTATTGGTGCTACCGATTCTAGTGGGGAACTTATGTTTTTGATGAAGTGGTAAGTATTTTAATTCTACTTAGCCCTCGTAATATTTGGGTAGGTTACTTTGGCTAGCTTGAGGGTTTTTGTTGAAACCCAGACCTGGGACCTCGAAATAAGTGCCAATCCTAACCTGTAGATCAATTTTTGAGTTGTTAAAATTTGTGCATATGTGTGTTAGCTCACTCGTGTTTGCAATTTTAGTTCACTTTGATTCAAACTTTGAACGAAAATTGCTTTTGTTAATACCTTAGACAAGGTCGTTAACTTGCAAAATTCGTTCCACAATATTTTCGAAAATCTGATTTCACCATTGTAATCTATGTTAAAAACTGCATAAATGAGCATTTTAAATTTTCAAAATTTGTTGAAACCGGAAAATTTGACAGTGGTCAGGGCTTCATTTTTTTATTTTCAGCGTAATTTGAAAGTCTAAAATGCTAATATATACAGATTTTATTACTTTTTATGATGGTGAAATCAAGTTTCAGAAAAAAGGGTAAGATAAAAAATTTTGTTTTAAAGTACTGCTTCCATCGAGTCAGCGGGACAGCTGCACGCCACTATTATTATTTATTAAAAATTGTAATTACTTTTAGTACCGAGTCACTTTCTCGTTATACAACATTTAAAGAAAATGTTGATCATGAAAATATTGATTTTTAGATTTTTATGGATGTATTTGTTTTTAGTTTTCCTTTGCCAAAAAGAAGTAGTTTCCTATGCTCAAAGCTGGTCACTAAACTAGTTGACCGATTTTGAAGAAATAGTTTTCTTTTTTGGTAAAAAATAGTGAAAACTAGGTTGTTTTAAAAACTACAGATTTTTATCAACCTTTGCTCAAATGTAGTCCTTACCTATCCAGCCAAAAGTTACTAACTCCAAAAAAAAAAAAAAAAAAATTAGTTTAGAAGTTAATGACAAATATGAAAATAAGTCCGCTTTTGGTCATGTCCAACCTTTAAAGGGTTCATTACTCTAGTCTAGTTCTAAATTTGAAATATATGATGGTTCGTAAGTCTGATTTTTCCATGTCTCAGGGCTATTAAAAAAAATGAAGCTCTTTTTGTCAAAAAAACTTGTAAAATGATTTTGATCAAATTTAGCTCAAATATAGTCAATAAATATAGTCAGCTCAAACAGAACTTAAATAGATCTCTGGATTCCCAAAAAATCCGGTTTAATAGCCATTAGAAAAAAAACTAGGAAATCAGGCTTTCTTTAAATCAATTAGATTTTTAAAAACTCAAGGTGAGTAATTCAAGTCGGTGTTATAAATTTGAAATAAATAAAAATGTTCAGTTTTAGAACAAATTTGGAAAAAAAACACTAAAATGAACTCTTAAACTACTTACTGGCTTGGTTTTTTCCTTGATTTGTGATTTGAACAGTATAAATTCTTTTATTTCAAATTTGGGAACATTGAATTTTGTACGTGACCAAAATCTTCAGTAAAGCCCTAAAAAAAATTGAGCGAGAAGATTTTTGTAATTTTTTTGCACAATTTTTTAATTATCTTGTCTTAATTTTAGAACCTTTATTGTTTCAGGCAAGGAACGGATGAGGCAGATTTAGTTCCCGCAAGACAAGCTAACGCTCGATGCCCTCAAATAGTAATACAGTTCTATGAAGAGCGTCTTACATGGCACACCTCAAGCCACGATGAAGAAGACAACAAAGACGCTTAATGTGTAATATGTTCTCCTTTATATCTGTAATTTGTAATCCTTTCTTTTTTTTTAATCTCATATAGTTTAAGAATTAATTTTGTACAATTAGTTTGTGTATGTTTTTTTTTAAATTTAATTTTAAGAGTGTATATTTTTCATGGTTAAACAATTTAACATAAGAACTATAAATGTCAGACAATGGGGAAAGAAGTACCCTGGTTAGTTGTCTTCAAAATTTTTTTTATCAATATTATCACCTGAACATTAACTGTGTAGTTGTACCTAACTATGATAAATGTCTGATTTTTTTTGTCAATAGTAGCCCCGAAAGTAAAATGTAAAATTGTTACCCACTATGATAACATTTAACCAATATTATCACCTGAACATTAACTGTGTAGTTGTGCCTACCTATGATAACATATGATGTCTAATTTTTTGTCAATATTAGCCCCTTAAAGTGAACGTAAAATTGTATCAACTACGATAACATTTACATATTTTTGAAATCTTTTGTTCGTCAATATTAATGTCCAAAAGTCAACTGTAAAATTGAATAAATATTGTTCATTAAATATTTTTTTTATTATAATTTGGACTCTAATTAATTTTTTTATTTAACTATAAACCTTTACCTGCTTTATTATAAAACAAATTTTCATAAATGCCTGTCAATAAAAACAAAAATACATCACTACAAATCAGTGGTAATCCCAGAAACATTATATGCCAGTGAAACTCTCTTCCAAATCAAAAACAATAAGACGGGCGCTGCTTAAGACAGAAAGAAGGATCATCAGAACGTGTCTCAACAAAAGCTACCGGAAAGACAGGACCTGGAGAATAGCCACCAATGAAACAGTATACAAATATATCGACCCAGTTCTCAGTATAATGAAAAAACAAAGAATTTCCCACTTCTTTCACATATTAATAATGCCGGAGGACAGAATCCTAAGACAACTGGTAATGAGAAGCATCAACAGGAGAACACAGGAAATATACATCACACAAGTCCTCAGAGACCTCAGTGAAATAGGACTGAAAATGGATGATGCAACAGACAATTGTAAAATAACACGCATTCTTAAGACTAATAAATTTAAAGTGGATAAACCGAAGAGACACAAGAAGGTAGTGATCACAGATGCCGTCTGGAAGCAACCATCTGATCGAATGAGGGATTATTGGAGAAAAAAATTACAGCCCAATGTTAGGAAGAACTGAAATTTAGACTACAGTGGTCCCATGAGGCCAAAAAAACAAATTTTCAGACAATGGTGGCCTAAGAGTATTTATTAGTGAATTTAAGCTGTTGTGGTCATCATAGTACCTTGAAATAAACATGATCCTGATTTCTAGATAACTTTTTGAGAGGTTATTCGACATTTTATATATTTATGACTATCAGAAATTGACCTTCTGAAGAAGCAATAGTAAACAAAACTTGCGGTAAGTTTTCATTCTTAATTTAATTTGAAAGTTTTTTAAATTTAACAACATGGCTTTTTCTAGGTTTTTTCATGGTATACTAAGTTCACTGGTTTTAAGTACTAGCGTAGTTCACGTTTATAAAAAAAAATTGCTACAATGCTAATACGTAGCAAGTCACCCCGTGTATGACAGGGTTCTATTGTATCAAAAATTATTCATATTTTAAATAAGTTATGACTTAGTTATGGAAGGTTTTAGTTTATGTACATATATATATATATATATATATATGTATTATATTAATACTCTAGCATTACGATTTGAATAAACGTGGCACGAAAATTGATTTTATTAGGACTATTTTTTTCTAATCTCCAAATCTACTGTCATGTGGCCTGTTGTGTGGTGGAAGCAGGGCTGTATAGGAAATATGCTGAACGAACCAAGTATAAGGTAAAAGCTTTGTGAATTAGTGTTTTACAAGAACGTGCACATAAACCTAAAAAAAAATCAAACTGAACAAAGGACTACAATTAAAGCATATAATTATTGTTAGACATTATAGAGAGCCATTCAGAACGAATGTAGAAGCCTTCTGGAGTTGTTTTGATTTATGAAAGCGTACAACCATATGCTGATGCCCTAACCTGACAGCTTCTAGCACAATTGTTGTTGTTTTCCAATGGCTTCCGCTGGCTCACGTCATCTTTGATCTTGCTTCCCAGTATAGGCCAGGGAGGTCTCCTCTTCTCTGCTTCTCTTCATCTAATTTTCTGCAGACCAGGAGGTGGTCCTTGTTCATGATGGTGTCTGGGCATTCACACAATGTGCAGTTGTCATAGTTTAATATCTTAATTTTCTTCAGGTGTACATTCAGACAGTCGTGTCCAGTTGTCAGCCGAAAGACCGCGACAGATGTCCTCCTCTGGAGATCCTTGACCTTCCCATACAAGTCGAATACATTCTCATAAGGCTTGTTCTTTATGTCTTCCTTGACTTTGTTGGTAAATTCAAGATAAGATGTTCGTTTCAGTGCACTAATCCTAGCCTCCAGTGTGAGCATTCTTTTTGGTTTCTGCACTATAAGGGTTCCTTGTTTGGCCAGCTTGTCTGCCCGCTCATTCCCTTGTAGCTCCTAGCACAATTCCGATGGGAAGTTTTCTTTTGCCCATTGAGTAGCCCAGATCTTCCAAGTAATTTTTATACACTCAACTCATTCTGTGATGGATTTGTGCTGTGATTCGCTTCTGTTTACAGAAAACTGTCTTTACAGTTTGCACTTGGCAGGACAATCAGCAGATATGGCCATGTTTATAAGCGTGCAGCTCAGCTCAAAATGGCATTTTGAAGTTGAAAGTGGCAGCGGTTACAGTAAGAGAGTTGTGCACAACTCTGCTATCTACTGCTAGACTTGTCACTTCATGGTAGATTAGGAGGTTGAAAAAAAATATTCTAGCTCTCGTAGTAATAGCTCGAACAAGTTTGTTAGTGTATTCCTTCACAGTTTCACGATGGCAGTCATTTTAAATTTTAAAGTCGGTATTTCGTATCTAATTTTGTCTTATAAATATGATTTTACTACCATAATTAGCGTTAAAATGTGCACAAATTGGCACTTTAAATTGTCAATGTATAATTTGTAAATTTAACGTCTAATTTATAAAGATTTTATGATTGATTATAATGGTAAAATCAGATTTTCAAAAAAATGTGAATATTTTTTTGAAATTTGCTTCTATCTGCAACAGTTCATAATTTAAAATAACCTATAAACTCCATTTTCTAAATAAATACCAATATACAAAGGGTAAACAATACATTACAGACCTGCCGTAATGATTATGCAGTTCATACATCTCAGCCCCACGCTATCATGATATCGAGAGACCTAAAATATTAGGCTCCAGCAGCATTTTATTATGTATTAATTTATCCAGTTGAACTTGGCGGAAAATCATATGTACACAGATTTCAACTAATGATCCACATTTTGTACATTTAAGTTTTCAACAAGAACTTGAAATTTGAAATAATTTGCGTTAAAGATAACATGGAGCCATAAACTCAAACGAGAATAATGACATCCCCTGATGTAGGTAGGACAATTGAATTTGTACATTTCCTGTATTATTAATTTTTAAAAAATGGCCTAGTTTATAGCGTACTGGGCTTACACCTCGAGGACCCGGGTTCGATTCCTGGCCAGGGCTTGGCATTTTCATACGCTATAAATCATCCCATTGTCTGCATTAGTCCAAGTGTGCACAATAGTCGGAAGTTAAACACCAAAAAAAAAAGTTTTTAAAAAAATGTATTTTGATCGGATAAAGAAGTTATTCTTTAATTTTCCAAATTACAAAGTTTCAATAACAATATTTTGAATTATAATTCCCTCTATAAAAATGTTGAAAAATTAGACGATTAAAGTTTTAGACTAAATTGTACAAGCAATTTTAAGAGAGTTCTACACCTGATAGTTAAAACTGGGATTCCCAAGTGTGTTCTCATCAAGTACTTTGAGATAAAAAATGTTATCAAGAAGTTGGTTGAGTAATTTCACCAGGAAATCAAATGTTTCAAAGCACAATGGCTTCAAAATGTAGTAAACAATGTTTACCATTAGTTGCTGGAAGATCCATTTGTAGTTCCCAAGTTTTTTTAAAGGTACCAGTTTGCTTAGATTTAAACTTAACATTTATTACAATACTTCCATTTTGGACCGATACGCCAGAATTCCTGTTAAAAAAAGACAGGAACTGACTTCAAAAGTTGGTTTCAACTGACTGAAGATCGTTTTATTTCATTTCCAAGTTCTAGAACTTCTTTATAACTGTGATTTACTTCACAATTCCCATAAAATAATGTTATCTCAAAATCTAATTCATATTATATTTCTGAAAGTTTGTTTGTTTGTTATTCAATCACGCTTTAACCACTGGACCAATTGAGATGAAACTTGGTACGTATATGGTTTAAGTATCAGAGATACATATAGGCCTATTCCCGTTTTATAAAACGTCATTATACTACTTACCCAGCCCAAAATAATTATCAGTTTTTAGTTTTGTAACATCTGTTAACTATAGTTAGGTTTAATTACTGTTTACTGAACATGAGATTTAGGCTCCTGAGATGGACATAGATCTAATCCCATTTTTCAAATCTTAATCTATGTTTTATTTATTGCAAAATTATTGTTTTTAATGTTACATTTTCATCTAATAATCACAATCTGGTATTTTTCATTTAAGACTATTCAATGTTTTTAAAGCAGAGTGCAGAATATATATATTATATACAATTTTATTAGGATACCTTAATTGTAAGGTAGTATATATATTTGTGTAATTACATTATATGAAAAAATGGTAAATATGCAGTGCAGCATCTATTGGAGTTTTCGATATTTTTCTTACTAAAATGCTTTATTATGTGCCCAAAAGCAAAAATCCAAAATATGAAAGCAGGAGAAGTACGATAAAAATCGAAAATAAAAGTGATCAACATAACCTCAAAATTGCTACCGGCGAAAATCGGTACCGTGTTGTACTGATTTTAGACATATTTTTATTGTTTTACTGATCTACAGATCAGTGAAATAATAAAAATACGTCTAACACGGGTTTGGGTGATAGGAAACCCATTTTTTTAAAAGAATAGTGCATAACCTAAGTGACACGGTTGTTAGGCCTATCACGGTGATGTGTGAAAAAAACCTTTAAATTTTTTAAAAGAATACTAAGTATATTAACTGACACGGTTATTAGGCCTAACACGGTGATGTGTAAAAAAACTTTTATATTTTTTTTAAAGAATACTACATATCCTAACTGATATGATTGTTGGGCCTATCATTGTGATGTGTGAAAAAAACCTTTATTTTTTTAAAGAGTATCCAAACCTTAACTGACACGGTTGTCAGGCCTAACATAGTGATGCGTGATAAATCTTTATTATTTTTTTAAATAATACTCCATGAGCTCACTAACATAGTTGTTAGGCCTAACACGGTGATGCATTAAAAGAACCTTTATTTATTTTTTTCAAAAGAGTACTCCATAACGTAACTGACACGGTTGTTGGGCCTAATACGGTTATGCATGAAATAAAACTTTATATTTTTTTTAAAGAGTACTCCATAACTTAACTAACACGGTGATGCGTGAAAAAACCTTTATATTTTTTTAAAGCGTACTACATATCCTGACACGGTTGTTGGACTTATCACGGTGATGCGTCAAAAAACCTTTATATTTTTTTAAAAATTACTAGGCTACATATCCTGACACGGTTGTTAGGCCTAACATAGTGATGCGTGAAAAATCTTTATATTTTTTTACAGAATACTCCATTAGGAAACTAATATGGTTGTTAGGCCTAACACGGTGAAGCATTAAAAAAACCTTTATTTATTCTTTAAAAAAGAGTACTCCAAACCTAATTGACACGGTTGTTGGGTTAAACGGTGATGTAGGAAAAAAAATTAATTTTTTTAAAGAGTACTCCAAAACTTAACTAACACGGTTGTTGGTCCTAACACGGTAATGCATGATCTTTAATGTATATTATGATTGCGGGCAAAGCCGTGACGGGTAACAGCTAATCATATTATATTTCTGAAAGTTTGTTTTTGTTTATTTGTTTGTTATTCAAATAAACTTTAACTACTGGACCAAATGAGATTACATTTGGTGTGAACACGTTTTAGGTATCTGAGATAAACACAATACTATTCCAGTTTAATTGTATAATAATGACTTTTTAATAATACTGTATTTTATTAAAATATGACATGACCCTCTTTTAGCGTATCGAGTAGCAAAAATTTATATGTCTTTGCTGAAAACCATAAATCATATAATATTGCATATAGCAATATATTAAAATGAAATGACCTATTCTGATTTTGAAAATTGGCTATAAATTTTATTGCTTACATTATAATTGCAGGCAAAGCCGCAACGGGTAACAGCTAGTGTAAAATATTTTTTATTTTACATTTTCCTGTTTATTTTTTTTATAATATTTACTGGATTTCTGTAAGCAGATAAATTTTACTCTGTTTATTTCAAATAAACTTGTAAATAATAATAATAAATATTACAAATTTAACCCGGTAAATAAATAATTAAAATCAAATGACTGAAATAACCAGCAACTGTAGTGGTGAGATCTATCCATGTTAACCAATGAACTTTTTATTTTTATATGGAAGACAAAGTGTACAGATTTCTTAAATTGAAATCTGTACATTTTGTCTTCCAAATTAAAGAAGTAACTCATTCTTACCAAACATTGTAACTATTTTTATATTTTTTTTAACTGAAGATATTTTCCTTTCATTTTGATAATATTCTGATATGACTAAAATTTTTCAATCTCAGTTTCTTAAGTCTCGTTCGGAAAAATTGTTGGTGCTTTTTAATTTTAATTATATTTTGCTTATGAATACATGAGCTTGAATAATGCCGCCTCGGTGGCCTAGTTGATAGCGTACTGGGCTTTCACCCCGAGGACCCTGGCTTGGCATTTTTATACGCTATAAATCATCCCATCGTCTGCATTAGCCCAAGTGTGCACAATAGTCGGACGTTAACCCTAGAAAGCTAAACTATCGTAAAAATTGCGAGGGCGTTTTGTTTTTTTTAATTTACCCCCTTTACCTAAGACAATGGACTTGCCCAACCAGTTCCGTGCTTTACTTGGGTCGCCTTATCATTTAGTGTTTGTCGTGCTCCTGTGCAAGTTGTAAATTTAGCTCTGCTGTCAATCGATCGTAAATTTTACGATAGTTTAGCTATAATGTTTGGATTTTTCTTACATATTCATTTCTTTTATATTAGTTTATTATTGAATGAAAAGTGATAATATTTTGTTCTTACGAGTAATTTTAGTAATAAATAAGTCGGTTTAGTAATAAATAAGTAGTTTTAGTAATAAATAGTAAAAATGAGTCGGAAGTTTACTGACATTGAGATTTTAGAATACCTGCAACAGAGTAAAAATGATTGTAAATCTGACGATTCCGGATCGGACGATGAAGTAGATCATGTGGTATATGATCAAATTTGCTATGCAAATACACCACAATCTTATTGAGCCATGGCTTCAACAGCTGTTCCAGTACCCAAATTTGACCTCCAAACTCCAGCAATCTTTTGCCGATTTGTTAAAAGTTCCTGTGCCAGGCAAGGCTCAAAACCTACCACGAACAATTTGTGGGATTTGCCCATCCGTCAAGAGGAGGATGACAACGGTCTACTGCTGCAGCTGCAACAAGGCAATCTGCGCTGAGCATCGCGGAAAGTGATGTATCAACTGCGTTAAGGACTTTTAAATTTTCAAATTTGACACAAAATGTATATAATGACGTATTTAAAATAATTATATTAATTTAAGTTTAAATTTATATTCAGAAGTATTTTTTATGTAACTAAATTAAACTATCGTAAATTTTACGATAGTTTAGCTTTAATGTAACTTTTGAACAGTTTATCTTTCTAGGGTTAAACAAAAAAAAAAAAAAAAAAAAAAATAGCTTGAATTTTTTTTTTTTTTTGTGTTTAACGTCCGACTATTGTGCACACTTGGGCTAATACAGACGATAGGATGATTTATAGCATATAAAAATGCCAAGCCCTCGCCGGGAATCGAACCCGGGTCCTCGGGGTGAAAGCCTAGTGCTATCCACTAGGCCACGAGGTGGCAATTAGCTTGAATAAGTAGCCAGTATGATCGCCTTGACCAAAATAAAAACTAACTGTATGCTTCATTTATTACTGCCATATTATCATATGTTCTTGATAAACTATTATTATAATAATATTGATTTAATTTATGTGCGTAAACAAGTAAAGACTATAAAGCTAGCCTGGTTATCGGTGATCCTGAGACATTAGTGCTCCCTCAGTAGAAAAGGATCAAATTTAATGATTTCCTTAATGTTCTTTGTGCTTGTAATTATGTATAAATTTCATTAAAATATGTTTTATGTACCTTAATTGAATTATAAACTTCGATAGATAAATAAATTGTGTCAAACTTACAAACTTGAAATATAAGGTCAACCACTAGACGACTCCATATTCGGTTACCCTTGTTTTACTATTTATTTTTTTGTGATAAAATTGTCTCCACTATACAAAAACCATTGAAATTATATTGGTTGTGCAAGAAATTGATGAAACATTATTTTATCCGACACCTTAGAAATATGATTTTTCTTCAAAATCCACTCTGTTGATTTTGATCAAATTTAAATTCTAAGTACACAGAGAATATGAGGATCATTTCTTTCAGGAAATAAGCCGCCTCGGTGACCTAGTTGATAGCGTACTAGGCTTTCACCCCAAGGACCCGGGTTCGATTCCCGGCCAGGGCTTGGCATTTTCATACACTATAAAATCATCCCATCGTCTGCACTAGCCCAAGTGTGCACAATAGTCAGATGTTAAACACCAAAAAAAAAAAAACTTTCAGGAAATGTCAACAAAAAAAAAAATGAAAAATATTTCAATTTAATTAAAATGGGGTATCAAATTGTGATCATATATGACATTGTGTATTAAATCGTATATACATCTTTTAATTGATATGAAAAAGTATGGTAAAAATGTAACTATTAGAATTTCTTTTGAATTGTAAATTTCAATTTTTTCCGCATTTGGTACATTGCTCTTGAGTTATTGATGTGCATTAGGGGTTAAATAAGTTAAAAAGTCTTTCAGTTGCTTAAGGAACCAAATGATTTAAGTATCCTTGTTTTCCACTTCGGAGCATCGTAAACATTTGATACTACTCAGAGTTATTTGAAAGTAAAAAGTAGTTTGTGCGGAAAAACATTGTTAGTTATTTATTTCAATTATACTATGTGCAGCGATTATTTTCCTAATGAAGAAAATATTGACTTCTTCTGTGTTAATGAAATTGATTGCAAAGTAACGGCTATTTCTTCGATTGAAGAAGATAAATGTTTGTATGTTTTAATATAAAAAGCTTGAAGATACTGTTGCGTTTTAAAATCCGATTCTGTATTCTTACTGTTATTTTCTAGTGATGCCAAAGTTACCTTTGAGGAACTGAACGATTTTTTCCTCAGTTTACTCTTGTCTTGTAATTCTGAATATTCGAAATCAAGTAGACTGTTTTTGCATAAATTTTCAGTTAAACCTGTACACTTTTTTAAAAAAATACCTTCGTCATCTATTTTTTCAGCAAGAGAACATAAAATTTCATACACGCTTTTACACTTCTTGTCGTACAGAAAACTTTCGTTTGTAGGTTTCATTAAAAAATTAACATGTTTCGAAAAAATCTCAAGGTAACGTCCTTGTAATTCCGGAGATTCTAATTTTAATAAATTTTGCCTCAAATTTTCAACAGAAAAATCCCAATCGCTGTGGGTAATTGTTTTGTTTAAATCTTTTAATACTTGTACAGAATTACTCTGATAAAATAAATGAGGATTATTGTGGCGAAAGATTTCGTCTTCGTATAGTTTATTATGATAAGAAAATTCTTTTGACGCTTCTGTATTGATTTGTTTCAGCATTGTATTTACCTCACCGCTTACAAATAAATTTCTAATACAATGATCTAAGTATTGTTCAATACATTTCCAACTAGGTTCATTTTTTACGTTTATGACAATGGCTTCAAAATGTATTAAACAATTTTTTTCATTAGCTACTGGAGGGTCCATTTGTAATTCCCAAGTTTCTTTAAAGGTACCAGTTCGTTTAGATTTAAAGTTAATGTTTATTACAATACTTCCATTTGGACGTATAACACCAGAATTTCTGTTGAAAAAAAAGACAGGAACTGACTTTGAAAGTTTAAATGGTTTTATTTCATTTCGCTGCAACTGCCATTTATACCTGATACTGACTAGGTTATAATTTATAAGTTCTAAAACTTTTTCATATCTGTGATTCACTTCACAATTCCCATACAGTAATGTTATCTCAAAATGTTGTAAAACATTTTCCTTTTTACTTGTGCCTGTATATTTTTTTATATTATTTATTTCAGCAGGATTTCTGTAATCAATCGGGACTTTATTATATGTTGTGATAGATTTTTTGTTATTTTTTTCAAATGATTTTTCGGTTGTGTGGATATTGGCTTGTGTTTCTTTATGATCTATGTTAAAATTATAAAGTTTTTTCGTTTTCGAATGATTGATTTGATCAAAAATTAATGTTCCTGACACTGAAATGTTAACTTGTTCAGCTTTATTCGCTAAATGTGGTAGACTTTCTCCGTTCATTATTTTTTGGGTGGTTTCTGGCTTAACAAAGATTTTGTTTTTAGAATCTTTCTTTGTTATTCCTTTAATGCAATTTTTGGTATGTTCTAATTTAGAGTCAAGTAAATTAGTTTCTATGTCATATTCAAAACTTTTACTGGTCTTGTAGTCGTATTGACTGGTTAAACCTATGTTCGAGTTTGGTAGTGTTTTAAATGTTGGTCTTTTTGTGTTTTGTAGTTGTTTATGTATCATTAACTCTTCTGAAGATTTCTGTGATGCTAAAAAAATTGTTGAAGTTTTTGGTATTTTAATGTTTTGTTGGGGCACAGATGTAATTGCTTTGTCTGACTCCCGTATTGCTTTTCTTAAATTTGTTGTTGCTAATATAGTACCTGGAGACATTTCATTGCATTCACAAAGTGAATTATCATGCTCAATACATTTTGCATTAAAGTTTGTAGATTTGTTTGATGTTGACAAAATTGAATTTGCTTGTGTTGTCATATTTTTTGCACCAGGTGTTGAAGATGCTTCTAATTTCAATAATTTGTTATCTTTGTACTTTCTTTCTTCAGAGATATTTGCATTATCATTTACTTGTACGGGATCCACTGTTTTTATTAATTCCAAAATATGTTTTCTTGGCTCTGAAATGTTTCCTTGTTCTTTCATAACATTATTGATAGAAGAATTGTTTCCCTCAGTTTGATAAATATATTCATTTTTATAATATTTTGACTGTTGCAATAGTACAAGCTTTATGCAAACCCAGTCATGTTCAAGTTCAATATTTTCGTTATTAGTATAGTTTTCAATATTTATTTTCAAATCTTTAGACTCATACTGTTCAGATATGTAGGTAGCATTTTTCTCATCAAAGTAATTATTATTTTTGGAATGTTTTTTGTAAAATTCTGAGGTATCTAAAGAGGAAATATTGTTCTGATGAAACTGTCTTCCAAAAACTATTAAATCTTCAAACATGGGACGGTGGATTTTTGTCCTAGTATTTGTTTCTATTTCTGCTAGTGCTTTATTAACTGTACAGGATTTTTTCCACTTTGCTATGCCAATTGAGCCACTATTTTCTATTCCTTGCTCTAATAAAATTTCATTTGAAGTACATATGTATTCTGGAGAAGGTGGAGCAGGATCAGGTTTAGTCCTATCATACTTTTCTACAATAAAACAAGGTGGTAGGTCTGTGTAAGTGCATTTCAAAGAGATGGGAAACTTCCAAAAATTTGGATGTACTCCATAATGATCACTTTTTATATAACATTTTGCTTTTTCCATAAACATTTTTTCTTGATTTATATATCGTTGTTCATTTATAAATCTATTCATTAACAAAGATTTGGGTTTTCTGTCTATCATTTTTTCTAAATTTGAATACTGTTTTTTGTATATATTTAACCATTTATCCCAATTTTTTAGCCGACTATCTCCTTCTGAATTTTCATTTAAAAATCCTGAAATTCTTTCATTTTTACTCAGTATAAAATTATGAATGTCTCCATTAAAGGTTTGATACTGTAAATAAAAAGTATTAAAGTATGATAAACATCTAAAACATAGAAGGAAAAGCTTTGTTCAACAAAGGTTTGTATATATTTTCAATACAAATATAATTTATTCATTACCATTGCCAAATGAATATTATTTCACTTACCTTATTACTAAAAATGATTTAACTAATTGAATATTATTACTTTAAAAATATGAAAAAGAGGAACAATATACATAATATAAAACTGAATATAAAAAAATAATTATTTTTCAAACACATAAGACCTAATTTAAAATTTATTTCTTATAAAAAAAAGTGTGAACTAATTCTTGTGTTAGATTTATGAACCTAAAGGATTACCTAATCTAAAATATTATAATGCCATTTATAATAAATTAATTTTAAACCAGTCAATTTTTTTGTAAAATTTCAGTTTTACAATAACATTTAAAAACAGATTACTATAATGCTAGGTTTAGGCTGAAGGTAGATGAAATTGCATTGCAAATACACACACTTTAGACATTTATCTTTAGTATAACAGTTTCATTAGATCATGAAATTACAGGCTTCAAATCGCTGTTAGGTTGGTGCCACACCATATGTTTAAGCCGCAGAGGATGGATCACATTTAGGCCGGTTGGTGGTACAAAAAGTGCACCAAAATACCGAAATTCCTCTGTTTGACGAGAAGGTTGACATTATCGACAATGACGGATTTAGCTAATGTATGATGAAAAATACAATATTTCCCTACGTGCAATTGTGTTTTATATATTATTATTATCTGCGTATAGACCCTGTTGGATCACGCAAAGCACTCCGACTCATGTCTTGCTCCTTCTAATCCTCCACACCTCCCTCATCCTGTCCCCATGGATCATCTTCCGCTCCTCCGTCAATTTTACCCCTGCTCTCTTTAAGATTTCATTCTCTGGGACCCTATATATATATATATATATATATATATATATATATATATATATATATATATATATATATATATCACAGAACGCAACTACAAATAGCAAAAATATACAGTTGGTCCCCATTATTTGTTTATTTGTACTATAGTATTGTGAATATATATATATATATATGGTCGAATTTATAGTTAGTTTATTCAAAAATTTTAATTTATCTGTCGGCCAAACTTAGAGCAATAAAAAAAAAAAAAATCTATGGTTGAACTTTATTAATATGTAGTCTACTTTTATTTTAGTTATAAATGTATGTCTTTAATCTCTTAATTCATAATAATAATTATTATTAAGAAAGCAAGACATTTTTAAAAAACAGCTGTTCATGCTCATTGAGGAAGGTTATTTTTTATTGAGTGATGCAAATTTTGTGAAGGCTTGGCGGAACTTGATTTTCATTTTTTCAATAAACCAACCTTCCGTAATAATAAAGCAATGGCCAGTGCCATTCATATTCAGCCGATGGCATTCGACGAACTCTGATTCTGTGCTACAAAGAGTGTGATCAAATTGGCTGAAATTGGGCAAAAGCATGTGCTTGGTGCTCGGTGCGTGCTTTTGTTTTATACAGTCCTATAAGAAATAACATGATGTGAGGTTATAAGCAGCGAGCAAGTGATATTGTCGCATTGATACTTCTAACAGGCAAATTTATTTTAACATTTATAATTTCGAGAGTATTGTGCAGTACGTCATTATACTACATAATATGAAATACATATTAGTAACTGGTGGTGTTATTAGTGGAGTTGGAAAAGGTGTTATTGCAAGTTCTTTTGGCACCATTTTAAAATGTTGTGGAATTAATGTTACGTCAATTAAAATAGATCCTTATATTAACATTGATGCAGGAACATTTTCTCCATATGAACATGGTAATATATGTTTATAAAATTATACTGATTGTTTTCTATTATCAGATTACCATGTGACATTGAATTGAACTTCGGGATCTAGGTTAGGATTACCCTTTAAGGCCACAAGTTATTATTTTTTCATTATACCTAATAAGTTTTTGTAGTTAGCATATAGCCTATTAGATTTGGAGAATAAAATATTGTATTAACCATGTTAGTAGGTTGTACTTATAGACCAAAATCTATAAGTTAACAATTGTCGGTATTTGTGATTGTCAGTTGTTTTACTAAAGTTGCCCAACATTAATAATCCAAAATATAAAAAATCAGAAGCAACAGGAAGTTACAAACCATTACTATTGTGTGAAAATGACTAATTTTGTAATTACTGTTGCAACAGTAATAAAACAGCTGCTGTTCACGCATGAAATCATGCACACTCCACAGCTTCATGCTATGCTATTTTAAAATACCTTATGCAATGTCGTCACAAAATAGTTGCATTAAGAGTTGAATAAAATTGTAATTTACTATGTAAGAAACTTTTAAGATCACTAGTAATCTTACAGGTGTCTCGCTGAAGTAGAAATACCAATGGAAGTTACTGAAATAATAGGAAAAACCTAAAATGAGTTATCAGCAGGCCTATTATGATTGTTGACCTAGTTAGCATTGGAAATATACTACCTTGGCATAGTAATATATAGCACGCTCCTTGCAATGTAGCCTAATGATGTAACAAAATATATTTTTTAAAATTGCATAAAATCATAAATTAATTACCTAAATGTTCCATTGATTTATAGTATTGTATTTAATAATAAAATAGATGGTAATAGAACAAAAATGTAGTTTAACAACATTAAAATAAGCAGTGTCTATTAATTACAAAAATACTGACATGCAGTTAGGTCTAGTTGCTATAAGCTAGATCAAAAGTAGGCAAACATGATATGGTCTGAAAATCATAAATTAATTTGGAAAGAGGCAAAAATGATACACTGTGAGTATAATTTATATTTAAGCAAATAATTGATAACCTAGTTAAAGCTAATGGACAATCCTATCGGCCAACTGTAGAAATAAGGTCTTTTGACTATCACTAATTAAAAATGTGTACTTAATTGTAAATAATAAAGACTGAAGTTTTAACAGTTAAACAATGAGAGAGTTACTACTTGTCTCAGCGTTGCCCATTGTAAAGGTGATTGTTGCTTTAATGAGATTGTGAGTCATCTTTGTCTGTACTCTGCACCTCATGGTTGTGGTTCAGGACTTGTATTTACTGTCATAAGCTGTACCCTTTCTGTTAACGCTGATCCTGTGTCCTCGTCAGTAACTGGCATAAAGTATGGATGCTAAAAAAATTCATGAATATGGATTTTAATCAGGATAAACTCTTTAGAAAATAAAATAAAAAGTTGCCCTCTGTTCAGTTTCCTTACTCTTTTCCTAAATCCATCCAAGCTCTTGAATCTTGGAGTACATTTTCCCATCAGTCATCACAGTCCTGTTTGGTGTGTGTTTCTCATACCGAAGGTGATCCCTGGGAGGTTTTCTGCTTCTAGGTTAAATTAGAAGCCCCTTTGCTACTGCCGCTTCTCTTTTCAGTTTTCACTCCTCATAGACACTTAATGTGAAGTAGACCGTCACCTTACTGATTTGAAATGTTCAACCTTCTTTCTCATTTCTTTCAGTGTAGGTTGGGAATGTTCACATAGTGTCCCTATAGTCTGCTGAAGTTCATTACTTATGAGTTATTTGGGGTTAGGTACAGCCCTAGTTTCCTCCACCTTCGTGCTATTTTCACTTTTAGGCCACTTCTCAAGGAGTTTGAGAGCTTTGTAGATTTGATGGAAGTGATCAAAATTCATTAAGTAACTAAGAAAAAAAAACTCCACCCATACAGATCCCTGTATGCCTCGGTAAGGTTAGATAAAACTGGAGATTGGCTGGTTAAAGCTAATTAAAACTAAGCTTTTCCATAACCACACAGCTTTTGACATAGGCTTAGCTGTTCCACTTTGTTTGAATTGGGAGATATACCCCAAGAGCAAATAAGTTAAAAAAGGTTTGATCCAGCTGGGCACCTCGTGGATTTTTGGTACTCTTAATGTGTGAGCCTTTGAGCAGTGACAGATTACCCGTCTGGTTATGAGTAAACAAAAAAATTAGGGCGTGTAATATTTAAAAAGAAAATGTATGGAGGCTATAACGGAAACATATGTACATAATTTTAAACACACTGTTGATATTGGGATGCTTCTGATGACAAATAGTAAATTCCTTTTCAGGATACTTAAAGTGAATCTGAAGGGTCTGTTTTTATATTTGTGGTTTGACGTAGGAGGGTGCAAATTGGTTTGAGCCTAAGTCTCGCTGAACATGTAATCTTTGTGCAACGGTGATTATAACCTTTACCGTTTTCCAGGAAAAATGAACATGTAATCCATCACTACCTCTAAGAGGCTTCATTCGCACGATGCAAGCTGGTTGCAAGCAGCCAACTTGCAATTTTACTCATAGATAAATTAGTCTTGTTGTTCTACTATTTAAAAATGTTAACCTGTTCTGTTTTTGCCTGTACTGGTAATGAAGAATAGGATTTGTCAAAATTAACATTTTGAATTTTGAATACAATTGCAATTCTTTCTCTTTATTGAGTAGTCTGTGAAACTTAAGAATTTATGAACAATTAATTAATTTATTACAGGTGAAGTTTATGTTCTGGATGATGGTGGAGAAGTGGATCTTGATTTGGGAAATTATGAAAGGTTTTTAGATATTACATTACACAGAGATAATAACATAACCACCGGTAAAATCTACCAACAAGTGATAAATAAGGAAAGACGGGGAGATTACTTAGGCAAAACTGTTCAAGGTGATTATGTGATTAGTACTTTAAATGTTAAGTAATTTGAGGTGTTAGTTCCATCAGGAGTTAATGTGGTTGTAGATTGTCTTGTGAGCTGAGTATCATGGTCTTAATGTCAGCTCTGTAAATAAATAAAAATAAAATAAGTATAAAACTCATTAGTTTTTAATTGTGCTTTGTTGCGCAAATAAAGGCCAGAGATTGTATTCATACAAGTTCTGACCTGAGTTACCATACGTCCAGATTATATGAAGGTTTTAAAATTGAAAATATCTCTACCGGTACAGTTGGGAAATTACATTCTGCACTTCACTTGATCATCTGTATTGCGTCCCATTACCATTACTATTTACAGTGCAGACCATTTCTTTGACAGTTTGTTCACGTCGTTATGTGTAAAAATTATGAACTGTTTTCCTAGTTTTTTGAATGCTTATTGAGCCTAAAATTAATGTTAATTTAGTATAGCCTACTACTCCTTCACAAAATGCCAAAATGTGTGTTTTTAAAAAAAAAAAAAAAAAAAAAAAAACTAGCTAAAAGAAAGATACAAGTTTCTGAAATGGTGCTAAAATAATAATGACCACAGGCAGTTCCACATTTTCTGTGTATCACCAGTACAGGATAACATTGAAAATCATATAAAATTATAGATACAATCAGCGCCTACAGCAAGTTTAAACGCTATTTTTATAATACTGAGGCTGCTAATATTTATATATAGTTTACAGCAAAAAAACAGCAGATTCAACTAAAATTGTTTTAATAAAATCAAAATATTGTGTATTTGTAATTTCTTTCAATTATTCTGTTGTGAACCATTAATCCAACCTTTGCCCACCTGTCCAGTCAGAACAGCTTAAAGAAGTTATGCTAACCCTACCTGCCTAGGACCTATCAGTTTTTTAGCAAAATTTTTCTTTAATCAAATTCTTTTAAATGAAAGTCACGTTTTTTCAATGAAAGTGCTTTCTTCGATAAAAAAAGAAATTTAATAGTTTATAATAATACGGTTTAGGACCTAAAAATATTGCACAAACTTTGTCACGTTACATGCTTTAAATGTTGTATAGCTTATATTGAAACTGATTTAATGTACTGGTGTCATCTTCGTGTTGCATATTTGATCACTGCATCCTACATTATTAACTATTTTAATTCATGCCGTGTGATAGCGTGAACCTGATATTGTGTATTGTGTATTAATAAAAGAAAGTGTTTGTGTGCAATACAGCTAAATCTGTGGTACACAGAGAACTGAAATTTTTAACGTAGGTGTACAGTAGAAGGTCGGACAACAAGAAGCGAGCCAATATAGTCATTTACTGTTTACTTGTGCATTTAAATGTGTGAAAAAATTAATGATCCCGCCAAGTGATAGTTCATTGTGTATTGTGCTTTATGAATGCAAAAAGGACTACCCTATCCACATTTACAGATGGATAACGGAGGTTTAAGGTAATATGAATGCCAGTCAATGGAATGGCGCCATTCCCGATATCCATCAAAACAAAAAAAGCCAAACAAATTCTGAGTGCCAAGAAGGTTATGGTAACAGTTTTGGAATCAACAGGGCGTCCTCATCAACTACATGTTTAAGGTGGTGACTATAAATTCAGCAGCATACTGTAAGACCCTTCACCGACTATGGATTCATATATCATGTCGAGCAACAATGTGCTTCATCATGACATTGCAAGTCTGCATTCTGCACCTTTGACGACAAACTTACTTCAGCAGTTTAAGTGGGAAGTTTTTGAACATCCGCCTTATAGCCCGGACATGGCCTCAAATGATTACAGTTTTTCCCCAAATTAAAGGATTTTTAGGCGGAAACCGCTATGGAAGTGACAACAATCTGAAAGAAAGCATTAGTGAGTGGTTCAACTTGGCGGCAACTTAGTATACAGAAAGCATAGAAAAGCTGGTGAAATGCTAAGACAAATGTTCAAATTTGAATGATGACTATATAGAAGCCAAATTTTAAAATTTTAATTAGATTTTTTAAAATAAAATATTTAGCTGAAAAAGCCACCTCGGTGGTCTAGTGGATAGCGTACTAGGCTTTCACCCCGAGGACCCGGGTTCGATTCCCGGTGAGGGCTTGGCATTTTCATACGCTATACATCATCCCATAGTCTGCATTAGCCCAAGTGTGCACAATAGTCGGACGTTAAACACAACCAAAAAAAAAAAAAAATATTTAGCTGAAAATTAAAACTGTTTACATAGAACATTCATATGGAAAACGTTTGTATTTCGCAATGTGTGCGGGTAATGCTACTTATTTAACCATGTGGAACAGTAGTCATTAACCTTTTGTAATTCAAATGACAAAAAAGTACAGTATAATCTTAATAAATTGATGTCATGCAAATTCAAAATATTATCTGTTTACCAAAATATTTAACTACAATTAATAACATGCATATTTTTCAGTTATACCTCACATCACGGATGCAATTCAAGAATGGGTGGAAAGAGTTGCTAAGCAATCGGTCAGCCATGATGGAGTCACGCCTGATGTAAGACACTAAAATAGTAATAGTTATTTTATTTCAAATACAGTGTTGGATTCACTGAGTGGTATACTATTTCCTTCACAAATGGAAAGTCTATATTATATTGCTATGTGGCATACATCCATTTGTTAGACTGTTTCTAAAAAAAATTCCTTTATGTTCCTCAAATTATAACATACAGTATAATATTTTTTACTGGTTTTTCTTGCTTCTCGGTGAAAAATGAAGTCAACGATTCTAAAGTGAAATGAATTTCGTTATTTGTCAGGCGTGTGTGTGCATTTTTATATGCATAGATGCTGGCATTTTTAAATAATATTAGAAACTTCCATATACATGAGTATTAGTAATTAAAAAGTTTATCGACTCTGTCGACCATATTGAGTCTGTTTCCTATAAGTCTAATTGACTGAGCGAAGCAAGTCTGTTTCGACTGAACTATTTGGCATTTGGTGTGTGTGTGTGTGTGTGTGTGTGTGTGTGTGTGTGTGTGTGTGTGTGTGTGTGTGTGTGTGTGTGTGTGTGTGTGTGTGTGTGTGTGTGTGTGTGTGTGTGTGTGTGTGTGTGTGTGTGTGTGTGTGTGTGTGTGTGTGTGTGTGTGTGTGTGTGTGTGTGTGTGTGTGTGTGTGTGTGTGTGTGTGTGTGTGTGTGTGTGTGTGTGTGTGTGTGTGTGTGTGTGTGTGTGTGTGTGTGTGTGTGTGTGTGTGTGTTTTGTCCAAATGCATTCACCAGTTGTTTTGAAATTTAGTAAGGAAATATCTTGTATAAAGTTTTAAGATATAAGTTTTAATGTATAAAACCTTCAAGTGAGATAAACATAATTTTTATCTTAACAAATAGAGGAGTAATCTGTATTGTTAATTAATATTGGTCATATGGGAAGTAGATTCATTATAGCCAAAAGGGTCAGCAGATTCTTTAAGGGTTAAATTGACTATGTAAAATTAAAAATAAATAAATAATAATAAAAAATAAACAAAAATTTTGCACACAAATAACTTTATTTTGTTGTTTAACTTTCACTTTAACTCAGGTTATTAAAATTTATGATTATTATGTTACATTATTATTGATTTTTCAGAAAACTGTTATTAATCATTCATAAATTATTGATAATATTTCCGTAACAAGTTCCGTTGTTCTAAAAGGCCCTGGCGTCTTTGTTATCGGAAATCGCATCATGGCTGTTTTTAGCGGGATTAACTTTGTTACATAATTTTGGATAAATTTTCATCAAGACTGATTTATTTAATTATGTAATGATTTTTGAAGAATTGATTTTTCACTTATTATGCCTAATTAAAATTTTTATTAAAATGCGTTTCCTAACCCTATTTCTCTTGTTTGGCGCCAACATTGATTAACGTAGTTCCGCGTTCACGCTTAGATTTTTTTTCTAGCTATGTTGATGGCGTCAATATGTCTTCCCTTAGTCTGTTAAGTTATAGCATATTCCTATCTTAGCTTTGATTTGGACATTCGATGCCTGTGAAAATGTTTTTGTTCCTAAAGTGCTCGTTTGGTAATATAATTTAGTTATCCTCATCGATTAAATGGTTATTTTAATAAAGTGAAGTATGCTTAGACTAGGCCTGATGTCATGGCGTCATCGCTTATGTTTGTTTACATTGTTTATCTTAGGTTAGTACAGTGTTTATATTCGAGTGTTTCTAACCTATCCTGCTATTGAATTGTTATAACTGTGAGAAAGTTTGTGTGATATGCTTACTTTATTTCATTTTTACAGGTTTGTATTGTAGAACTAGGGGGAACAATAGGGGATATAGAAGGCATGCCTTTTGTAGAGGCATTTAGGCAGTTTCAGTTTAGAGTGAAGAAAAAAGAAAACTTCTGCTGCGCTCATGTATCGCTAGTACCTCAAGTAAGTAAGATACTGCTATTACTATACTACATGTCCTTTACTGGTGTCAGGAAGCAGCGTAGCTAAGTTTGTATGATAAAAGTCTTTTATTTACTATGCACATTTTACTGACAGGTAGAAACATTACTTACATTGGGTTTTTTCATGTGTTATGTCAATTACTTGATTTCAGGATTTGTGAATAAATGTACTCATGATTAAGTCCTTACCTTTTCTATTTAACACTATTGATTAGATGCATACGTACAGGAAGATTTACTGAACAATGAGAACAATTTATCTCCTAGTTTACTGAATTGTACAGATAAATTTGCAAATAATTGCAAGAAAAATTGAACAATAAATTTGCAATGGGTCTAAACTATCTGTGTCGAGAATGTACTGACAGCTGACACACTCTACAACATCTATCCTTCTGTGTGATAATCGGCCGGTTGATATACAGTAGACCCTCGATTATCAGACCTATATGAGAGACCCTTTTAAGATGGAGAATTTTCGATAGTCAAGGTTTTTTTCCAGAAACAGCAAGGTGTAAAATTCAGGGGAAAATGGAAAATGAAGCTTTATTTAACACACAAGCACAATCTTATGAGTAAACAATTAATTAGATCTAATTTTTTGAGTATAAACTATAAAATTCGTTAGAAAAAAAATGATTGTCATAGTTATACAAATATTTAGGGATCTATTTAACATTAATATTGGTACACATATTATGTATACCTCAAGTAAAGAAAAAGTTTGCGAATATTTAAAGATATTGTAATTTTTTTAAAATGTAAATAAAATATACTATGCCAGAATACTGTACATAAAAAGGGTATTGTGAAGTAGAATTACTTGTAATATGACACGTTGTCTATAAACTTTTTGTGTCACTTATAAAGTAAAATAACAAAAAATAAACTTAACATTTTATTAATATACCCAGATGTTCATTCCATATTTAAGTGGGGGGGGGGCTTTAAGCTTATATAAAAGTATAATAAATACACTAAGGGTGCATTGTTGATATTATACACTTGTTTATCTGTAGGACTTGTTTATGGAAGAACAGAGTTATCAGTTACTTGCCTTCAGTTCCTTATGAATCTAGTACTTATTACATGCAGATACGAACTAATAGCGATTAATTTATAATAACGCACTGCCAAGTTCATTAAGGACAAAGTGGCAGAAGTAATTTATTTATGAAAAAATATTACTTTGTTATTTATGTAATAAAATTATTAAACCTTATTACAATTTAGGTTACAGTCTAAAATTTCTGAAACAAAGCTTGCTGTGTGTGAGAATACATATGTAACACTGCAGCGTACATTTTGCGGAACTTGTTAACACTTATGGAATGTTATGTTCGCAATGAATAATACGTTTACTTCTCAAGTCATCTAGTTAAAAAGCGTCATTTACATAATTGTTGATTATGGCCTGTACAACAAGTAATCTGATGTGTTCATGCAATTGTTAAATGCCATATATTGTCGCTAAGCGGGCAATTCAAAGTCAGTGAACCTTTCTTTTAAATATTGAAAATATTGCAGACATAAACAGAGCTACTATCAGTGTTCATTTTTATGTAAGTCGCCTCGGTGGCCTAGTTGATAGCGTACAAGGCTTTCACCCTGAGGACCCGGGTTTGATTCCCGGTCAGGGCTTGGCATTTTCATACGCTATAAATCATACCATCGTCTGCATTAGCCCAAGTGTGCACAATAGTCGTATGTTAAAAAAAAAAAAAAAAAAAAAAAAAAAAATTTAAGTAAACAAAACCTCTGTGTCTATTCAATGCAATAGTGGTCTATCAAATTTATTTTACAGTATAGCATATTAGAAAAAAATTTATCGTGGATTTGCGAAGTCCACGATTTGTTTTGAGTGCTGAACATCGTGAAGTTTTTGACTTCTGAACAGCTGCTGTGAATATGTATTTTATTTCCAGTAATCTGAATTTCTGATAATTGGGTATCCATTAATCGAGGGTTCATTGTACTTTGTATACTTGTTGGCACAGGTAAATCTTTCCATATGCAAGTCTTTGCAAGGTTTGTTTTGCCAGAAACCTTAATGTGTCAATAAGACTCTCTTCTGGTGGCTCTGCTTTTTGCATTATAGTGTCTTTTTTAACACAACGTTAACCAAAGACAACAAATGGTTAAAATTATTTTCATCCGTGCATAAATAGTAAAACTGTGTTAATATCACAAGTGCAATTTATCTTATCAATAATTCTTACACATTTATTTAACAATATATTGGTACATTCGTTGGGCCCAATATATATTCCTAAATGCAGCTATTATTAATTTTAATCAGATCCAAAATCAGGTGTTGGAACATCAAAGTTAGTTTTTCAATCTTCAACAAGAATGCATTATTAAACAAAAAATGCAGGATTAAACAAAAAAATTGTAATCAAATTTGTTTTTATTGTCATTGCATTTTGAAAATTTGAGACTAATTCCAAAATACATTTTGAAAGTTTTTAAAGATTTTTTAGGTATGTTTATGAATGGTCTGTTATAAACTGTAAGAGACACAAACAATAGGCTAATCATTAACAAAATTAAGCAGTGTGGCTGGAAAGTGCTGCCGATTGAACCATGCCTCTAATTCTGATCTAAATAAATTTAAAACACATTTAGATGTCTTCCTGAATTTGAACTTGTATAAAAGGGATAGTGATATGAAGTATTCATGCTTTTAAGAAAAAAATATTTTGTAGGTTATTTGGTTCAAAACAGAAAAATAGAATTAGGAGGTTTAGGTGTAACAATCAGCTTTCTTTCTTTTTCTTTCCCTTGGCTTTACAGCCCTTAGTGGTTTTGGCCTCCCTCACAACTCGTCTCCATTCCTGCTTAGATTGGACTTCCACCAAACTAACAACTATACAAAAAATATAACAAATTTGTTTTTTTTTTGGATGATTTATAGTGTATGAAAATGCCAAGCCCTAGGCCACCGAGGCGGGAAATTACTGGTGGGATTCCATAATCCCAGTAAGGTCTCATCTCTAGCTGTTTGCCTCTTACAAGTTTTGTAAGTTAGTGTGTACAAATTTTCTAGTTGACAGGTAATACGGTTATAGTGGGAGAGGGAACTACAAAAGAAGGCGTAGCAAGGTTGTTTGGATACAGGCCAGTTGGAAGACTATGTTAGGATGAAGTTGTGGAAGGAGCATTAAACATTTAAAAGTTGAAATCGAATAGATAATAGAATATTGAAAAAACACCAGATACGAAGAGGGCTGTAGTGTCATACATTGAAAAAGATGATCAAATAATTATTTACAAAAAATATCTTAATGTTATATGAAGTTTTTAAGGTTTTCCCATGTATAAGTCAACGTCCAGATTTGACAAAAATTTTGAAATTAATTTTTCATTTTAATATAATTGCTGCATTAATCATAAAAACATATTTCTGGTATTATTAATGACACAATTCAGCAGTGACAAACAAATATGATTTTTGTTGGTGCCATTGAATAATTGGTAGATCACACAGTGGAGTTGTTGATGTCATGTGGTGTTTGATGTTCTAGCCACGTGCAACCGGGGAACCCAAAACAAAACCTACGCAAGCAAGCATCAGAGAGCTCCGGGGTTTAGGTCTGTCTCCTGATTTGATTGTGTGTCGCAGTGAACATCCAATTAACCAAGCGGTCAAAGATAAAATCTCACTTTTTTGCCATGTGCCCCCAGAACAAGTAAGTGCACTATATCATAACAATTTATGTTTCACAAATTTGATACTTTTAAAGTATTATTTCACTCACAGAGAATAAAAAAATCACTGTACGCAGCTGTCTCGCAGGTGAAAGCGAATTTGCAAAAGTAACTTTTTTATTTTACTCTCTTTGAAACTCTGATTTCACTATCATAAACAGCATTGAAATATGCATGTGTTAGTATTTTGAACTTTCAAATAGCATTGAAAATACGAAAATGAATTTCGACCACTGTCAAATCAAATTTTTTTAATTTCAACGAATTATAAAATACTTAATTATGCAGTTTTTAACACTAATTATGATGATGAAATTATATTTTCAAAAATATTTAAAGCAAGTTAGGTATTACGTAAAATATTACTGATATACGAAATGATATGAAAATCGCAGACATGCATATACACTATTAGACTTGCATAAATCTGGCCTGCTGGATTTTAAAAAATTGGGACTGTATTGAAGTTCATTAAAATGGCACGTAGTATTGCTGTCTCTAATCAATAAAAGTAGTTAATGGTGTTGAAACTTTTTAAAAAATGAAGTTTTATGTGCTATGAAATATTTGTAGTAAGTGTTGCATCCCCTCAACCATAAGGAAAACTGACAGCCAATTATATTGATTCACTTTGCATTTTCTGTGCTTTTTGTCAGTTACCATTCCTTGTTGGGACTTCTGTAGGTTAAATAGTTAAAAAATCAAGCAGATATAAGAACAGAGTGTCCACTAGTCCGTGATATCCCCGATGTCTCGTAAAAGACACGGATTTTATCAAGTGGTCCCTGATGTCACGGATAATACCGGAATTTAGAATTAAAATCCCTCTTTTCCCTAGAAAATAATAATTTCCTTCCCTTCTCATTGATTTTGTAAATTGCGATCCGAAATGCCGATAAATAAGTCTTGATACGGAAAAAATAGTAGATTGTGCTTCTGTTAGCCAAAAATTGAAGTAGGCTTCCAAAAAACTTAATTTTAAGGTTATTATATACCATTTAGTGTATTTAACCATGGAACTAATATGTACGATGCCGCTAATGTTGAAGAAATTCATGGTCCTGTGATTTTGTAATTTATATCCCCAAAAAGTCCCTGATTTTTGCTTAAAGGAGCTGGTAGACACCCTGAAGAACAAACAAGCTGCTATAATTTGAGTAACATTGTCTTATTGAATGCATTAGCCTTTGATATGTTACGCATAACTATTCTTAAAAGAAATTTAAGCACACCACTGTAAAAGTATACCAGTTACCAGTAACACTCGCTGATCCAGAAGATGTTCGTAATTCACTTTTCTGTGAATTTATTTTTTATTGAGTGAATGTTTGCCTGCTATTTGTAAATTTCTACTATTTTCCTGGTTCGGTTGTTATAGGACAACCGTACACAGACCTGGTGATCACAAAAAATAAAACAGGATTTAAACAGTTTGAAACTCATACACAAATAAACTTAATGTTTTTTTAAATTTAAAAATGAAAAGTATGTAACACGATAATATTGTAACTTCTTGAATGGGCTGACAACAAACACAGTAAAAGTTTTTTTTTAAGACGAAAAGCACATTGAGGCTATTATCGCCTCCCTAAATGTAAGTGTGAGTGTATAGTGTTAAAGGCGTAAATGTAGTGTTGTTAGTGTGTGTTAGACTCGGGTACTGTGAGGGACGTCTAAATCCTCTCAATATGTGCAGCTAGTCTGCCCCCCCCTGTGGAGACACAGTAAAAGAGTTGACACGCTAAGTATGATGACAGAAAAGGAGTATAGATAACCAAGAAATATTGTAGAAGTTATTGCCATACAAAAACCAAACACCCTTCAATCAAAGGCATGTTTGTGTTAAATTCAGCACCATGTTTATTTCTGTAGCACAGCAAAATCTTATCTCTGTATTTACACATATGCTTAGTATTAATTTAACAAAATGAAAACACTCTTATAATAAGTTCAACCCTTTATCCTAAACCTAAACTGTTAGCAGGTCATTTTTCATTCCGTGAATTAGAGTGTTGTCCAATGACCCACCAACAATTATCCAGGTTGACCGTTAGCGGAGTTGTCATTGTACTTTTAAAATTTTATATTCTTCAAAATCTTAAAATTTTACATTCCTTAACTTCACCAACAAAATAAAAAAAAGACAGATTTTTCTTTAATAAAATGATTACCTATCGTTTAGATAATATATATTTTTGTTATTTTAAGGCGAAAAGCACATTAAGGCTATTATCGCCTCTCTAAATGTAAGTGTGAGTGTAAAGTGTTAAAGTCGTAAGTGTGTGTTAGACTCAGGTACCGCGAGGGACGTCTAAATCTTCTTAATAGGTGCAGCTAGTTTGCACCCCCCTGCGGGGACTTATCGTTTAGGTATATGTTATTGTATAATTACTTAAAACAACTAATTTTACCAAGCTGTCATTTAAAAGAAATTATTACATAATCTTATAATCGACTTTTACAGTTTCAGTCAATTCTACTTTTAATCAATGTTACAGTTTCCTGATTTGTAACACAAAACATCGTTCCACAATTATTAAAACAATTTTTAATCTAAATAAAATTTAGCTATTTCAATTAATAAAACGGTGTTTTCAATAATAATTATGAAATTATAATACCTGGTTAATATTACAGATATTATAACTTAGACAATTATATTATCTGGATTTTATAATATGTATTAATTTTGTTTATCATCAAAATAGAACACTTATGTACAGTTAAACATTTTAATAATTGAACTGTACAATTTCACTGACCATTTAATTGTTTCAAAACCAGTTATAAGTTTACTAATCAGTAATTCATTTTATTTTGGTTATTTAATTTATTTGTTTTACTGACAAGTTATTTATTTAATTTATTTCCTAGTATTTTATATTTTAGTTACTCAATTCTAGATAATTTATTAATTTATATATTTGTTATTTCTTGTGTTATTTTATTTATTTATTTTCTCTAAATAACTTTTTCTCTATTATGTTTATATATACTTTTACGAATTGTTATTAAATTTTATTCATTATTCATTGTTATTTAGTTCTTAAGTATTCGTTATTGTAATATAGCTTTACCTGTTATTTAAGTTTTTGTTTATTTATTTTTACTATTATAGTTTGTTGTTGTTTTTTCCGTCTTATTTAAGTAAAATTTTGTTAATTTTTTTTTATACTTTCATTTTGCGTGACGGCGATGATAACCTTAACGGTTTTTCGCCGCAAAAAAATTCAATTACACAGACTTTAAAAATCATTCGCCTTGATTTTGTGTTTCTTTTGTTAGAGAACTTTTTATCAGTTACTGATACTGGAAAATCAGAAATGGAAAAATCATTTTATGCAAGATAAATAATACTAGACTAACACTAAATAAGATGGAGTTGTCAGCTATACGTTTATGGTGAACTGTGAAGTCCTGCTTTTGGCTTCTCTCTTAGTGGTTCTGCATACAGTTCCCGGTATTTCCCACATTCAGGTCCTGAAGCAGTGTAGTCCTTTGCTGCCTTTGAAGTATATGGTATAGTCCTTATAAATGTTTCTGTTACCTAATTTACAAAATTTGTTATCTAAATATTCTGTCTGCTAATTTGTTCTCCGTAATGCAATATTTTTTTTATAGCCTAAAATTTTCATAATTAGTTGATAATTTTACAGTATTTAAAAATTAAGTCTAGCTTTTGATAACTTCCTAATCATTTTACGAGATTCCAATATAATTGAGCCGCCTCGGTGGCCTAGTTGATAGCATACTAGGCTTTCACCCCGAGGACCCGGGTTCGATTCCCGGCCAGAGCTTGGCATTTTCATACACTATAAATCATCCCATCATCTGCATTAGCCCAAGTGTGCACAACAGTCGGACGTTAAACACAAAAAAAACAATATAATTTAACTTATTACTTAGTTTTGTAGTTTTTGCATTTATTTACTACCGGATACACTGATCTTTGGCCATGTGTTTTATTTTGAAATTTAGGACCCTTTCCTCCTCCTGATTTTAAACTTATACTCCTTTGATGCCTTTCTCTTTTACTTATAATTATTTTATTAAATCATTATTTTATATCTCGCATTATTTTATATCTATAGCGTGTATATAGTCTGTTTTTTAATCCAACCATTGACAAATTAAAATTTTTAATAATTTCCGTTGTGTGTGTGTGTGTGTGTGTGTGTGTGTCACATGTGCATATTCGTTATTTATTTATTCCTTAAAAAATTGAATAATGTAATGTGTAATAATGAGCTTTTTTACTAGCACTAATTTAAATAAAATTTTATCAAAAGTGTATAATATGAATTATATAACAATAAATTATATAATATCAATTATATGAAAACAAACTTTCAATTAATTTGTAATCATGATAAACGATTACTGAATTGACAAAATATACTAAATGCCAACCAAATGGAATAATATAATAAACTTAAACAGTTCAAAAACTAAAAAATAGTCTTTAACATCAGAGAGTTATGCACAAATGTAAAAAGCATGTCATACTATACGACTGCTAAATAAATAACGCAGAACAGCTGAGTAAATAATCTTAAAATCTGAATCGGTGACGTGTAGTACATCCTAAGTTTATTAAATTCATCTAGAATTTATAAGAGAAAAGGACTTGGGATGTAAAAGCAGTGCAGGGAGGATAGTCAAATTTTAGCGGAAAAAATAGGCACCAAAGCATGATGAAAGTCCACTTTACGTCAAGTAACCTCACCACTAAGTGTGATTTTCCAAGCTTAAATGGTTTTTGAAAACAATCAGCCGCAAATGGTTAATTGACTTTGCTAATAACAGCTTGAAAAACTTTAAATGCAGTTACTTATGTTTAGATTCACTCTGTTAGTATTTTATCTGCAATAATTAATTTGTCATTACTCTGTTAGGATTTAGGAAAATATTAATTTTTAGTTACTAGTCTTAAATATTATAATGAGGTCACAGCCAAAGAATGAACACTATTGACAAAAAACATGGGCAAAATTACGAAACTGCTGACATACTGCCTTTTGCAATAAGCAACAAGGTATGTAGAACAGCAGTTGAAATAAAAGCACGGGGAAGAAGTAGGGAAAAACAGTTGATTCTGGGGGGGCGGAATGTCAGTATATTCCGGGTGATGGTTGTTTCTGTGGAGACCCGAAGACTGCATCGGCACGATCTACGAAAGAGCATTCCATCCGGGCGGTGCTGAGAAGTGGCAAATCGGCGGTAAAAGTAAGTAGACAATTATTGGTGTACACACTTCTTCCCCTTTTATTTTTGGTTTGAATACATTAATATATATTTTGGGGAACATTTAATTAAAAATAAGACAGTAGTGTTCATTCTTGCCACCAACCATAGTTGTAACTGTAACAAGGTAAATGTAATGTAACACATCTCAAAGTATTAAAGGTAATTTTTTTGATGAATCACTGATAGGAAATTGTTTGAAGGACCCAAGTATAGATCCCTTACCCCTAACAACTCAATGTTTGAAAATACGGAAATATTCTGTAAATGTGGAAAGTGAGCTGAGCAACAAATGATTTTGGACAGTTGGGACTGATGGAGGTCTTGCTATGTATAGATTAGTTTTTGCAAAATAAGGGTGTTGGCAAAGATATGTTTCACTGTTAATCCTAATGTGGCAGTGAATGAAAATCTATGTTCATAAGGATTTTACTGTTCAGTATAACATCATGTCGTATCATTTGCTTTATTTCATGGCCATGAAATTATTAAATTTTTCAATATAACAAAGATAATTTACACTGTTCACTAAACTGTCTGTAAAATTTATATTGTTTGCTCTAATGGTTATTGACTGTCATTGTTTCTTGTTTCGCAGGTTGTTTGTATCCACGATGTCTCTTCCATCTACCGAGTACCGATGTTAATGGAAAAACAGGGCATTGTGGAGTTTTTTATAGAAAGATTAAAACTAAATATCCCGTTACAAAGGCCGAAGAGGTTTATGCAGAAATGGAAGGATTTAGCTGAAAGGTAAAAATATAAAGATTCACAAATAATTTCAAAATGGATATAATTTAAAACCAAAAATCAACTTTAACAGCTTTTATTTATAAACGCTGATGTTTTTGATGTTTGATGTTAGATGTTTTGATGTTTGATATAGAGTGGACATGTTAAGAAGAGATGTAAACATAGGACTTGTAGGTAAATACACCAAACTGGAGGATTCTTACGCTTCCGTCAAGAAAGCCTTGGAGCATTCGTCCATCTCTGCTGGCTACAATCTCAAACTAACTGTAAGCAAACTTTCAATAAATTTATTAAAGCAAAGACATTTATGCACAAATGCACACATTTATGTAAAAATTGTGTGTGCGTGTGTGAAGTGATCTAGAGAGGTCAGAATTTGTTCCCACTTCAAGGTCATGGGACTGGGTCTTACCACGATGGCTGCTTCAGTAGCTTATTTTTCCAACGAAAATTCGTTAAAAATCAAATACAAAACTTACATAATATCTTCTTCTTTATTTGTTTCACCCAACTTTGGGGTACACTAAATCAATCACTTTTTAATGTTCTGTGCCTTCCTCGTAGCCCAGTATTGCTTCATTCGTTGTGATCTCGCTTATAGTTACTAGCAAGGATTATGAATGATTACTTAATATCATAATGCTGGGAAAATTCTTTTTTAATTTATATACCTGTTTGTTTAAACACCTGTAGTTTGTTACAAAAGTTAATACAGGCTGGTATAGTTACAACAGCGGATTGCAAATTCCAAGAATGACTTGATCCAAACAACAGTGACGTAACAAACCTGCTTTAACAGTTCTAATTCTGTATCCAGTAAGTAAACTCAGTAGTCATTTTCCATTCTTAAATTGCTTCAGTGAACATTGCTTTAAAGCGCAGCATCCTCTTCGTAACAAATACACAGTAGAATGCTACTGCCGTTAAGTGACTTCCATTTTATAATTTATGTTAAAAAGCAGTGTACTTTTTTCCCCCAAATTCACTTGTTTGTTTTTTAAAGAGAAACAACTAAATGTTTAAAGGGAACAACTATCATTGCATGATACAATCAAAATCATCCAAGAACTGGGACGAGGCCTGTCAAATTCAGATGATTGTAAAAAACGACTTTTCAACGGTATCAAAGAAACACGAGAAAATTTACAAGCACATTTGAATAAAATCAAACTAATTAATGTTTAGAAATTGTATTACGTATAAATTTTACTTTTTGGCCTATATTCCAAACACATCAATATATTACAGTGTTGTGAACTAATTTTCAGTATAATTTTTGTAATATTTTAAATTACACAAAGTTACATACAGGGATGCCGTACAATTTTATGGTTGCGAGTTGGCAACCTGAGATAGCAAGCACTCGGTTATAACGAGCATAATTGATTGGCCTCTTGAATCTAACTAAACTCAACTGCAGTTTCAACTTGCCAGCAAAATCTGTCAAAGCAGCTGTTGAAGATCTTAAAAAGTTCTTAATGTTTTACAGAATCTGATTCCACCATCTTAAGCAGATTAAATTTTGCATAAATTACCATTTAAAAAATTTTTTTTTTGTTTAAGGCGAAAAGCACATTGAGGCTATCATTGCCTCCCTAAATTTATGTGTGAGTGTAAAGTGTTTAAACTCGTAAGTGTAGTGTTGTAAGTGTGAGTGTGTGTTAGACTCTGGTATCGTGAGGGACGTCTAAATCCTCTCAACAGGTGCAGCTAGTCTGCAACCCCTTGCGGGGATTACCATATTTATGCAGGTTCTATAAATTTTCTAAATTTGATAAAAAATAAACACAATTTGAAAAAACCTCAATAAATTGTGGTCTGTTACACTATGCACATAAAGCAATTTTATTTATTAGGTTTTAGTACAAATTCTCTATTACCTGCTCCATCAGTATCCTTGTTTTATCAACACTTGTTGCCGCTTCGGTGGCCTAGTTGATAGCGTACTAGGCTTTCACCTCGAGGACCCGGGTTCGATTCCCGGCTAGGGCTTGGCATTTTCATATGCTATAAATCATCCCAACGTCTGCATTAGCCCAAGTGTGCACAATAGTCGGACGTTAAAAAAAAAAAAAAAAAAAATCAACACTTCTTATGCCAGCTTCTTGCTCAGGTTATTTTCTTTTTGTTATAAAAAGAAGTAAAGTTTTTTATATAGATTTTTTTTTATGTACATTTTTATGCGCAATTTATATGTACTTCATTTTTACAGTATATAGAGGCCGCAAATCTTGAGAAGGAAACAAAGAAAAATAATCCTGTAATATATCATGAGGCCTGGCAACAGTTGTGTCGCAGTGAGTAAGTAATGCAGCACATTTATTTTCTTCTGCCATTGTTTTAGGACCTTCTGCGGATCCTAGCTTTCTCCCAATTTTCCTTTCACATGCCTGCTTAACCATCCTTCCATCTTCAGTGAAATATTCCCGTTGAATATCTTTTTAGGTTTTCAAACATGTAATAATTATTATAAGACATCATTATTACATGACTTCTCTTAACACAAATCAGTATCTATTCAATACGTTTTAAAAAATGAGGTCTAATATGGAAAGGGAAAAAACATTGAAGTGTGGCTGTGATGCGAAGGGAATGTTCATCTAAAGAACTGATTTCACACCTTTGATAATATTATTCCATGTTAGTTAATGTTTATTGCAATTGTTTATAACAGATATTAATAACTGAATTTTAATTGTCGTATTGAATTGTTTATGTGTTTGACTATAAAGAATACAAGGAATTTATAAAGTGTAATAATTAATTATGTTTAATTAGGAACATGTTTGATAATTATATTGTATTATCTTAAATAAAATTATGAGTAGTTTAAGACTATACAACACTTAAAGGTAGGCACCTTGAGACTGGAACCTTGGCAGAACTAAAGTGAATAAATACTAGTAAGACCAATCGACTGTGCACAGAACGACTACAAAAAACTAGACTAGGCCTGCACAGAACAGCTTACTAAAAACACTGTTTTTCTTGTCAAATACTGATTTTACTATAAAATTGTTATATTGAATTGGAACGATTCGTCTATGTATCTAAAGTTTCTATTCTTTGATCCTTAGTCACAAAAGTACATTTCTGTATAGTGCTCATTTTACGAAACATAACAAAACGTAGCAGAAATAATGCTGCCGAAGGAAATGCAAACAGAAAATCAAAATACGTAGATCCGCTCAGTAACAACTACATACAGTGGCTGTTATGCAAATAACTAACCTGACTGTACACAGAGTACAGGAAGGAACAAGTGACAGATTGTTTCTGTTGCAGCAGTATAAATCAGCATTAATTATATAAAAAAGCAATCACTTCTTTAATGGTGCTTGTTGAAAACACCATTGTTGGCCATTGTGGTGGCTCAGTTAAGTACGTGACACTGTAATTCAAGCTCAAGTAGCCGGCCAATCCATCTTTAGACCACTGTAATTAAATGATTGCAGATGGAAATCGTTTATTTATAGAAAGCAGGGGATATGATAAGGCCATAGATTAAGGGGTTGGTTTCATGGAGTAGAATCCCTTAATCTTAAAATATAACATAAATAGTATGTATTTACTGTTTTTTTTTTTTATTTGTACAGTGGTATTATCGTACCAGGAGGCTTTGGCAAGAGAGGTATGGAAGGGAAATTAGAAGCATGCAAATGGTGCAGAGAGACAATGAAACCTTTCCTGGGGATCTGCCTGGGTTTGCAGGCGGCTGTCATTGAATTTGCAAGGTAAGGAAGTGTGCAGTATTTGCGGTAACAGTTTTACGCCAGAACTTGAATTAGTGAACAAAAAAATGCTAGATTTTTGTATTAGCGCTGTTAAAAAATGCTGGAACTTTCAAGCTATTGTTTTATAACTTATAACATTTTTTGCTTATTCTAATAATTTGTTTTATTTTGCTAAATTTGTTACATAATCAACGCACTAACTGGACGTTTGGATTTGTGTACCTCAGTTAATTTTGTTACCTAACCTGACCATAACTTGCAGTAATTTAAATGTTCTGTCAGAGTTTCGTACTGAACACATCTTGAAACTTGAGGAAACTTTTTATATAAAGACAAAACCATGAAGCTCTTCTCAACTTTCTGCACCAAATCTTCAGTAATGATAAAATCGCCAACTTAGTTCATCATGAACATTCGTGTGGCAGTCTTTAAGAGCGTGTTTTGTACGTAAGTTTCACTGATCTGTTGATAAGTTTCAACCGCTTTAGTGTTCTTCATTATGAAAATGAATCAGTACATATTTCACAGGCAGAATGTCCAGTTGACCGATATATTTTAAATAATCACACAAGTATTGTTGAATGCTTTTGTAATGGTATCTGCGACTAACCAACAAATGCAGGTACTTCGCATGTAACAGCCAAATGGCAAAACGGTACTTATTTAAAAATGTACACCTCAAATTTTTGTTATAATAATAATATCACTTTCATAAAATATCAAGATCGATGTGTTGTTATTTTTTAGAAACGTAATACACTACGAAGATGCCGACTCAACGGAAGTTAACCCACACACAAAAAATCCTGTAGTGATAGACATGCCCGAGCACAACCAAGGTCAGATGGGCGGCACAATGCGGCTAGGCAAGAGGAAGACTGTTTTCACTTCGCACAACTCTACAACAAGTTAGTAAAGTTTAATTATATATATATATATATATATATATATATATATATATATATATATATATAGCGGCGAGCTGAGCTGTATCAGCTTTGCTTGTCAACTACGCTTTATCTGTGAAAGCTTATTATGCTTTCAGCAATATCTTCTTCTTCTTCTTCCAATGGCTCTTTTGGTTCACACCATTTTGGATCTTGCCTCCCAATACAATCCAGGAAAGTCCCTGCTTCCCTCTATCAGGCCCTCGCAGATCAGTAAGTGATCCTTGTCCATAACATACACATCTTTGATCAAATCTTGCACTTGTCAGAGGTTATTAGTCTCATCAACTGGCAAGACGCAAGCGGAAATTTATCTGTCCTTAAAAAAATTAAACGGATCATAAGCTTTGTCTTGTAGGCTTGTTTCACTAACAATTTTTGCTGTGAGTCTGTTTGATGTGGGATTGATGGGAAATGAAGCTGTGGATAATTTGGCGAAGAGAGAACAAAATTATTCAAAAGCCATGCTCTGTCATTACAAGCTCTCAGCAATATTTGTGGCTGTTTTGTTACAAAATAATAAGAATAAATAAATAAAAACAACATCTTCAAAGTTAATTTAACTAAGAAATGTTTTAAAACCAGCTGATTGATGTGAGGCCATTTGTTCAAATTCTTACATTTCCATATTCTGTATAAAAAGTAATTGCAATTGTTTATAACAGATATTAATAACTGAATTTTAATTGTCGTATTGAATTGTTTATGTGTTTGACTATAAAGAATACAAGGAATTTATAAAGTGTAATAATTAATTATGTTTAATTAGGAACATGTTTGATAATTATATTGTATTATCTTAAATAAAATTATGAGTAGTTTAAGACTATACAACACTTAAAGGTAGGCACCTTGAGACTGGAACCTTGGCAGAACTAAAGTGAATAAATACTAGTAAGACCAATCGACTGTGCACAGAACGACTACAAAAAACTAGACTAGGCCTGCACAGAACAGCTTACTAAAAACACTGTTTTTCTTGTCAAATACTGATTTTACTATAAAATTGTTATATTGAATTGGAACGATTCGTCTATGTATCTAAAGTTTCTATTCTTTGATCCTTAGTCACAAAAGTACATTTCTGTATAGTGCTCATTTTACGAAACACAACAAAACGTAGCAGAAATAATGCTGCCGAAGGAAATGCAAACAGAAAATCAAAATACGTAGATCCGCTCAGTAACAACTACATACAGTGGCTGTTATGCAAATAACTAACCTGACTGTACACAGAGTACAGGAAGGAACAAGTGACAGATTGTTTCTGTTGCAGCAGTATAAATCAGCATTAATTATATAAAAAAGCAATCACTTCTTTAATGGTGCTTGTTGAAAACACCATTGTTGGCCATTGTGGTGGCTCAGTTAAGTACGTGACACTGTAATTCAAGCTCAAGTAGCCGGCCAATCCATCTTTAGACCACTGTAATTAAATGATTGCAGATGGAAATCGTTTATTTATAGAAAGCAGGGGATATGATAAGGCCATAGATTAAGGGGTTGGTTTCATGGAGTAGAATCCCTTAATCTTAAAATATAACATAAATAGTATGTATTTACTGTTTTTTTTTTTATTTGTACAGTGGTATTATCGTACCAGGAGGCTTCGGCAAGAGAGGTATGGAAGGGAAATTAGAAGCATGCAAATGGTGCAGAGAGACAATGAAACCTTTCCTGGGGATCTGCCTGGGTTTGCAGGCGGCTGTCATTGAATTTGCAAGGTAAGGAAGTGTACAGTATTTGCGGTAACAGTTTTACGCCAGAACTTGAATTAGTGAACAAAAAAATGCTAGATTTTTGTATTAGCGCTGTTAAAAATGCTGGAACTTTCAAGCTATTGTTTTATAACTTATAACATTTTTGCTTATTCTAATAATTTGTTTTATTTTGCTAAATTTGTTACATAATCAACGCACTAACTGGACGTTTGGATTTGTGTACCTCAGTTAATTTTGTTACCTAACCTGACCATAACTTGCAGTAATTTAAATGTTCTGTCAGAGTTTCAGACTGAACACATCTTGAAACTTGAGGAAACTTTTTATATAAAGACAAAACCATGAAGCTCTTCTCAACTTTCTGCACCAAATCTTCAGTAATGATAAAATCGCCAACTTAGTTCATCATGAACATTCGTGTGGCAGTCTTTAAGAGCGTGTTTTGTACGTAAGTTTCACTGATCTGTTGATAAGTTTCAACCGCTTTAGTGTTCTTCATTATGAAAATGAATCAGTACATATTTCACAGGCAGAATGTCCAGTTGACCGATATATTTTAAATAATCACACAAGTATTGTTGAATGCTTTTGTAATGGTATCTGCGACTAACCAACAAATGCAGGTACTTCGCATGTAACAGCCAAATGGCAAAACGGTACTTATTTAAAAATGTACACCTCAAATTTTTGTTATAATAATAATATCACTTTCATAAAATATCAAGATCGATGTGTGTTGTTATTTTTAGAAACGTAATACACTACGAAGATGCCGACTCAACGGAAGTTAACCCACACACAAAAAATCCTGTAGTGATAGACATGCCCGAGCACAACCAAGGTCAGATGGGCGGCACAATGCGGCTAGGCAAGAGGAAGACTGTTTTCACTTCGCACAACTCTACAACAAGTTAGTAAAGTTTAATTATATATATATATATATATAGAGAGAGAGAGAGAGAGAGAGAGAGAGAGAGAGAGAGAGAGAGCGGCGAGCGAGCTGTATCAGCTTTGCTTGTCAACTACGCTTTATCTGTGATCTGTGCTTGCAACTTGACCTTTCCTTCGGCTTATTATGCTTTCAGCAATATCTTCTTCTTCTTCTTCCAATGGCTCCTTTTGGTTCACACCATTTTGGATCTTGCCTCCCAATACAATCCAGGAAAGTCCCTTCGTCCCTGCTTCCCTCTATCCAGGCCCTCGCAGATCAGTAAGTGATCCTTGTCCATAACATACACATCTTTTGATCAAATCTTGCACTTGTCAGAGGTTATTAGTCTCATCCTATGGAGATGCTTGGCAAGACAATCGTGACCAGTTTCCAAGCGGAAATTTGCTACAGCTGTTTTGCATGAAAGCATCTTATTGTCCTTAAAAAAATTAAACGGATCATAAGCTTTGTCTTGTAGGTTTTTCTTCGTTTCACTAACAAATTTTTGCTGTGAGTCTGTTTGATGTGGGATTGATGGGAAATGAAGCTGTGGATAATTTGGCGAAGAGAGGAACAAAAATTATTCAAAAGCCAGTAGGCTCACTGTCATTACAAGCTCTCAGCAATATATTTGTGACTGTTTTGTTACAAAATAATAAGAATAAATAAATAAAAACAACATCTTCAAAGTTAATTTAACTAAGAAATGTTTTAAAACCAGCTGATTGATGTGAGGCCATTTGTTCAAATTCTTACATTTCCATATTCTGTATAAAAAGTATAATTTATTTTATATTAATACAATGGATTATGACTAAATAAATTTAGGTAATACAGTTATATGAAGCTGCTTCATAATAGGCATTTACTAAAACGGCCACAAAGTAGGATCTTCAGTCTTGAAAACATGACTACACTTTGTGTGTTGACATGGAAAACCCAATGTTCAGAGACCAATCCTTACCTTTATGTTGAAAGTACTAAGTTCTGCAGACTGCCTGCACCTCTACTTTCTCTTTCCTTCCTGTTATTCTAAAAATAACACTTCCTACACTTTTTTTTTTTTTTTTTTTTTTTTTTTTTTTTTTTTGGTGTTTAACGTCTGACTTGGGCTAACGCAGACGATGGGATAATTTATAGCATATGAAAATGCAAAGCCCTGGCTGGGAATCGAACCCGGGTTCTTGGGGTGAAAGCCTAGTACGCTATCAACTAGGCCACCGAGGCGGCTTACCTATACAAAATGTGCTGGCAGTCATTTGCGTACTCTGTTTACAGGCAGTGCAAAGCTTTCGAAGTGCTTCTTCAAGTTGTTAACATACAGTTAAAAAGTGGTTTCAAAAACATTTTCATCTTATTCTAGATTTTCAAATTTTCCAACTTTTTTTTTTAATTCAGTTTTGTTTATTACATGTTTTTAACTATCCCTTCAGCTTCGAATTAGTCTAAGTCCGCTTTTACCTTTATTATTTTTTTGCCACAATTGCAATATTTCTCTTTATAGTACGGTATTAAAAAAGTAAAACAAAATATAATAATAACAGGACAAGAAGCAACAGTTCCAAGGCAAAGTCAAATCCATGCGAACGATCCAAATCTCTGACGAAGAAAGAAAAGCAAGATTACAACGAATGAAGCAATACTGGGCTACGAGGAAGGCACAGAACATTAAAAAATGATTGATTTAGTGTACCCCAAAGTTGGGTGAAACAAATAAAGAGAATAATAAAGTACTTTTATGAACCATTTGGTTTTTATATTCTTAACAGTTTAAATGGTTGACATTTTGAAACAAAAGAATTTCACTAAGTAAAGAATTTATCCACACTGGTTGCATGTACTTGTTTTAACCCTTTGATCACCACCAGCTGATTTAATTGGCTTTTAAAGACTGTTCGAACCGCCATGGGCCAGTTAGATTGGCTCAGAAGTTGTATGAAATACCGCAGTGGGCCAATATAATCAGCTCCATTGGTCTGTCTGAACAGCGCAGAATATAAATTACTTCATTTAATTTTTTGTTCCTAACTTTTAAATTGTGTACACTTTTAGAAATGAAATACACTGTTTATATTTTTTTTTTTTTAGCCCTCAATGGAGCACATTTAGTCAATTTTGGTTCTTTTGGGTTTTCAACTTTGGTTCTTTTAGGTTTTTGAGATTCTCCCAATACTTTTTCAATCTTATAGATCTCTGTAGTCTAACTTCCTCCGAGTAAAAGGCAACTCTTTTTATTCTTTCTTTAAATTTTAATTTAGTGTTTTTATTCCTAAGGATAGGTTTTTCCTTTCCTTTTTTCAGACGTACCTCCGTTATCCCTAATTCTTTTAGGTCCTGTTCCATTTCCTTAAGCCACTCATTCTTTACTTTCATCTTGAGTTGGTAATTTAGGAGTTTCTTTATCAATCTTTCTTCTGGTAGCCTTATCAGGTGTCCATAAAAAGCCAGTCTCCTCTTTCTAATATTATCTAACAGATGTTCATTATCCTGATAGATGGCTGAACTTGGCAGCAGTCTGTATGTTCCTTCTACCATGTATTTTTTTTTTTTTTTATAATGGTTTTCAATATTTTTCTTTCGACTTTTTGAAGCTCTTCTGTTCTGTTTCGGCTTCTTAGATTAAATAAAGTTTCCGCGGCATAAGTCACTTCCGGTCTTGTGACCGTATAATTATTTATTTATTTATTACAATATATTTACATTTTAAAAATACAGTTTTTGCAGTTGATTTGAAAATAACTGCATATATCTGTTAATATGTTCGGTCCTCCCCATATCTGTTAATATTTCGTAATGAAATTTTCAGGATTTATCTCGCATAATTGTTAAAAAATAACATATAAAGCTTATGTGAATTTCATTGTGTACTGATTCTGTTGTATTTGTGTTAAACAAAGCATATTTCTATTTTTGTCTGTATTTTACCCTTTGTTGTAGTTTTGAAAAAAAATTATTTAAAATTCTCTATATCCGGAAAAAGATTCACCCCGTATGGATCCAATAATCGAGGGTCTATTTTATATGTAATAAGTGGTGTGTCATTGTAAAGGTTATTTTTGTTTTGTTTTTTTTTTTTAGAGCAACTATATGGAAAGAAAGATTGCATTGAAGAAAGACATAGGCACAGATATGAAGTCAACCCGAAGTATGTTCCTGAATTTGAAACAGCTGGGCTAAAATTTGTTGGTAAGTTGTGCTTATTCAGTAAGATTGCCAGGTAGTTCTTTAAAAATCGGGTATGTACACAGATTCCAGTCTAGTTCCTACTGTTGATAATAGTTAAATTACCTACCAGTTATAGTACTAGTTTAGTCTGAAAACTAAGAGTCCGCCTAATAGTAATGAGAGAAATAACAATGCTAGTAGATGTTGCAGAAAACGTTCAACGTTATTAAATAATTAAGGCCTATAAGTAAGCTGTGTATAGTAACCGTTTGTGAACTCAGACTGGCAGACGTCTGTGTCACTGGACTGTTGGATGGAGCTGGAGAGAATTCTCCTACATATTGAACGTCACCAAATTCCAAACCAGTTGTAAAGTTGTATTCAGAATGGTTGTTATAAAATATTATCCTCTGGTTTCAACTAAATTGGCCAGCCCTAAAGCACTTGCACTTGTCGAGCCTTTTTCGGTCTTGGCGAGCCAGAATGCCTCCACTGGCATGATTGAGCCTTAGTTTCGACGTCATATCCGTAAACCCATGTTTCGTCACCTGTTATAATACGTTTCAGTAATTCTGCATCATCGTTGACTTCATTTAGCGACTCCTGAGCAACTTCCATTCGCCGCTGTTTTTGTTCAAAATTCAACAATTTTGGAACGAATTTTGCTGCCACGCGTTTCATACACAAAACATTGGAAACAATGTCATGACATGATCTAATCAATATGCTAACATCATCAGCGACCTCTCTAATTGTGATTCGGCGATTGTTCATAACAATTTCTTTCACTTTTTCCACATTTGATAGGTTGTTGATGTGCTGGGGCGTCCAGGGTTCATCATGTTCAACGTCTTCACGGCCTTCTTGGAAATGCTTATACCACTCGTAAACTCTTGCTTTACTCACAGCAGACTCACCATAGGCCTTTGTTAACATTTCATAAACTTTGTTACACTTTATTTCATTTTTTATGCAAAATTTGATACAAATTCTTTGATCCATTTCTTTTAACAAACGAAAATCGCTGAGCTCATAAAAACACATCTAACCTTAGTGGCTGTCACAGACAAAGTCAACAATGAAAACAGCTGAAAGTTTTATCATACTTTAAGGGCATGTATACCAACATAAAAAAAAAATGTTTGATAATCAGACTCTCCAAGCCCACAAAATTTAAAAATTCTCGTTATTTTCTGAACACACCTCATATATCTGCCCTAGTTTTGAATTTTTTATTTTATTTTTTTGTTAATAAATACTTTGTAATTAGATCATGTACCAATAATTTTTAATTCATAACTGAATAATAATCTTGATCTATGTGTATGCAGTCTACAGTGATGAATACAGCTGGAGTAAGGTCATTGTGTAGTGTTTATCATAGATAAGCGTGATTATTCCTTTTTGGTTAGTACCAGTTGTTAATCTATGGTTACTTGTTACTGTTAATACTATTGTGTTATTACTGGTACTAGTATTTATCCGGCCATTATGGATAATGTAACATGTACAGAAGTTAATTTATTAAGAAATTTGAAAATATTAGTGAAGTTGAAGAAGCTTTAAAAGATATTTTAGTGGTGACTTATGCATTAGAAAATAAACTTTACCAGGGTGTTTTAGTGGATTCAACCAAACGGTTAGTAAATTTGTTTTATATTGATAGTTGAACTAAAAATGTTAAAAGCCTTATGATCTTGGAATGCTTACTATTACCACATATTAGGCTAGACATTTTTTTATTAGTCTGTTTTATTGTGTAAAATTTGATATAGGTCTGGATGGATATTGTAAAACTTCAAACAATACAATTTGTTTTGTATGGTTCTTTTTCTTCTTGGTATTTCAGGTGGATTGTTATGTTAAATTATTCAGAATTAATAGTAGAGTGAGGAAGACTTGTTTTTTATTTGATTCTGAGCTTCATTAAAACAACTTTCACCATTAAATTTTATTGATATTTTTAAATTTTTGTTTTAGTTTTTTGATTGTTTTTTTTTTTAATAAATAATGTTAGGTACATTTTGTTGACCAAAAATAGAGTTTAATTAATGGTAATTTATGGATTTTGGGAATATTCCCAGCAATGTTCTCAAAGAATTTTCTTTTGATTTTTAGCTGCCTCAGTAGCCTAGCGTACTGGGCTTTCACCCCGAGGAACCGGGTTTGATTCCTGGCCAGGGCTTGGCATTTTCATGTGCTATAAATCATACCATCGTTTGCATTAGCCCAAGTGTGTACAATAGTCGGACGTTAAACAAAAAAAATCTTGATTTTTAAATTTTTAGGAATTTTACATCACTAAGTGCACTAATATATTTTTATTATTGCAAAATAGCCACCGGACCACATATTTAAGTAATTAGGATTATGACTATCCTAGGTCGTAATCCTAATTACTTAATATATTTTGGTTTAGTCAGTTTAACAATACAAGCATATCTATAGTACTTTTGTCTTCTGATGTACTGCTAGCACTTTATAATTGCGAAATTGTGGTGGGAAATTGCTGTAGTACTGCTAACATTTAAGATGTGCACTGATGAAGCATTTTTTTTTTTTTTTTTTTTTTTAACGTCCGACTATTGTGCACACTTGGGCTAATACAGACGATGGGATGATTTATAGCGTATGAAAATGCCAAGCCCTGGCCGGGAATTGAACCTGGGGCCTCGAGGTGAAAGCCTAGTACGCTATCAATTAGGTCACCGAGGCGGCTAACTGATGAAGCAGCAATCTTAGAAGTTTGGTTGGGAAGCACCAATCTAAACAAAGATGTCTGATCTGGGCTTAATTTATAGTTAATCTAATAGTACTGTGTATTAGAGATGAACAAGTTATTAAAAAACAATCTTTGTTATTGTAATTCGGTGATAATTTTAAAAATACCAAAATTTATTTTACACACACACACACACACACACTTGGTTTGATATTTTATTTATTCACTTTTAATATTTACTCAGGTCATGATGAAAGTAAAGAACGCATGGAAATCCTAGAACTGGAAGGACATCCGTTTTATGTGGCCACCCAATATCACCCAGAATATCTGTCACGACCATTGTCCCCGTCTCCACCATTCCTAGGTCTCATACTCGCTAGTGTGGGAAAACTGACATCTTACCTCAATCGTGGCTGTCGTCTTTCCCCAAGAGAGCTCTCAGATGACAATGATGAGGATTCAGGTAATTTAACCCTTCAGCGCACAATATATTTATGCAGTACTATACCCTCCCGTGTAAGTACTGGAAAGAATAAATATAGGTTGCTCTTCAGCATTATTAATTATTTGTCAGCTGTCTTTTAGGCCTACCTCTACTTGTGCATAATCGATAAATTCTCGCTCACTATCAGCTAATGATAACAATATCAATATAGTTTTTAAATCAAGTAATACACACAAAGATCAAAAGATAGCTTCAGGTATAAAACATAATAAATACGATTATACGAAAACTTCCAATAAACAATTAATTGAAAAATTAAAGTAACTGGTGGATGTAAACATAGACAGTTAAGATGTCGAGAATGATAACACATATCTGTTGCCAAGGCTATTTCAACTCTATAATGCCAAGTATTATTATTTCCTGGCAAAGCTGGCAAGAATAAAGAAAAATGATAAGACAATATACTCTAAATATTCAAAAGCCAAAATAGTTCACCTAAAAATCCAACAGAATGCAGGAACATGTTATTTGTCATCGCGCAAACATTTACGTTGTAACACTGTAGTGATGAAAATTACTGAAAGTAAAGCATACATAACTAACATACTGAAAGTTAAAAAAAAATTTTTTTAATTATCTGCAGTCTTATAAAATATAGATGTTAATTATAATTATTGTAAATTCAGGTACATGAACTCTTTTTTAGGGGGGAAATAGAGTGAAATGGACAAAAGAATTGAATAAATCATTTTTAAAATCTGATATTTGTTTTTGTCACATCACAGAAGATGCCTCGCCCAAAACAAATAATAAAGTGCAGTTATTTGTTGTGTGTTACGTGTTGATAAACCGTTGATATTAAATTTAATGATCAAATTTGTTCATAATAAACTCTCAAGTATCAAGAGTCAACTGTTTTTATGAATTTAAATTTTTTTACATTGTAGTAAACTATTTATCTTGTAATTATGTATTAATTATCTACTTGCAATATATGGATCAATTAAAAAGAGAAAAATACTTTGTATTTAAATTTACATTTATACTTCATACTAGACCTATTGTTTTATAAGTTTAATATCTCTAACAGGTATTATTATTATTACATTAGTATTTTTTCCGTAAATAAGGCAATAATAACAAATTATCACTTCCAGTTTTAAAAGTTATTCCAGAATGTAAGGTGTTATTTTGAAATGGTATGGGAAGTTGCTACTATTCAAGAGTATTTTTCCAGTGACTATCAACTTAATACATACTGAATTTGAGATCACTAAACTTAGTTGAATGGAAATAATAGCTTAATTAGTTCATTTGTTCATTGGAACAACTAGATATTTAATTGTGAATCAATAGTAGTTTAAATAATTATTGAATGAATATTTATTATGAATAATTATCTAAAATGAATACATTATAGGCCATTTAGTTGTGGATAAGTAACTAGTAAGTATTTGAATAGAAGTAAACTTTCATTTGCTACTGAGTGCCTTATATAGAAGTTTTGTAATTGTATGCAATACACTTCAATCTAAGTTTCACTTAGACTGAAAAGTATATGCAACTACTTTTTTTAGTATTTGAATATTCAAATAAAAATGAACTATTTAGATATATTAATTTTGTTCTATCCGAATAACCCAACACTACAAAGTTCACATAGCAAGCATGATTTGCATGTAAAGTAGAGGTACAAGCTTTTTTGTATAAACAAAAGTTATTGAATAGTTTCATAAATGCTTGCACGCGCTTGCCAATCCACCACCAGAAATCTAGTAAATTTGTTTGTAGGTAAGCGTGATCATCCCGTCATTGGCAAACAAGGCCTATGTTTGTGTGCATAGGCAAAAAAAAAAAAAAAAAAAAAATAATAATGTTGCAAACAAGGCCTATGTTTTTATCCCTCTTAAGTTTATAATAAAATAATTATCAACTACAATCGTGAATATACATTTATTATAGAAAGTCTGTTGAAAAATGAGCTATTTTTGAGTGACCTTCATAGAAAGAAACAGATCCAGGGCCTTAAAATGAGCGCTAAAATATTATTATTCTGGCAATTTTGTCTATGCATCAGCCTCCATTTTACTTATCCAAGCTTGCATGCAAAGGAACATAACCTAACATTAGTTGTTTGTGAATTTGACATTCATTGTTTTAGATTTGGAATTTATATCGTCATTATCTTTGCAAACAAATTTCCCTTTGTCAACGAAGAGTGAAAAATGTGAAGCTGAATCAACACTGCTTAAAGAAGAAGAAGAAGAAAAATAGTAACATTGCCATAAAGATGGCTTAGTCATTCCATGTATTCTACTCTAATGTCTCTATTTGCTTATTATTCAGGTTGGTACACTTGGTTTTTGTATGCTAAAAGATATGTATCATAATTGCATCTTTTATTTTGTTTTATATAATTATATGTTTAACTTTATTACAAGTAACAACACAATAGAAGAAATAATTACTTTATATTTAGTATCTATATTTAGATACTTGTCTGTTTTGATCAATTATATTTTTATAAGGACATATTTTAATTCATGCGAGTCGGCAAGGTATCAAATTAATAACTAATAAACGTTATCAAGAAAGTTTAGTAGTGTTAAACAATATAATAAAGTTTGTATTTAAATAAATACAGATATAAAATGTGTATTTAAATATTTTAAAATAATAGCTTTGTTATTAACCCATTGGAAACTGGATTTTACTAACATGCTATTGGCCTTCAGTACTGAATTTTTTCAGTAGTTTACACTAAGATTATGTGCAATAATAAAAGCAAGTAACCTACCAATTTTATCCTACATAATGTTGTTGTAATTGTTAACACATACTTAGCCAACACTTTTAACACTATATTAACATTTTTTTATGTTTATATATTTACACTATGTACATTTTGTTTCCTTTTTTTAAAATTTGTCCGACTGTGATAAATTTCAAAACAATTTTACAAATGCAAAGGAACACTACATTTTTTGCACTGGTAAATTGTTTCAGACCTTTTTCCTTTTGCAGTACATACTCTACACTTTCTAGATGGCCTTGCTTTGCTTGTTGGGGGGATTTTCCCTATAAAATGTCACCAGAATTTTAGTTATATTTGGATTAGAAGTCCACTGCCAATCATTTACTTGTAGGTTATGTGTAGTATTGTCTGCAATTAGGCCTATTTTCACAGATCTCATCGTCACTGTTATCACTATCACCACTGTCATTTTCAACAATACCTTCTTGCTCTTCATTATCACTAATCTCACAACTACTTTCATTTAAAATATCCCCAACAAACTCACTAAATGCACTCGAAGAAATAAACAATTCTTCACAAGAAGCCATGTTTCTACAACTGTCAAATTCGTACACAACTTCACAAAGAAATTGGCGGAAATTAACGAGTAACAACGGAAATAAACGAAGGAAAATTATCTCATAGATTGAAAATAGATTTATATTTCTATATTCGACTTTTAGGCTAGAAACATACGGCAAAGAGATCAGGGAAGTAGAGGACGGACATTGCCCGTCTTCAGTACTTAAGCCATTGAGAGAGAAGGACGGGCAATGTACGTCTTTCGTTACCAATGGGTTAAATATTACTGTTAAATTCTTATGAAATTCAACTTGAACAATTCAATGTTTTTCTTTGCTACAAATATTTTGATTATTTCAAAAGAACTGAAGTTATTATATTATAATAAAATGTGTATTAAAATTATACCAGATCATAGCTTTATTAGTGAGAGAAACGTTCTTTACGTTTAATGTTTATAAATATATATATTTTTACAAATAATTCGCCGTTAGTCTTGAGCATAATATTTTTATATGCTTACTTGCGCTTGTACAATTAACTAATTAAGATTTATACAGTTTGATGAAGTTTGTATGTAATTAATGGTAAAAGGTAATTAAAAATTAATGGTAAAAGGTGTGAGAATACAAAATGTCCATGAAATAACATATTTAATTGAAAATATATAGAATACAGTACTTACATTAATTGATTTTATTACACAATAAAGAAGTTTGCTTTATATGAATTCATTATCAGCAACAGCTGGAGACACTTGAACACGCACAGTTCATACGTTGATCTCAGGAATCTCCCAGTGTTGATTCCATAATTTTACTAAATAGTCTTTGTACTTACAGATAACTTTTGAAGTTGATTAAGTGATCTTAATGAGCGTACTGTACTGTATAATTTTATAGGCTGTTAAATATTGTTGTATTTATGTAACAATGTATTGTTCGTAACAGTGTCACCTATGTACTAAAAGTGCAGTAGACATTTTGTAAATCGGTCTTTATTCATTTAAGCACAACACGGCTGTTTAAGTTTGTCTCTCGACTGAGTAAATGCACTTTTTATACTGTAGTTACAGTACTGTATTGATAAAACATAAGACGAACTCTGCAAATGAGTCACTCTGCCTTCAGCCAATTGTTAGCAAAGAAATTATTCATCGGGTCATTGATAGCATGAGTTTATGTGTAAACCAATAAAAATAATTTTGTTTGTTTTTTTGTTATTCGAGTTTCGGATAACCCAAGTTCAGTAAAAAGGGTTTAACTGCATTTCATTTAAATAATTTTGTCAATAAGTTTTAATTGAATTGTAATGCGGATATGTAATTTGTATTAAAATCTTTTTTCTGACATTACCTTTAATCTGAACCCGTTGTGCTGTAATGAAGAGATCTGCCATTCAGTATTATAAATGAAAACAACAAGATTTTTCAGGAAACTTTGTTTGAAACATTTATTCTTTAATTGCTTTCTTTTGTTAGCCAATGTTTATTGGTTTTGAATCATGTAATTATAAAATTAAAAATCTGTAAAACGTCTAACGCTGATTTCAGAAATAACAACTTTGTAAGAAACTTTTGGTAATGTTTCCCAAATCAGCTAAATTAAACTGTATATCATCTATACAAACTACTATGGTTAAAAAGAAATAATCTATATTACACAACCTATTAATAGTACTACTGGTAGCTGTACAACAACTATTCTGAAACCACTAAAATATGTTCTTGTATCTTAAGTATTTAGATATACTTCATAACTTCATCCCAACGTGAGATTATATTTAATATAGCTAGTGGTTACAATGTTATTCTATTTTCTTCTGTTGGCAGTTTTCCTGGTACAGAGGCTTTCTTCAATATAAGTGGTTTCCAAATATCTCCCATTTTCTTGCTCTGTTAGGAGGAAACATTAACCCTTTGCACTTGGTTAGGGTCTTCAAGAGTATTCCTTTGTTGTATGACCAGTGTGAGTGATACAATACTAGTGGCCATTAGTAGTGACCAACACAAACCCTAGCCGCCTCGGTGGCCTAGTTGGTAGTGTACTAGCCTTTCACCCTGAGGACCCGGGTTCGATTCCCGGCCAAGGCTTGGCATTTTCATACGCTATAAATCATCCCATCGTCTACATTAGCCCAAGTGTGCACAATAGTCGGACATTAAACACAAAAAAAAAACATAAACACTATGAATGCTTGCATGACCACTGAGAATGGCCAAGTAAGGCATTCTTTTTTCTGTACAGTGCTGGAAGCTGGATGCAAATTAAGTCAGTGATATCGGAATTTTTCCCGCCTTTGCGAACGTGGTTATATCTTACTGCGCTGTTTTTGAAACATGCTAAAAAAGCTCAGTCATAACATGTCATTGTATGAGCTACAAAGAGTGCAGGCTGTTTGTTAAAGTATAATGAATGATTCATGAAACAACTTAGTATATCACATTTCAAATTAAAAACTTACGGTTCAAGGGTAAGTAGAAATAAATAGTTGAGATCTTTTTAGCAATTTTTAAATTATAAAGTGACTTACTGGAGCCGTCATTAGAAAATATTTTAGTTAGAAATCTGAAAGAATACTGTACACAAACATTTATATTTTCAATATAAAAAAATAAATCATTCATTACTTGGTTTTAAATGTTTACCCATTGTTGGGTTGATGTAAACAAAATGCAATACTAACTCAGTGACAACCTTCCTAAAAGCGGCCAAGCTGCGGTAGGCTACTAAGCATTGTTTTATCCTCTCACAGTGGCCGTTCGACCTGTGAAGACTAAACAAGCAGAAGACAATACAAGTTGTTTGGAAGTGGGATTACTTACAGTAACCTTTCAAGTGCAGAGGGTTAACTATTTTTTTTTCTTTGGTCATCCAATAAAAATGTAGCAGTGAATATATTATAAGCTATTTTGACACATTATATTATAGCATATTACTATTTTGACACATTTAATTGTGATAGCATCAGTTAAAAATTTCCCGGGCTTTGCACAAAGCTGTTCAATGCAATCAGAAATGTTTTTTCTTCTGGTTTAACACACATTATGCCTGTTAGACTAATGATGATGGAGGATCAACATAACGCATGTCAAAAGCCAACAGTAGTAACTAGACGTTCAGGTTAGACTTGCATCAAACTGTCTGCCATCCTGTGATGGAGATACGACGGTTCCCAAAACAATATATTTACCATATGCTGAGGAGTGTTGCCATGTTTATTTTAATGAATCTCTACGTAGGAAAAGTTACGATGTCATAGGTGAAACCCTTCAAATTTTGTACCTTTTCACGTGTTCATACCTTAGACAGAATATACATTAGATATTGCATCTTGGGTGCAATATGATTTATTGTGAAAAATTGTTATAAAAATAGTATTTAAAATGCTGGAAAAATTTATTAGTGACAAATGATGTTACAGTAGTAATACAGTAATAAAATATATTATGGAATGCAAATGTGTCATAATGTAATAAAAAATGTTTCTTTCTTAACATTTGTTTATTTGTATTTTCCACAAATCCTCTTGTTCAACATATTTTGTGCTCAACCACTGGCTTGAACTGCGTAGTGTTGGTCTGTCATTTTGCTGGATACCTGGTCACTGTGGGATAGCTGGAAACACTAGAGCTGATAATGCGGCGAAGGAAGCTACCTTGTTGGTGCCAAACACACAGGCTGTGATTTCATCAGATTTTCTATGTTATGTAAAGCACTTAAATCATATGCATTGGGAAAACGAGCGGGCAGCTATCGGTAATAATAAACTGAGGGTAATTAAAAATACTGTTCATCCTTGGAGGTCGTCCGCACGTACAAGTCGTAGGGAAGAGGTAGTGGTTACCCGTCTCCACATTGGACATTCTCTTTTCACACATGGATTCTTGATGAGAGCTACTGAACGGGACCTGCCCCTTTGTGAGTTTTGTTATTAAGCACTCATTACCATTGAACATGTTCCACTTTGGGGGACGAGATTGTAATGGTCTCCGCCCAGAACATCTTGCCGTCCCTCTGCCAGATTATGTGGATTTGGTGTCAATTTAGAGGATATATTATGGATCTAAAAGATGATTCTACGGCTACTGAACAGTTCAGTACTAACATTTTTGCTGGTCCGCAGAGGATTGAATCTCTTTAAATGGGAAATCTTTCAATTTATTATTGTTATTGTTATTATTTTTATTTTTAATTTTGAATTTTTGTACATTGTACTAATGTCTTATCTTGGCATTCCAGGAGAGTGATTTTTGTTATAGGTGTCTTTTGTGAGCTGGAAAGCTATTTCCATTTTGTTTCGTCTAGATTCCATGGCTTTCTTTCTAGACCATTCCAGCTGATCCACTCTCCTAAGTACTTGAAATCCCTGACAATCTCCATTTTCTGTTCCCCACTTTCAAATATTTTGGAGGATTCTTAATGTTTGTTATTATTTTGGTCTTTCCAAAGGCGATTTTGAGGCCTACCTTCCCCGCTTGCTTCAGCAGTTCGAGGACTGCTCCTTGGCTTCCTCCCATGTCTCGGCCAGTAAAGCCATGTCATCTGCAAAAGCCAAACACTTGATCTTAATGTCCCTGTTTACCGATCCCAGTCGGATCCCGCCACTGGCTGTTTTATCCCATTCCTGACTACCTTCTCCAAGACACAGTTGAACAGGAGAGGGGACAGTCCGTCACCCTGTCGCACACCAGTTTTGATCTCAAAAGGGGCTGACAATTCCCCATGAATTTAACTTTGGAAAATGTATTAGTGAGGCTTTCCTGATGAGGTTGTTGTTTTGCCATCCAGACCTAGTTCTTTTAATATAGCAAGGAGAGCTTCCCGATCTAATGAGTCATACGCCTTTGAAGTCAATGAAGGCGATGACATACTTCTTCGCCCTCGACTTCTGATAGGCTATGAGATTTTTGAGATTCAATATTTGCTCCAGACAAGATCTCCCTTTCTGAATCCAGCTTGATATTCTCCCAACTGATAATCTAATTGTGGTTCTGCTCTATTAAGTAAGGCCCTCGAGAATATCTTATAGGTAACATCCAAAAGAGATATGCCCCTGTAGTTGTTGGGGTCCTTTTTATCCCCCTTCTTGTGGATTGGGTGGATAAGGGCCATCTTCCATTCTTCTGGAATCATTTCCTTTAGCCAGATTTCCTGAAAAACTTTTTGTAGGGATTCTATTGCTTCCTTGCTGGCATTCTTCCAAAGTTCGGCTGTGATCTGATTTTCTCCTGATGCTTTGTTGTTTTTAAGGCTAGATATGATCGTTTCCAGCTCCTCAACGGTTGGCGGCTGTGAGTCAGGGTTAGTATTTATGGGGACACTAAATGTCATTTTTTCAACTGGTGTTTCACAGTTGAGGAGTGAAAATAGTCGGCTATTTTTAAAATAGTCACTATTTTTAAAATAGTCGGCTAGTATCCTGCAGTTATCTTTGTTGTTATGTGCCATAATTCCGTTCTTGTCCCGTAATTGTAGGGTTGGTGGGTTATACTTTGTTAGTCTCTGTCTAAAAACCTTGTAAAAACTCCTTGTCTTGTTCTTAGCAAAATCCTCATCCATTTGGGCTAGCATCTGGTTTTCGAGGCCTTCTTAATTTTTTTGATATTTTTATTTACCATCTTTCTAATATTCAAGTAGTTTTGTCTATTGTTTTCCTTTCGTTATGACTGCCATCTGTGCCAAGCTCCCTTCCTTTGTTTCAATAGATCGTCGCACTTACATTTTTACATTTACATTTTATTTATATATATAATTTTTTTTCAGGGACAATGTACATTCCTTTTTATTTTATTTAATTATTTTATCTAAACAACTTTATCTTTGTTGTGTTTATACATATTTTTACGAATTGTTATTAAATTTTATTCATTGTTATTTAGTTCTTAAGTACTTGTTATTGTAATATAGTTATACCTGTTATTTAAATTTTTGTTTTATTTATTTTTACTGTTATAGTTTGTTGTTGTTGTTTTTTTTATATACTTTTATTTTGCGTAACAGTGATGATAACCTTAACGGTTTTTCGCCGGGAAAAAAATTATTTGTATTTGCCTTTTTCCTTGCAAAGTTTTTTGCAAAATAAATTTGATTTATATAGATTTATAAAGATGGTACCTGAATGAATGAATTTGTAGGGTTACTGTAACACTGTGACCTTTGTAGATTTATTGTGCCAATTTTTTTATTCCTGAGATGCTCAGTTATAGTGCCCTCTCCAACTTAGTTCCTTCATATCATGTAGGATTTGAACAGGATTCATCTTGGGTAGCTCTCTCATCCACTTCTAATTAGTAATTTACCAGTTCTTAATGAGAGGCATGCAGATACTTGCTCTGCTAATTCCCTTACAATTTTTCTTTCTTTTGATCCTTATTACAAAGGTTCATTGATTCATTTGTTCAGCTTTTTCTTTGTGCAGTGAGATCTTGCTCATTATGTTTTAATCCATAATTATGAGAACTCCCACAAATAGCTAAGGAAATGAGGTCTGCTCATACAGAGCCTTGCATGCATGGGTAAGATTAAGATACTGGAAAGTCACTAGGTCTCCCAGAAGAAGGTTTGTTATACCATTAGGCCAATGTCATTTACTCTAGCACGAGTCACTACACTTTAGTATAAGCTAATTTTTGAAGTGTAGTGCATATGTTTGTGTGTCTTGAGTAGTATGAGCTAGAGTTATGGTAAACTACATCCACTGCCTAAATGTTACATGCAAATTGTAAAGGTTGCATTGCTCTTGTTTTAATTACATTATTGTTTAAATGTTATAATAATTTATTATACTTTATTTAAAATATTCTAATCTTGCTCTTATGACGTTTTAATTATGATTAATTCCTGTTATTAAGCTATTATTAATTTCTAAAAATTAAGATTTTTGAACTTTGAATTGGGTAATTTTATAATTGGTAATCTCTTTCCGATCCTGTTTCTGGCGATGGTAACCGTCAAGTTTTTCGCCCACAAAATTTTAAAATTGCTCTGTTTTCCTTCATTACAGTACAGTAAATCCTCTACTCCCGAACAAGGGACTTTCAAAGTCCAAGAACTAAAAATACAGCATTAAAAAATTATTGGAAAGTTTTTTCAAACAAATGATAAAGATATTTCTTAACATTTAGGAAAAGGGTATAATTTTATTTACACCATTGAAATCAATAGCACAAATAGCTTTTTCGGGTTCTAAATGTCTAAAAACTGTGTGGGTTATTGTCCTTAGCAATAAAACATACAGTCTAAACAAACTGTCATATTACACAACACATTTTGGGGAAAGAGGAACACAAAATCTCTAGATTTGAAATATTATTGAGTGCAAAAGAAATTATGAAAGCCAAAATATATTTATCTAATGTGAGTTTTGGAATTCGTTGATTTTAAGAATTCTTTCATGAAGAAAAATCATAAAATTTACAATAAAGTTGATCATGTGATTTTTTTTCAAAATATTATGACTGTTTTTTGGCTGCAAAGGTTACCAGTGCTGACATGGAGCAGTGGTCAGGCAATTAAGAATATAGTGTGAGGTTTGCTGTTCTTTGAACCACAGTTTAAAAAACTTTGATACAACATAAGCACTAAAGTAATACATATATGAATTCCAATTCATAATGTCCATTACTGCATTTGTTTATGACTGCGATATATGACATCAATTTCATCTTACAGGTCATCTTAGAAAACGGCCTGCTAAGAACACCAGTGGGACAGAGAAAAATGTGCGAGTGAGAGGTCTAGTCCCCACTCTCTCACTATAGCACTATAGCTTGTTTTCCTTCACTATCGCTGAGTAGTAACAGTTTGTAAACTCAGATTGTACCACTGGATGAGAATTCTCCAACATACGCGAGAATTTCTCGCGCAGGCCGTTTACTTTGCCTGACTTGGCTGGACTATTTATTTGATTATTGATTTTTAAAACCCTCTATTCAATATAGACTATCTACAAAAACATTATTATATATCACTAATGTCAATACCACTCTTCTTATATTATCACTCTGATACCTGCCAAATTTATACAAAGCCTCACAGCGTTTTAGCCTGTTCTTAGCAGGCCATTTTCTAAACGGCTGACATATAGTAATGGTTTATCTATTCTGGCCATTGTCTATTTTGTTTTTAGCCACTGTATTATTATAAATATTATCATAAATAATAATATTATTATAATAATTATTATAAATATTAAATAATATTAATATAATATATTATATTTCTATATTCCATGGAAATTATAATTTATGTATTCAGCTATAATATTAAACCTATTTTAATATTACTCGATTTTGAAGACATATTTGTCTATGAATAAAATATATTCTATCTTCTACTTAGACGTTTTTTAAAAGAATGCTTTTTTCGTTTATGATCTATACTTTGTTATAACAATATTGTATCGTTAATAACATTGATAACCAATCTATGGTGGTAATTAAAGAAGCTTTAGAATTTATTTAGAATTCCATCTCAGTTACTACAGTTACTATGCTTGATTGTTTTGTTTGACGATTTTTGTGGGTGTGTACAGTGATGTTTGTTGACGATGAGTGCTGAGACAGTATTTGTGTTTGTTTTACTTTCATTTAGTATAAATAACGTTATTGCAGGTTTGTTAATAATTAAACGTAACTGCAAGTTACTGTTACATTAAAAGAGTTATAATACTTTTGTAAAATTATAAAAAGTTTTGTTACGATGACCAAGCCCACCAAAATGGCGTTACCGTATATTAATGAAATGAGTCATTTTTTATTCCTAGTTAGTTATAAAATACTAATTTACGCTAATATTATTTGTTTTAACATTAAACTGAAAGGCGATTATGTAAAATTTTATACTAGAATGATAATCATTATAGGTTATACATTTAACAAAACGTTAGCTTAACCCTTATAACCCATTTATAGTAGCCTAATAATTAGTCATTTAGGCTATTTGAATAAATTCTTATACGTGAACGATTTGCAGGAAAACAAATTATTAAAATGTACTGCAAGTAGCTTACACCTAATATCTACTTTTTACTCTTTAGATATTTTAAATAGTATTTATGCATTGTAGGTTTTTTCAAATAGTGATTTTTAAATATATTTTTTTTATTACATACTTTACTATCCAATTAACAGATATTCACCCACAGAAAATATTTTTTTGAAGATTACTTACAATTTCAGGCTATTGTTAAATATTTAACGGAGCTATATTGTGACATCATTGCTGTTCACGTTGCATGGAACATACTAGATTTCCTAAACATATTTACTGCTCATGTGCATTATCACATTTTAATAGACATTACTTAATACATATTGATTTGTTCATTCTTGTAATTGAAACGTTAAAATGTGCATCCGTTTAATCAAATATGTTTTTCACCCAACAACTGGGTCAGGTTCTTTACTCAACAGTTGTGTCCTTCACCAAGCAACTGTATCAGTTAGTAAATTTTTTTTTAATGTTCATTTTATCGTTTTAGCAATGAAAACCAAGTTACCTACTTTTGTGTGAACAATTGCAAGGTGAACAATTAGAGGTGGTCACTTTTATTTTTAACTTTTATTGTACTTTCTGCGCTTTTTTATTTTGGATTGCTTTTTGGGCATGTAATAAAGCATTTGAATAAAAACGAAAATTACCAAAAAATCAAAAACTACATACATTGCATATTAACTTTATTGCTAAGCGTAAACTGACCAAAAAAAGAATAAAAATAAATCATTTTGTTTATAATTTTGTTTATAATAATTATAGGATAAATTTCCAGTTGGCAACTTCTTTTGGCTATTTTGATATTTTTGTGCCAAAAACGCTTTATTACTTATCCAATAGTAATAATACAAAATATAGAAGTATGGAAATTACAGGGAATGAAAAAAAATCAAAATGATTGAATAACCTCAAAATGAGGTTTTTCATTGTAAAACCGATTAAATGAATGTTAATAATAATTAAAACAATTGAAATTTTTATTTAGAATAAATTGTTTTAAAAACCATACTTATATGGTTTTGTGTGAAAAAGGTTAATTGGGGAAACTTAATTAATTATAAACATGCTTGAAACTTACTGACCTTGTTATTACCCCCACTGGTATCTATTATACTTCACACCAGCATAATGACTACACAGAATACTTTATGGAGAGATCGGCTTACTTGCATAATGACTATACAGAATACTTTATGGAGGGATAGGCTTACTTGCATAATGACTATACAGAATACTTTATGGAGGGATAGGCTTACTTGCATAATGACTATACAGAATACTTTATGGAGGGATAGGCTTACTTGCATAATGACTATACAGAATACTTTATGGAGGGATAGGCTTACTTGCATAATGACTACACAGAATACTTTATGGAGAGATCGGCTTACTTGCATAATGACTATACAGAATACTTTATGGAGGGATAGAAACTTACTTGCATAATGACTATACAGAATACTTTATGGAGGGATAGGCTTACTTGCATAATGACTATACAGAATACTTTATGGAGGGATAGGCTTGCATAATGACTATACAGAATACTTTATGGAGGGATAGGCTTACTTGCAGAGAATACTTTATGGAGGGATAGGCTTACTTGCATAATGACTATACAGAATACTTTATGGAGGGATAGGCTTACTTGCATAATGACTATACAGAATACTTTATGGAGAGATAGGCTTACTTGCATAATGACTATACAGAATACTTTATGGAGGGATAGGCTTACTTGCATAATGACTATACAGAATACTTTATGGAGGGATAGGCTTACTTGCATAATGACTATACAGAATACTTTATGGAGGGATAGGCTTACTTGCATAATGACTATACAGAATACTTTATGGAGGGATAGGCTTACTTGCATAATGACTACACAGAATACTTTATGGAGAGATCGGCTTACTTGCATAATGACTATACAGAATACTTTATGGAGGGATAGGCTTACTTGCATAATGACTATACAGAATACTTTATGGAGGGATAGGCTTACTTGCATAATGACTATACAGAATACTTTATGGAGGGATAGGCTTACTTGCATAATGACTATACAGAATACTTTATGGAGGGATAGGCTTACTTGCATAATGACTATACAGAATACTTTATGGAGGGATAGGCTTACTTGCATAATGACTATACAGAATACTTTATGGAGGGATAGGCTTACTTGCATAATGACTATACAGAATACTTTATGGAGGGATAGGCTTACTTGCATAATGACTATACAGAATACTTTATGGATGGATAGGGATAATGACTATACAGAATACTTTATGGAGGGATAGGCTTACTTGCATAATGACTATACAGAATACTTTATGGAGGGATAGGCTTACTAATACTATACAGAATACATAGGGATGACTATACAGAATACTTTATGGAGGGATAGGCTTACTTGCATAATGACTACACAGAATACTTTATGGAGAGATCGGCTTACTTGCATAATGACTATACAGAATACTTTATGGAGAGATAGGCTTACTTAGTATAGTAAATCACCCATGCTTCATTCAATAAAAAATAATTGATATCACAAAGTATTTCTCTTAAAAATTTCATAAAATATAATTTGGTAAACATTCTGCAAATTATTATTATTTTTTTTTACTTAATTTTATCATACAACAGATAATAGAACAAAAATGTAGTATAATTACTTGATAATAAGTGGTATGTATTAATTACACAAATTGGAGGAATAAATTTATGTTTTTAATAACTAAGATGTGTAGTGTTATGTCCGCTATTTGTGGTAGATTGACTTGCTAATTTTTTGCTGATGAACATTAATTATATTATTACTCAAATAGGTTATATTATTATTAAATCATAAAAATGTAATGTCTCGTTTAAAGAATAAAATGTTTGGCCTAACATGGTTTTGTCTAGATTTGTGACCTAGATTTACAAAGTTAACTATGAAAATAGTTAACTTTTTTTAGTGATTATCAATGATTATGCAATTGCTAAAATGTAGTTTACATAGCCTGTTATTTACAGTAAAAATGATTATATATTATTTTAAATGAAACTGTTACTTAATAGGAACTACAAACAAAAGCAATTTCGTAGACCAGTGTTTTTTTTTTTTTTTTTATATTATAGGCTACAATTGTTGATTTTAAAAAAATGCTTCTTAGCATTTATAAGTGCCAAAAATGTTGTCTATGTTAATATAGGAAAACTATATATGGTAATTTCAAAAAGAATAATTTAGAAATAAAAATAAATTTTTGTTTATTGATGTTTTTTAAAAATATTGTACTTATTTTATCATCTCAATAATTCATAAATATTTTTTACACCTGTAGTTAATAGCCCTTGAAGTTGGGGTTTAATACAAAGTACATAAGCTGGCATTCTTATGTAACCAGAAAACATATATGTGCTATGTTTCATAAGTAATTTCTCCACTCTAGAATGTCTTTAGTTAATGGAAATAAATTTTAGTTGGAGTTTCTCTTAAGCTCATGTTTTTTTAATACAGGTTTATAAAATAAAAAAATCATATTAAAAAACTAAAGTAGCCTAAATCCTCTAGCATAATGTATCGGAACGTGTATTATATATTAGTAGTTTAAGTAGCCTGTAATAGTAAGTAGGATACAATTTTTACAAACATAAGGAAAGTTACGAAAACTTTTAATAGTTGCCTTAATTTTTCTCTGTATCCCAGCATCATTGATGATAAATACCAAAGCTATTATGCTAGGCAACCAATCCATCAAGTAAGCCTACATTGTATGTAGTAATTAAAAAAATGTCGGTAGGCTACTTACTTTATTAAGTGTAATAAAATGATAAACATCTTTGATTAGTAACCTAACTTGATGTGTTGGTTACAGTGCTTGATAATAAGTATCTACCATGTACACTTCGTGTCGCTTACACTTATTTTAAAACCCTTTCTTTTATTTTTGTTATTTTCTTCATATTACTTAACAAAGGTTATACTTAAAATATAAACAATTCTAAAGTGGTACATTTATGGTCTGCTATTTTATAATTTTTCATATATAAATTGTGTATAATTGCTTCAGGTATAGTATAATTTTTTTTACTGTTAAGAGCTAACAGAGTAACTATGTTTTGAAAATCGACAACGTTATGTAATCAGATAAGCTTGATTAAATCATTACTATTTATAATAAAACAATTTTAGTCATTAAACTGCACAAATATTACATAAATCTTAAACCATATAGGTCTGGTTAGCCAAAGTACTTCTTGATAATCAATATTGTCTGATTAATTAGATTAATGCATAACAACAAATGATAGTTTAAGAGCCATGGTGGATGATGAATTGGATCTGAGGCAGTTATTTATTACAAATAATGAATACTCAAAGAAATCATTTTGGTAGTTTAATAATCTGTGTAGCCTGAGTGTTTTTTTCCTTTTTGAAATTAAGGAGTGACAAAGACGTACATTATATTTCAAAAAAATAAAAATGTGGAACACATACACATGCATGTGCACACACACACACACACACACACACACACACACACACACACACACACACACACACACACACACACACACACACAGTGCAATTATGTAAAAATATACCTATAAACATTGATCTGTTCTTTTAAAACATTATCAGTTTAGTAAATATGCATTAGCCAGTCATATAAATATTTTTGCATTCCCCCTTCCAGAACACTTTATTTCATGCCCCTTTATAATAAACTAATATAAATTATAACATTAAAAGTGATGAAATTACTGGAAAATTGAAAAAAAAATCTCCATAACCTAACCATTACTGCTGCATAACAATTACTAACAGGTTTTTTTCTTGTGAAATCGCTTTATCTAATGTTTGTATAAGTAATTTAAATAGTATCAGTACAAAAACATTGTCTAAAAAGATACTCTTTTTAAAAGGATGACCTAACAATACTAATTTTGTAATTACTGTTTCGTTGGGTATAAAGCAGCTGCTGTTGGCATATGAAATCATGTACACTCCAAAGCTACGTGCGATGTAGATGCCAATGACATTACAAAATAGTTCCTTTCAAAATTGCAAAAAAGTCATAAGAAATTTAATCTTCTGTGAGGGTTAATATCTGTAGGCAAAGTAAAAATAAAGTATGTAATAAATTTTTAATTGTACAATTGCTTTGGTTTTCTTTCACAGTTTAATGTAAGCAAAATATGTAAACATATCTGTGATTTTGATTTCTTTTAATAGCTTTTTTCAGTCAGTTCTTTTTTAAAAATAACAATTTCAAACATTTTATGTTTCATTAGTCAAACTTGTGTTTCAGAGTGTGATGAAGCACTATTGGACAGGGCAGTTATATCAGCGACTTCATCTTTGCGGGAGAGAGGACCAGCAAATGCAAGACTTAATGGTAATTTCTATTTTTTTGTTTTTGGTTTTGTAGTTAATTCACTATTTAGTTGATTAAATATTTTGTGTGTTTAAGAATATTAAATATTCCAATTTAGTAAGTTGAGTAAAATATTTTTTTGCAAGTACTTAAAATTTATAGTATCATATTTTTCAGTTTTTGTTTTGTATTTCTTTCGCACACCAGAAAAATATTTGTTTAGTTTTTAATAGTAGGCTAAAATGATAATTGGAGTACTTTGGAAGGAGTTTTTGATTTTTGGTTATACTTCCTTTAACAAACGCTATATTCCTACTTGCATATGTCAGGAATGTGGGCTATTGTAATAACCATCATAGTAAAGATACAGATATGAAATGCATACCTGCCCTTACCTTTAAAATCTAGAACACTTTTTAAGAGGTTATTAATTTTATTTGCTGGTCATTATTATTGTTGTACTGTTATAGCGTTCACAATCTTCGTTAAATTTCATTCATACTTAAAGTTAATTCAGACTATTGTTAGTCTTCAAAACTATTGTTAGTGCTTCATCATGCCTGGTCTCAGTCCTCTTGTTTTGCCAACTATTCTTGTAACTGCCATCAATAACTTGTTGGCATTCCCCATGATGAGCATTCCAGGTTAATTTGGTGTCCAGCACCAAGCCTAGATACTTCACCTTGTTCACAAAAGGGATTATCTCCCCAAAGAGCTTAAGCCCTCCTAAATATGTGGTAATCCTCTTCCTTGTAAAAGGAACCACTGTAGTAGTTTTCCTAACATCAGGTTTGTACTAGTGATAGGGCTCTCTTCATGAGATCCTCCACTGTATTACCATGCCATCCCTGGATTAACACCATCACATTATATGTGTATCCTTGACTATAGCATCCCTCTGAAGAGAAAAGGTTAATCCATCATCAGGTATCATAAGAGAGGGGATAGTATCTCCATGTGGACAGCACGTGACAACCTCCACCTCCACCTCTTCTCCTAGGACTTAGCTACAACTGTCCTTCGTCTTAACATATCCCCCACCCACTCACACACGGTATTAGTACTGCCATATTGTGATAAGGCACAAAGCATCAAAGATTGGGAGGAATTGTTGAAATCCCCTCCCCCCATATCTAGAAAGACACTGAGAATATATTTTTTGAACTCCAGAGTGTCTTCCTATCTGTGAACCAAATTATAAAGTGCACTCTCATAGCCTTTTCCTGATTGTAAGGCATACTGATTGACATGCAGAGGAGTGACCCTCTAATATAGACATATCAGTTTCTCTAAAGCCTTCACAATGAACGAAGTCAAACTGATAGGTCTGTAAGCCTTAAGGTCGGCATATGATGCTCACCCCAGCTTTGGAGTAAAAGCTACATAGGCTGCTTACAACCCAGGGGTACATACTTGGTGGCTATGCTGGTCTGGTACAATCTACACAGGTTAAGAGCAATAGACTCTCCTCCATGCTATAAAAGAGTTAGTCTGGACTTGGTGATTTAAATGGGTGAAAGGTTTAATAGCCCTTTTCACCTTATCGAAATTCACAATCTGGTTTGCACTACTCCAGTCTCCCCAGTTGTGTTTACTATTGGGGATATCTGACGTTTGCTTCCTTTCAGAATTCCTGACCTTTTGAGTCGGGAATGTGTTTCCTGAATAGGACTTCTAGAATGTCCTTCCCATTTGTTGTGTACTCCCCATTAGGACCTATGATAGTCAAGGCGCACCTGTATGCCTCCCATTTATTATATCACTTGGCCACATTAAACAGCCTCCTAACCTGCCCTTTTTCTCAAAAAGAACCTGAATCCACCATTTCACATTAACCCCAGTCTTCTTCATAAGAGGTCAGTTCTCATGAAAATCACAGATATCTCTACTAATCTACCAGCTGGAAACTCGACATTTGAGTTATCTAACTGCCTCCTAATATCCTGAAGTTCAGTTTTAACACTTTCTTCATAAGCCCTCAATGAATGATCTTGAGATTTGGATGGATTTATTTATTTTCCAACCCCTTTCAGTCCAAACTTTGTGATTTTGTGGTGTGTGTGTGTGTGTGTGTGTGTGTGTGTGTGTGTGTGTGTGTGTGTGTGTGTGTGTGTGTGTGTGTGTGTGTGTGTGTGTGTGTGTGTGTGTGTGTTTTCTTGTGAATAAACTAATTGATGAAACTGGACACTTAAAGTAATCTTTTGTCAAAAAGCTGTTTAAAATAGCATTTTCTCAAAATGAGCTCAAACAATTCAAGTGTAATTTTGCTCAGATGTACTCCAAGTATTCAAATAAAAATATGGATTACTGCTATAGATATTGAAAAAATCGATATAGTTTTTTTCAAAATTGTTCTTATCGGGTTGTACTCAAACTGAAATCATGTTGAAGCATTAAAATTTAATATTGACAGAGGCAGTAAAAGTGAGCAGCTGGTGGGCTTAGCAATCCCATTATGCCTCAAGCTAGTTCTGTTCATTCACTAGTCACATAGCTTAGCTAACTCTAAAATGTAGAATGACACACACTGATGGTCCAGGAATGACTCCACTCCTGATGTATCAAATGGAGCCCTGGGAACCTCCCAGTGTACTTTAGTGTTACTCATGCATGAATGGATCTGCATGGACAACCTCGTTTTCTTAGCTTGTGGGTGTAAGAATGTAAAATAGAATGAGCGGTATCTTACTGCACAACAAAAAGTTTGGCCAAATGGAGCAGAACTTCAGTAATAAGGGTCAAGTAAAAGAAAAATTGAAAGAATTAGCAGAGCAAGAAGGAACGGAGAAGTTAGAAATTAGAAATAAGGGATTGAGCTACTCACCTTGAATCCTCTGCAAATCGTAGATATTATGAAGAGTAGGACTTGAAAAATACACAATAACTGAGAATCTCGGAACTACAGAAAGGGGCGCGGGAGATCTACAAGCCTTGCAATGCAGTAGTAACTGTACAAACCCGTTCATTTCTTCATTTGTCATAAACTAATAATTATTATAATTTGTAATAAAAAATACAGTTCGAGACCAACTTCCATCTGGTTTCTTAATTCCAACTTAGGCCCTAATTAGATACTATAAATTTCGTTATTTTTGTACACTGATTTGACTAATAAATCATATATGACCAAATTTTGAGAAATATCTAATGAAACATTTTTAAAAATTTGGTTGATTTTCTGTACTTTCAGCCAGGACTCTTATTGAAGTACTTGAGTTAGTATAGTGCTTCTGGACCAGTTATTTTCCTTTGGCTATTTTAATGTTACTTCCTAAAGTTTTATTCTACATTTTGCATTGAAGGAACAATTCATTCATTCAGACAGAGGGATAATATGAACGCTGTGTTTGAAATGTGTTTATGTATGTTGCACACATCCGATACTATCATTATTTTTTCTCTTGCTGCAGGTGTCGCTTTGTGACGAGGTCTAAGGCAGAGAAAAATATAATAATATTTGGAGAGTGTTGAACAATACTTGATGGCAAATTTAACAAGGATTAAAAATGCTCGTTGGGTGTTTAATTGTCGTGACTGGAAACCTAGCGAGTCCGATTGGTTGTTGCTTTCTTCGAGTTTACAGAATGAAGAGAAAGAACAGATCGGTAGGTTTGTTTACCAGCGTGACGCAAAGTTTGGAATGGTTGGTCGAATAATTTGCAGAAAATTTATTGTAGACGCGACAGGAATGGAATGGAAAGATGTGACGATTGTGCGAGATCAGAATAACAAACCATACTTTCCTAAAGAATCACATAGTGCTGCAGATATTCAGTTTAATATATCACACGCAGGTGATTACGTAGTGTTTGGTGCTGAAACTGGAGATCTGAAACTCGGTATTGATGTGATGGGTCTGAAAGATGATCGACAGAAAGACGTTCCAGAGTTTTTTCGTTTGATGACACGTTTATTTTCTGACGAAGAATGGAAAACGATTAAATCAAAACAAAGTGAAAAAGAGCAAATGGATGTGTTTTATCGTTACTGGTGCTTGAAAGAGAGCTATACTAAGGCTTTGGGTGTCGGTCTTTCTCTTGATTTAAAAAGAATATCATTTAAGTTAAATTCGGATAAACTTAACAGCCAACATTTTGTAGAGGACACGGAAGTGTTTGTGGACAGTGTTAAACAAAATGGTTGGGTTTTTCAGGAAATGTTGTTAAATGATTCGCATACAGTAGCAGTCGCAATTAACAGCGTCGTTCCGAATAGGTATTGTGATAAATTCAGTTTCATTTCGTATGAAGACTTGATTAAAAACATTTCACCTGTGACACTGCCGGATGTGCAATACTGCAGAGAGTTCATGAGAAAGGAAGTGAAACCGTAGCTGTAGGTAAACGTAGACTGGAGCTTTGTTTTAAAAATAATATTTCACATAACAGTGACTGAGAAAAGGATTTTAGCACAAAAGAAATATTTTTGTAAATTTTCTATTAATATACCAACAGATCTTTGAATTGAAGTTTTTAATGGGTTTTGTAGTAGTATAAGAATAATTTTAAATTTTTGTAATGAAAATATTCTAATAACATTTTATTGTAAGCTTTACGATAAAGTCAAATTATTTCACTGATTGTTAAAGTAAATTCTAAGTAAATAATTGGTTATTTTAAAAAACCGGGACCTATGTTAATTACAAGGAATTGTGCAGTTAATCTGATGATATAGCAAAGGTAGTTTATTGGCATGGGAGTTTATTGATTTGTTTCGTAGAAGTACTTAGGGTATTCAAAAGATAAGTTAATTCTTAATAAGTAACAGTAAAAAATATAAACAAACCAAACATAATATTTATTTTCATTTGTACACTAAACCTTATTCCTCTGTATTATATACGAATTAATTTTCATTACTCTTTTGAACTCTGGAGTGTTATCTTTGATGCGTAGGTAGCAGCTATTATCCCAGTATCATACTAATCTGCCTCCAAATTTTTACATTGCTTATCCATGTCTTTTTGTCTTCATCTTCACTGGTGAAGCAGTGGCCACTGAGATATTTTAGAGCACTGGAAACAGATGAAAGTAATGGAGTAATGTTTGAAGACTGTAGTTGTGGGGGTGCGTTGTCATAAACGAGCGAAACTTTGTGTGACAAAAGCAGTTTGTTCCGAATAGTATAATCAAAATTTTGTGTGACAAAAGCATTTTCTTCTGAATAGTATGGCCAAAATTGTGTGTGACAAAAGCAGTTTGTTCCGAATAGTATGATCAAAACTTCATGTGACAAAAGCATTTTCTTCTGAATAGTATCTGAATAGTCGGCCATATCTGAATAGTACGGCCAAAACTTGGTGTGACAAAAGCATTTTTTTCTGAATAGTATGGCCAAAATTGTGTGCGAGTAGTTTGTTCTGAATAGTATGATCAAAACTTTGTGTGACAAAAGCATTTTCTTTTGTATAGTATGGCCAAAATTGTGCTTGACAGAAGCAGTTTGTTCTGAATAGTATGATCAAAACTTTGTGTGACAAAAGCACTTTCTTCTGAATAGTATGGCCAAAATTGTGTGTGACAAAAGCAGTTTGTTCTGAATAGTCAGTTTGTTGTGAGTAGTATGATCAAAACTTTGTGTGACAAAAGCAGTTTGTCCTGAATAGTATGGCCAAAAAAAAAAAAAAAAAAAAAAAATAGTATGATCAAAACTTGGTGTAACAGAAACAGTTTGTTCTGAGTAGTATGATCAAAACTTTGTGTGACAAAAGCAGTTTGTTCTGAATAGTATGATCAAAACTTCATGTAACAAAAGCATTTTCTTCTAAATAGTATGGCCAAAATTGTGTGTGAGCAGTTTGTTCCGAATAGTATGGCCAAAACTTGGTGTGACAGAAGCAGTTTGTTCCGAATAGTACGGCCAAAACTTTGACAAAAACAGTTTGTTCTGAATAGTACAGTGGCGTAGTATGGTCAGTACTTCAGGGTTACATGCCGCATATATTGCTACAAAAGGGGAAGTTTCGTTTTTAGAAACTTGTATTTTAATTTTTAGTATATTTCTATTTTGCCAGATTGGGTATTTATGAAAAAGTAATCACAAGTAACAATGCAATTTTGTGAAATTAGTTTAATTTTTCTGTTTGTCAATAAAAGCAGTGAGCACAAACAGATACACACCTAGTTGTTGCTGATGTTTTTCTTATTTGGAAGTTTAAACATATCAAAATTGAAATTAAAATTAGTCACGAAAATTATTTTGATCACAATAACTAGTATCTTTTCTCTTTTGTATATATAAATCTAGATTATATTTTTTATATTTGGGGACTCTGTGTTTGGTGTAATAAATCAGAATTCAGTCTGCTGTGTCTCTGAACTCTGCACCTTAAGTTAGTCTTTGAACTAGCTGCGGTTACTCCCGTTGATTCTCCCTTGCCATTTACGCTGATCCTTCATCCTCATTAATCCTAACTGGCATACAGTATAGATGCTAAACACACACAAAATTAACATATTTTTTTTGTAAAAATATCAACTTGACAAGTATTTGAAAAGACCAAATTAAAAAAGAAGTTTTTGGAGTAAATCGTGCAGAAAAGGTAAAAAAACCCTGTTGGAACGCCAATTGGTTCGTTAATTTACCTTTTAAACATAAAAAAATATTACAGTTTTTAAACATTTGAGTTGAGTATGGAATCTTCCTATGTGAGAAAACATAAAATGATTTTGAGAAATCGAGTGATGTTTCTGGTATGTGAGGTTCTGAACTGCAGTTTGGGGGAAATTATTGAATGGAAGTGCTTGTGTAGTATTGTATATATCATTTATTTAAAAATAAATGTAACACTTAATAACTATTTGTCAAATACTGGTAGCCTAGTACTGCCAGCAGTGGTAACCAGCCTGACATCGTGGCAACGTTGAAATAAACCATCAATATACTGATAACGTCAATCTGTTTCATTATATTGTATTTATTAAAATGTATTTTTTTAACTTAATAAACAACAAATGCTCAATAATTACAATCAGTTTTCAATTAGACTATGTCAGGTTTCCATATAACACCAACAGGAAACAAATATCTGTTATGGTGTAGGTCTGGTAGATATGTTGGAATTTTCAATGGTATGTAAATATTTTAAACAATAATTTATTCAGATTTATTGTTTAATTCAACAATTCAACAATAATTGTTTTATTCAGATTTAAACAATAATGATGGGAAAATCAGATTTTCAGAAAAATATTACATAAAAACATGAATTTTTAAGATTTTGAAATAGCTACAAATTTGAAACGGTTAAATACATTTCTCCGAGCTAAAACATGGTTTTTATTGACCTATACGTCAGGATCGACAGTCATTTCAAAGTCCTGGGTCTATGTCTTACCATGATGGTGCTATAATGTCTCATTTTCCAGTTGAAACTAAAGGCATTGCTGGCTATATGGAGTTTCACAGTGCTTTAACTTGGCTTGTTTAATGTTGCTGCCAAAATGCGTTCTGGAAGGAATGAGATGCCACCAGACCTGACAAGTCTTAAGTGCATTTGGTTAACTTTAGACAAATTTGTTTGCAAATCATAAATTTGTAAAATCGATAACAATTTTAAAGTTTGTGTTATTTAAATTTTGGAAATGTTTTTTCTTGCTTTTTTATTCAGTGCTTCAAGGAAAGTAACAAAATAGTAATTTTATATTTTGGAAATACTTCAAAACAGTTGTAACAGTTTGTTTTATTGTAATAGAGAATGACATGGAGTGAGTGTACACAGGCCGTGCTTGTCTCTACCCCTCTGTCCTCCACCTTCCCCTTTGGTCACGCCACAATGCTCCTTAGGGTCATTGGACCCTTACCTCTAATGTTGTATGTTTAAATATGTATTACGTATAATTATTTGACACATTTGTCTATTTTATATAATGAATAGTGGTATTTAATAATAATAATTATTATTATTATTACAAATCATTATATTGATTTACCATAAAACCGATTTTTTTTTATATAAAAAAAATCATAAACTATAATACAAGGCACATAATAAAAACAATCTTATTCAGAATTATTTAAACTAAATCACATAGGTTTGGCTTACAAGCTGTCAGCTGGAGTTGGTATTTTTAAAAACGATACGGGCCAAATTACCTTGATACGGTAAATAATAAATAAAATTTTAACTAAAAAAAAAACTAATTTTTTTTTTTGTGTTTAACGTCCAACTATTGTGCACACTTGGGCTAATGCAGATGATGGGATGATTTATAGCGTATGAAAATGCCAAGCCCTGGTCGGGAATCGAACCCGGGTCCTTGGGGTGAAAGCCCAGTACGTTATCAACTAGGCTACCGAGGCAGCTAAAAAAACTAAAAAAGAAGACAACTTTAAAAGAAACAAAAATCACCAATTACTTTCCTTATGAAAATTTTTCATTTGCATTTAATTTTCAAAAAGGAATAAAAATATGAACTGTAAAAAAACTACTCATATTCTAGCAGTAGGTAAATTAAATTAAAATACGGCAATATATTTTTTTTAAATACATAATTAACAGGATCATTTTTCAGTCATATGCTTTCACAGTCATACATAAAAAATAAATATATTAACTAAATATAATAGTTTTTTTATTTCATAACAAGACATTTTTTTTAAATTTTAAGGCAGCCCAAATATACCCTACCAAACTTGGCCAGTTCCTCCCATTTAATAACTATGTCTCTAAGTCCTATCGTTATTTCTAGGGGCGCACTTACCCCCCTAAAATATCCTCTATTGCCCTATTTTGAATCAAGAACACTTATGTCTCTTATCCCTACAGGGTCTATAATTAAGGGACAACAAACTACACTTTTAAAAGTTACGCTTATAACATTTCTTATGCTACTATCACTTATATGTTATATCATAACTTGACCTTTTTGTTATTACTTGACCTTGTTACATCATCATTGTTTAACCTATCATTATATTAAATGAGCCTTAGGAAGCTCTGCCTAACCATTTATTTTGTATATCTGTGTTTGTTTTACAGATTAAACAGAACAAAATTGTAGTGCAGGCTATTTTGGATTTATCGTTTCTGTACGTTTCCTTATGAGTCAATACTTAATTTTTTGCATGTCCGTGTTAAGTCAGAAAGTAAAATACTTAGCAGTTTTGTTCATTGCCTAATATAAGAGAAATGTAGCTCAGAACCTAAATTGTTATTATCAAAATCGACTCTAAACAGTTGTAACACAAATGTTATATTCGATTATTAAAACTAAGTGTGTAAGTCGCTAAAAACAAAAAAAAAAAATCAGTTATCATTATTAAAATGAAAAAATCCGTGTAATTTCTCAAAATTGGGTTGTCAGATTTTGGTCATAAAACACCCAAACAAAAAACAGATAGGTTATAATCTTCAAAAAAAAAAATCTGTATCGAAGATATCCTTTTTATACTTTCATTATTTTAATGACAAATTCTTTAACTCTATTTTTTGCTTCATTTTTATGACATTTTTCTAAGAGCTAGTGATAAAATGTTGGCTTTATTCTAAATTTCAGATTTTGTTTAAGTTTTGGATGTATAAGAAGGTATAACTCAAACCATTGTAGAAATTGCTGGGTTTTGTTTTTTCATAGAAGTTTCCAGTTTTTCAATAGTTTTCAACCGGGAATTGTTTGAAGAATAGCAACATTTGATATAATATTTTTATACAATTTGTGAGCAAATTTCAATTTGAACATAAGGTATTGGAGTGGCATCTCCAGTATAAGGACGTGGTGAGATGCTTATTTTAAAATTTAAATAAAATTACATAATTTGTTTTTGCTCTAATATGAAACAATGTACGCCATTTGGCCATTTCAGTAAACAGTTGTTAATCGTCAATGATTTTTTACACTGTTGAAATATCGTTCCTCTCTTTACAGTAGGCTTATTATGAAAGTAAATATGTCTCTTTTTAACAAATTTCTGTGTACACTAGCGTGACATCTGTGAAATATTTGTCATGTGACCCATGCCTATATTAAGTAGGCCTTTGCATGACACACAGATTGGTTGGTGGAAGCATCTACCAAGCACATGGAAGATATTGATTGTCAGTTTAATATCTTTTGTTCAGGGTTCAATAGTTACCAATTTCCTGTTTATAGAATATAAATGAAAATCCCAGTCGTCTCAACTTGTTTTCACTATTTGTTACACTAGTAGTTGAAAACTAAGGTAACTATACTGTCCTCACATACAGTTTTCTTATTGACATTTCATAGAAGCTGATTTCAAAGCAGTAACAATATCACAATACATTTTTTTTGTTACCTTTTTTTGAAAATCTTTTTCACCCTTCATAATTACTGTTAAAATGTACAAAAATTTGCATTTTAAATTTTCAATGGATCAGAAGGTTTTAACGCTGGTGGCCTAGTTGATAGCATACTGGGCTTTCACCCCGAGGACCCGGGTTCGATTCCTGGCCAGGGCTTGGCATTTTAGTACGCTATAAATCATCCCATCGTCTGCATTAGCCCAAGTGTGCACAATAGTCAGACGTTAAAAAAAAAAAATTTAATGATGATTACAATAGTGAAATAAAATTTTGGAAAAGTTGTTTTTTTAAAGATTTGGACTACTACCACTTTGAAACTACACACACATACACACTCACAGACACACAGACATACAGACACACAGACACAGACACAGACACACACACACACACACACACACACACACACACACACACACACACACACACACACACACACACACACACACACACACACACACACACACACACACACACACACACACACACACACACACACACACACACACACACACACACACACACACACACACACACACAGACACACACACACACACACACACACACACACACACACACACACACACACACACACACACACACACACACACACACACACACACACACACACACACACAGACAGACAGACGTATATCATGATAATATAACTGTAATTTCCTAGTTTCGTGGTTACATAACTGGTTGTAATTACGTGGTTGTAATAGCTATTTTAAAAATCCTAAATACATCGATGTCTTCATCCCAATATTTCAATACCATCAATGTTCTTCAAACAATACATTGGAACATCAGTGTTTAAAAAATTTTTGCCATCCCTATTTACATGTAAACCTTGGGATCTGCTGATATGGTAAAACACTTAGGTAATAATAAGATTTTAATGAAACAACAAATTAATGTAAATGAGAAAGCCATACAAAGTTTTATCATACTCAGAAGTAACAAAAATATATTCTTAACTACGGTTTTATTGTTATTTACTCGAATTGTAAATTTAATTTTATTTAAAATTTGCTTCACTCGATAATGAATATTCATATATGAACAGAATTTGCCTAAATCTGATTATTGAACTGATCTTGAGAAACTCAGCTGATATTCCTTTTTTGTGTATTTTGAAACTGTTTGTTTTGGGGGGAGGATCATATTAGTATATGAGAAAGTTTGTGCAATGTGTACTAATTATTTATTTAATTTTTTATGTCAGTTAAAGGTAATGGACGTACAGTATGTAAAGAAAGTATTTCTTAAGACTACCTCTCTACTACTTTACTTATTTAATTCCTCAATATAACCTGAAAAACGATTCTGGTGTGTCGAAAGAAATAATAGTTTTCTTTTCGCTGTTTATCTTTTACTTATTTGCATGTTGCGTGTTATCCGCTTTGTAGTTTGATATATTGTGACAAATACAGGAGCAAACGCTTGGACAGCGTCCAATTCAGATTTCGATCAGTTTCTGAGTTTTGATTTGGGACGTGCCATGATGGTGAACCGAATCCATACACAAGGACGACAGCATTCGTCAGAGTATGTGATGGAATATTCGATCAGTTATGGTTCAAATGGGCTGGACTATGCTGACTACAAAGAACCTGGTGGACATACAAAGGTGCTGTTTTGGTTTAGAATAGAAGTATAAGCATGATGTTTGCATGTTTTGTTCTTGCTTGCTTGTTTAATATAGGCCTGTATAAAAATGGATTGGGAATACTTGTGGTTGGGAATAATTTTACTTGTCTAACCAATACTATCTTTAACGTAATAGTAGAATCGTTAGTCTATACTTAATTGGTCTCGTAATGAACAAAAAATAATGTCAGAATTCTTATAATTAAAGATCAGTTAAATTTTATTTTGAACAGATGGTATTTGAACAAGAGCTATCCAGAAAGCAACACATTTCAACAGGCATTGCTAGGTGTCGAGTGAGTTTTGCCATTCTGATCAGGGAGCATCATTATACGTCTAGCTGTGACAGTTTTTAAACTGTCTGTTTGTTACGCAGTTTCGATCGAATGCATTGACTTATTGTTTCGAAATTTGGTATGAAAGTACCTTGTATAAAGCCCAAACGACTTTTGTGTAAGATTTTTTCCCATTCACTTCTGTTTCAAGAAGGTGGCTTCTGATTTATAATGATGATTGTACGCAGTAGTTTTGGCCAAATGCATTGAACAGTTGTTTTGAAATTTAGTACAAAGGTACTTTGTATTTTTTTTTTAAAAATTTTAAGGCGAAAAGCATATTGAGGCTATTATTGCCTCCTTTAATGTAAGTGTGAGTGTAAAGTGTTAAAGTTGTAAATGTAGTGATGTCAGTGTATGTGTGTTAGACTCGGGTACCGCGAGGGACGTCTAAATCCTCTCAATAGGTGCAGCTAGTCTGCACCCCCCTGTGGGGACTAGGTACTTTGTATGAAACCTGAATTATGTGTATATAAAAAATTTTCTCTTTCACTTCCATATCACGATGATGGCCTCTGATTTATTTATAATGAACGTACGCAGTATTGGCAAAACTCATTGACCGATTGTTTAGTTGCTGACTGTTTCCTGGAATATTGGTTGAAATATACCTATCATTTATTAATATTTCATCATACATTAATATTAGGTATATAATAAATACCTATCATAAGGTTGCAATACCTATCATAATTTAATGAATGGTGAAGTCACTGGCAGCAAGTGTTTATGACAGTGAAATATTTGTTTTCCTTGTTAACGATAAATGCCTAAATAAACTTGAATAGTAAAATTGAAATTTTTTACTTTTCACTTGGGAATTTTTTATTCCAAAACGCAAGTTATTTTATGGATAGTCCTTATTTTTATAAACTAATGTTTGGGGTTTGTTTAGATTCAAAACACAGCAATGAAAATAACGAATTTAAAAATCCCTGTCGTATACAGACTGAAGCTTTTGGGGAAAATATATTCTTTTTTTTGTAATATTAAAGATACAGTTGTAATACATTTTTCACTTTTTGTTGCAAAAAATGTGCGGTTTTCAGAAACTAAACCAAGTGAATCTATTTTGGTGATTGCATTCAACTTGTTTGACAGAAAATGTGTAATATTTCTGACGCTTTAACGTAATGAAAACAATATGTAGTGTTATTTATTTTAAACATTTTCATATTATTTATTTCGCATAGCTGTGTAACTGTGGCAAGCTACATGTCCTAAGTAAAATAAAAAAATTGTGACACTAATATTTGTTTACAATGCGATTAGAAAGCAATTGTGAACTTTTTGTTATATTTTTTAAAATGTTTTTTTTTAATTTGTACTTTTACACAGATTTACAAGGGTGGTTCAAATATAAACCGGAATTTTGCTATAAAAAATTTTATTATTAAGTTACAGAGCTGACATTTTTTACAGTTTTTCTAGATAGTCTCTGTCACACTCTACACACTTTTGCCACCTCTCCGGAAGCTTTCGGATGCCTTTTTCGTAAAAATCTCTCGGCTTGTCACATAACCATTCGCGCACGAAGGATTCTACCTCCGCATTGCGTTTGAATCGCAGTATGCCAAGTGCCTCTTTCAATGGACCAAATAAATAGTAGTTGTATGGCGACAAATCGGGACTATAAGGAGGATGTTCCAGTGTTTCCCAACCAAATTTGTTCAATGTTTCCATCGTAAGCTGAGCTGTATGCGGTCTTGGCACGCATCTGGCTGAAATTTTGCGGTAACCGAGCCGTTCATGAATTATTTGCTCAATACTAGCTACGCTGATGCCCAATTTTTCAGCCATATCGCGTACAGTACTGCGTCGGATTTCCAAAATGAGTTTTTCTACAGCGCTGACGTTCTCATCGGTAACACTTGTTTTGGGGCGCTGCGCATGTGGCAAGTTTGCCACCACTTCTCGGCCTTTTCGGAAAGCAGAACACCATTCATACACTTGAGTCTTGGAGAGGCACTCATCCCCGAACTGCTCGAGTAATTTTCAATAAATTTCCGCAGATTTTACATTATCTTTGTCAAAAAACGAATAATGATGCGTTGCGCAACAGACACTGGTACATCCTTCTAGCTTATGGCTATAACTACACTAAGAAGCGAGGTTACGCGCTCCCGGCTGTTCTCTACGCTTCGTAACAGACCAGTCTAATATCCAGTGCAGCCACTTTTACGACACTAAATTTTTCGCGCGTTTATTAAAAAATTCCAGTTTATATTTGAACCACCCTCGTATAATAAATCTGATTAGGCTGTCACATTGCTTGTCACTTTTGTTTATAAAAGAATACACAATTGGTAATGTTTTGAACATATCACCTTATATGCTAACGAGAAAATAATTTTCAAGAAATTTATAAAATCTATAGATTTGTCTGGTATGTAATTATGAATTATTATTTTTTCACTATGTTACTGTTTTTGTGATCTAATATGGCGGTAAAGTATGCTGTATTTGGAGCTAAGTGATATTTTTAGTTTCTGGTGTTGCTACTGACAAATTATTCAAATAAATCCTAACTATATCTCTAAAAAACAAGTAGAATAAAAAGTTACTTAGACATGTAGATTAAGTGTCTTGTGATGCAAGGCCACCAACATGCTGAAGGCCAGTTAGACTATAAATTTATCACTAGAATCTAACAGTATTTAGAGTGTGCACTACATTGTCACTTCTCTTTATCACTATCTAACCTAACACTTTCTATTTATTCTAACCTTTTCGGTGACTGGGATTTGGCTTCGTAGGCGAATCAGCATGGACACCCGAAGACAGCCATTATAATCATTTCCTTACCTTCGAACTGGATGGCATATACGAGGTCCATAAGGTAGCGACTCAAGGGCGTTTGAGTACTCTGGAATTTGTTACAGAGTACATAGTCCAGTATTCGAGCGATGGACAAACGTGGAAGAGTGTCACTGATCCAAGCGGAGATGATGAGGTAGGTGGTTTTATGCTGCTTACTATAAAACAGTGGAATAGCATACTAATAGTTTAGGAAAACAACAAAAAACAAAAGACTGACTAGATAAACAGCACTTTAGACTTGGTGTTGTGTGATTGGTACTGCGACCCCTTCACCATATTTTCCAGTAATTGCAGTCTGACTTTGGTACAATTGCCTGTTCCCAATTTCCTTTAGAATGGTGCATCAACATTGTCATTTTAAGTGCTATTGAAAATTTAGCACACAAGTGTGTTCGTCTAATGACTCGTGAAACTGTTATTACTTTTGTTATCTCGTTATGGTGAGTTTTACCGAGTACTGTCTGTGTGTTCAGTAAATTGCTTGATTTTCAAAAGAACATTTCTTGCAGTGTGAATATGACAATCTGATTACAAGTAAAGATTTCTGTTTATAATGTTTCTCAGAATGTCATAGAGCAGCAATAAATTATCAATTAACCAGTGCGCTTACATTCTTTAAAAAAAAAAAAGATAGCGTACTAGGCTTTCACCCCGAGGACCTGGGTTCGATTCCCGGCCAGGACTTAGCATTTTCATACGCTATAAATCATCCCATCGTCTGCATTAGCCCAGGTGTGCATAATAGTCGGACGTTAAACACAAAAAAAAACCAACATTCTTATGAAAATCAGATTATAGTATATGTTTTACTTTGTTTGCCCAGTAGACTGAAACAGTCGTTCAAGGTGTAATATCTTATCGTTACACCAGTAGTATGTGCTCCAAGTTGGATACTATTTTGTAAGTTTAAGTCTAAAACTAGGAATAAAAAAATCTTAATTTACTGGCACAATTGATCGTAATTTATCAGCGGTATTGGTAATGTATTTTTAAATAAAGTTTTGAACTTTTGATTTGCTTTGGCTTTCATTATTTATAGGTGGATGGGTGGTTTGCTTTGAAATAATTTACAATTTATTCGCTTTCTAACTATTAACTCTGCTGTTTTTGTTAAGTTAGATATTAAACTGTTTTATTAGTAAATTGAGTTTAAGTAATTACTTTACATATTAGTTATAAATTTTAAAAAAATATATCAATTTTATTAAACTGTGGTGTTTTTAGTGACACCAAACAACCTTAATTTTTTCTTTTTCTTTTGTCATAACTGACTGGACATCTGTTTATTTCATGCAGCCCTTAAGATTATTACTAGAGGAAGGGATAATTCAACCCCAGGCACTGCGATCGATTGACCTATTGTGCAACTTACCTCTTAAAATACCTAGTTCAGAAGATTGGTGCCACTAATAAGTTCCAACAACCCAATGACTAGGTCATTCTGCTGAAGATCCCTGGGGTCTTGGAAACCAAAAACAGCTAGCCTCCTACTAGCAAGAGCCTCACAATCATAAATTATGTGACCCGCAGTTTCCTCCTCATTCCTGCACAGTCTACACGGTTTCTCTGTGGTATACACCCATCCTGTTCATGTGCACACAGAGACCACAGTGCCCTGTTATGAGCCCCATGATCCTCCTGAGTTGTGCTCTGCCCAGGACATCTGCTGCCCCTTTGATTCCTCCAGAAGGAACTTTGCTTAAGACGTTTACTATGGGAATGCCCATGAAGGTTGTCCCATCTTACCTGGTGTTGATATGTAATCCAACCATTAATAGCAGACTTGGCCAATGATAGAGAAATATGCAGCCCTTAGTTGTCAAACTTTTGGAAAAGTTTGAAATTCATAAAGTGTATGAAAAACAATTTTATTTATATACTCGTAATTGCGGTAGGGAGTATAAAATACATTTGCAATCAGTACTTAGCTACGTTAATAAAATTTGGGCTTTAACAATAAATACCAGTTAGAAAAAAGTAGAAATGTTTTTAGTTTGATACTTGGTGATATTTTCCTCAGCAAAATATTTAGACAATTATTGTGTCGTTATATAAAACTTTCATGTTCAATTTGTTCATATTTTAGACCCATACACATTATTGCATTACAAGCAGTAAGTAGACTCAAAGTCAATCAACCACGTTTTGTTGTTTTGATCGTTTGCTGTCTCGTTTATTTGTAGGTAGCGATAGTCACGTGGTCTGCATCAGCTGTCTGAAGTAGTGATGTTGGTTGATATCCGGATGATGAAGCCAACCGTACTTTAAACCAGAACGGTTGGAATTGAAATGCTAATTTGAAATTGGAATCTGTTGCATAGAATTGTTTTGTGTATTCAGACATACCAAATCTAAACATGGGTTCTGAATGTGGTTCCAGATATTATTCTGATGACTGATTTGTGTATGCATTTTATTATTTCAACCACTTAAGTTGAAACCTAATATTGTTTTTTTTTCCTGTTTAACGTCCGACTATTGTGCACATTTGGGCTAATGCAGACGATGGGATGATTTATAGCGTATGAAAATGCCAAGCCCTGGCTGGGAATCGAACCCGGGTCCTCGGGTGAAAGCCCAGTACGCTATCAACTAGGTCACCGAGGAGGCTTAAAACTAATAAAGTACTGTTTATTGTTTTTATAGTTTATGCCTGAAGTAAATGATGGTGTACTTTTAACTTTTCAAATAAAATATAAACTACTAATCATTGATTTTAAAAATTGAAATAAGCTACAATGTCGAACTTGTTGCGATATCTGAACTTTATTGTCATTTCTAATGCGATAATGTTAATAAGATGGCTCGGTGGCCTAGTTGATAGCGTACTGGGTTTTCACCCTGAGGACCCTGGTTTGATTCCTGGGCCAGGACTTGGCATTTTCATACGCTATAAATCATCCCATCGTCTGCATTAGCCCAAATGTGCACAATAGTCGGACATTAAATACAAAAAAAAAAGATGACAAGGTCCACATAAACGAATGAATTTGTCATTCATGTGGCATATTTGTTACAAATTCTTTGTTTCCGATTCCACGATACGTGGGGTTAAACTCAATAATCGGAACATTCCAAGTACTTTGATATTTGTAATCAATGAGTATTTTGTTCTGGATCCTTTTTTATATCAGGGCTGACATTGTCCTTGCTGAATTCATTAAATATTTGTCTACAGATTGTTTGATTTAGATAGGTCATGTAGGAAAGAGTTATAGAATCAACAAGCTATTGGACAAAGTATCCTAATGAGAATTACAATTTATAGTTTATTTAATGTTAATTTTACAACTGTTACGGTTTTTCATTTCCTCTGCCACTCATTCTTTAGGCATTAGTAGAGTGGGGCGTGTTGCCTTAGATTGAGCGTGTAGAGTGTGACTACTGTATTTAGTTAAGCAGGCAGCACCATAGTGTTTGATTATCCTAAAATGTAGTAGACAATTAGTATCCTGTAAATTAAAATGAATACATTGAAACCGATCATATTTAATATGATATGAGAAAGTTCTTACCTGAAATTAGATTTATTTAATATGAAAAAAGGTATAAGTAAAATAGTAAGAAAGAGACAAGTTTTTTTTTTTTTAACGTCCGACTATTGTGCACACTTAGGCTAATGCAGACGATGGGATGATTTATAGTGTATGAAAATACCAATGTTGGCCGGGAATCGAACCCGGGTCCTCAGGGTGAAAGCCCAGTACGCTATCAACAAGGCCACCGTGGCAGCTGGAAGAAACAAGAATAGTGAATTTATGATGTTACATGTAATTTTGAGTCAGAACACTTCAAACTTCTGTCACCAGGCCACTGATATTATGTAATAGTTTTGTCAGAAATATTGAGTGTTTCGCTCTTTACAGACCGTAACTTTAGGCAAACTTTTTTACTTCTTTGTAGTTTTGTCTCTTTGTATGGAGGGCCCATTTCTGTTATTGGATATTTATAACTTGTGTGATCAAGTCGACACGTATGGCTGTACATAACATATTTATAATTGCATTTTCTTCAACAGATGTTCAAAGGCAATATAAATGGCGATGACATCAGAGAAAACAGTTTTGAAGTGCCAATCATTGCTCAATGGGTCAGGATAAATCCGACCAGATGGAGAGACAGAATCTCGATGCGTGTTGAACTATATGGCTGCCCTTATGGTGAGTACATGACACATATGTTGTAAAAGTCATTAGTTTATTTTGTTGAAAAATATTTAATATCAAATATTAATCAGTAGATATCCCAATATTATGTCAGATTATTTATGTAGACATTTTGAATGGTTTATAAATATTTAATACTGCAATTTTTTCCATAAAAAAAGTTTTTCTAAACTAATAGTATGCTTAATTATTACGAAAAATCTTAGGCCCCAAATTCCGTAACAACCAATTACTCCACATCAGTAATGAAACTCTTCACCAAAAAACTGAAACACTATCAGACACAATAAGAAAAAGGAGAATTGATTTTTATGGGCACATCCTCCGAATGGACAAAAATAGACTAACCAAAAAAAATATAGCTTTAAAAATGGATCTCAAAGTTTCATTTGAAAAGACTAAAATATTGACAAACATACAAAAACCACCAAAAAAGCTTCAAGTGGGAGAACAATACATTGAGATAGTCAAAGAATTCAAATATCTTGGGGAATGGATCAGCTGGAACGCCCTAGAGAAAAAAGCTATGGAATCTAGGAGAAATAAAGTTGAATTAGCCTTCCAACTTACCAAAGACACATACAACAAGAAATCCCTCTCCTGGAATACAGAGATAAGGCATTATCATACGGTAATTAAACCAGAAACCTTATATGCTGAAACATTATCTCTCACAACCCAGGGCCCACTTGAAAGGCTGGAGATCAAAGAAAGAAAGCTATTACGATAAATCTTAGACCCCAAATTCCGTAACAACCAATTACTCCACATCAGGAATGAAACTCTTTACAAAAAAACTGAAACTATCAGACACAATAAGAAAAAGGAGAAATGATTTTTATGGGCACATCCTCCGAATGGACAAAAATAGACTAACCAAAAAAATATTTGACTACTTTCGCAGTAGAAGAGCCAAACCACTTTGGTTTAGAGAAACGGAGAAAGACATAACAGAACTGCAGATCACTGACACTATGCTCATGGACAGAACAGCCAAAACAATAACCAAGGACATGAAGCAACGGTTCCAAGGCAAAGTCAAATCCAAGCGAACGATCCAAATCTCTGATGAAGAAAGAAAAGCAAGATCACAACGAATGAAGCAATACTGGGCTACGAGGAAGGCACAGAACATTGAAAAGTGATTGATTTAGTGTACCCCAAAGTTGGGTGAAACAAATAAAGAGAGAGTATGCTCAATGTTCATCTAAAAAAAATTATACATTATAAGTTGTATAATAAACATGAAGTTGACTTGTTACCAAATCTTATCATAGAAACACAATATATGATTTTTCAGTACAAAAATTTTTATTAGTGTTTGCACAATGTAGAGTTAATGAAAATTGATTAGGTAATAACTTTGTTTTTGTGACGTTGATAAGTTACTAAAAAAAGATGTGTTTGTGTAGTCAGTGGGAAGTGAAACATGTTTGTCATTAAAAAATGTCAACATAGAATAAAAGTTCTAACTTATGTTTGTATCTCTTGGATTTTTTTTAGAGTATTTTTTCTAGCGTTGCATGTTTTTTCTCTTTGAACAATTAATTTAACAATTTTTTTATGGCAAATTAAATTGTGGTTTCAGATTCACAAACGCTGTACTTCAATGGTACATCTATGATACGTTGGCAGTTGAGAGATGAACCCATTTCTGCCTTTAGAGAATCAATACGCTTCCGTTTCAAGACAAATGTAGCTGATGGGGTGCTCATGTATTCGAGAGGATCGCAAGGAGATTTTTTTGCATTACAAATTCGAGACAATAGGATGCTACTGAATTTAGATCTAGGTATTTTGGTGTTATATATATTTATTAGTATATTAGTGTGTGTGTTTTTTTTTGCGATGCCAAAAAGGTGAAACAAATCTTTTATAGACTACCTGGGGTAGGGAACGCATTACCTCAGAGTGTGGGACTCAAATTGAGTTCAAACTTAAGTTAAGATATATTGTTACACACTAAAAAAACCACCAAAAGCATTCCTCTTCTGTAAACCTCCCCACGGAACCGCCACCAGGCATTACTTCATGGGAAGGTGGACTGGCTGAACGCCTACTCTTCTATAGCGTTGGCTCTCCTTTCTCGATCCTCAGCCCTCAACTTCTTCATGACCACTGCAGCGAATCCCGCAATGGCCCTCCAGTTGGCCTCTGAAGCCATCATAGTCGCAACCAGACTTTTCGGTGCAATACTGCCTCGCAGATATGTTTGCAGCCTCATCCTTTCCTTGTTGAATCTCCGACACCGGAAAAACACATGCTCCGCATCTTCCTCCACTGCTGGAAGACAGGGGACAAGCCGTGTCCGTTTCCAGCCTGAAATGGAACAAGTAAGCTCGGAAGCAACCGTGCCCAGTGAGAATCTGTGTGAGATCCACCTCTCCATAATTCCTGTTGCACAAATCCTGGATGTTACCTATGAGTTGGTATGTCCATCGTCCATTTGTTGATTCATCCCAATGTGTGTGTGTGTGTGTGTGTGTGTGTGTGTGTGTGTGTGTGTGTGTGTGTGTGTGTGTGTGTGTGTGTGTGTGTGTGTGTGTGTGTGTGTGTGTGTGTGTGTGTGTGTGTGTGTGTGTGTGTGTGTGTGTGTGTGTGTGTGTGTGTGTGTGTGTGTGTGTGTGTGTGTGTGTGTGTGTGTGTGTGTGTGTGTGTGTGTGTGTGTGTGTGTGTGTGTGTGTGTGTGTGTGTGTGTGTGTGTGTGTGTGTGTGTGTGTGTGTGTGTGTGTGTGTGTGTGTGTGTGTGTGTGTGTGTGTGTGTGTGTGTGTGTGTGTGTGTGTGTGTGTGTGTGTGTGTGTGTGTGTGTGTGTGTGTGTGTGTGTGTGTGTGTGTGTGTGTGTGTGTGTGTGTGTGTGTGTGTGTGTGTGTGTGTGTGTGTGTGTGTGTGTTTTTCTTCATAACATTTAGGATTGGAGGGGATCAAGGTGGGTTCTACTTGGTCACATGACAGTTTCTTATGGAGGTGCTTACAGATGCTTGTTTTGATATCTCAGTTTCAATTTTCTTCTGTCAACCCTTATTACAGAGGTTCTGCTCCATTAGACCAAAGTTTTTATTGTACTGTATCCTTTATTGTACAGATCCGGCTCGTTATGTTTTACACGATTACATTCTTACATTTTACTTGTGGTACACTCACAAGTATCTTAGGAAATGTGGTCCATCCGTACAGACCCCTACAAGCATGGGTAAGGCTAAGGGCTCCGATTGTGGTTATACTGTACTTTAACTTCAAAAATCAATGAGGGAACTTCTAAATTTGGGAAAAAATAAAATCATTGACTACGGAAGCTAGGCACACACATTTACTGCTTGTGTGCAGCTATTATTCTAGCTGTATGATCACACGAACACACAAGTCTATTTTAGCACTATCATTACCAGGTTAATGTAAAGACTGCAGGTTCAGTTTTGTGGCTGATATTTTAATACTGAGTTGTGTTAACAGGATAGGTTGCCTTCAGCCTAATTCTTCGTCTTACACTTGGACCAGACAAACTGTTAGAAACATAACAGCCCAAATCAAATAAGAAATCAAATAACAGAAATCAAATAAGAAATTGATTTGAAGTTCTTTATAATATCTCGAATTGATAGTGCAAAGTACCGAGTGAAAACTTGAAATCAAAGTTTGAAATTAAAAAGTGAAATGTACAATTTATACATTTTACAAATACTGAAATAATTTGAATTTGATGTGCCGCCTCGGTGGCCTAGTTGATAGCGTACAGGGCTCTCACCCCGAGGACCCGGGTTCGATTCCCGGCCAGGGCTTGGCATTTTAATACGCTATAAATCATCCCAATGTCTGCATTAGCCCAAGTGTGCACAATAGTCGGACGTTAAAAAAAAAATGAATTTGATTAAAACACCTTTTTATAATAGAACAGGTTTTCTTTTGAATAGCTAATTACAGTTTCTAGATGTACTAGAAAAGCTTAAGCCTATTTAAACCTTTAACTTCACGCACCCAGAAAATAGGCTTTACAGTTTCCCAAATCAAATATCTTATTCTAGGTAAGAGAATTGCAGTAATTACAGCATACCTGGTTAATGCAAGCCTGTCACATAAGTTCTTCAAGTGAACTTACACATTATTTAATTTTTCTTCATCAGCTCTGGATGACCGGCATGTGCTTTCTTACATGGTGTGCTACCGAATGCAAGAAAAAAAAATGGCCTACGCTGAAAATTCATGGCATATTAGAGAGAGCAGCGCTACCCCGTGGTGCAAAATATAACCAATTCTAACCAATCCAATTAACTGATTAAAGACGCGGGCTGTCCTCTTTAAATTTAAACGTTACAGATATATGATATGAACACAAAGTGGATCATATGATCCACTCCCCAATTCAAGTTCTTCAGTTTATTAATTAAAATAAATATTTCAATAACATGAGTGGGAAATAGATAAATGCTATATTCACTTCTTGGAGTACTGATTAATTCACCCCGTAGGGGGTGCAGACTAACTGCACCTATTGAGAGGATTTAGATGTCCTTCGCAGTACCCGAATCTAACACACACTTACACTTACAACACTACACTTGCGACTTTAACACTTTACACTAACACTTACATTTAGGGAGGCGATAATTGCCTTAATGTGCTTTTCGCCTTAAAATAACAACAACAAAAAACTGATTGATTCATGTATTGCATTTAAAATTTATACATTAATTCATGTATTGAATGTTTTATCAGGTCATTTTAAGTAGATTTAATTGAAATAGTTTGTGTTTTTATAGATTATGTTTATTATGTTAGATTATGTTTATATATTATAGATTATGTGTTCAGGTATAGATAACAGTTGCATTTGTTTACAGGCTCCGGTGTGATGACCAGCTTGTCTGTAGGCAGTCTGTTGGATGACAATATTTGGCACGATGTTATTATATCCCGCAATAGGAGAGACATCATGTTCTCCGTGGACAGAGTGTTGATTGACAGCAAGATCAAGGGAGAGTTTCTCAGGTTGAATCTCAATAGAGAGGTAATTATCCACGGAAAATCTGTACCTAAACTCTTAACCCTTTGTGGTTGGATAAGTGTTTCTTTTAAAATGTCTCCTAGATTCAGAAAGCCTCACTTAGTAAAGCCAGTGGTGTCTAGCAGATTATTTTTAATGTATATACATATATATGGCAGAGATGGTAAAACCATCTGTACACAGACTGCATATACAAGAAATTTGGATATTATAGATTATAACTAAGAAACTTAACTAATAGTATATTTGAAAGAACATTTTTTTAAAAATTAGTTTTAGCATGTTTCCAATAATATTTTTCATTTTTTAAACAAATAGTTTATCTTTTATTTTGAAGTTAATGACTGCAGTTTTTAGTATTTTTAAAAATTTTTTAGTCTGTATCTGTTTGTGAGTTCTGTTCAACTTGTTATAATAAAAAGTTGCGGTGTAACTATGTGATCTGCGCCCAATTTCCTTTTGTACTTTTGGTAACTGAGGTACTAAAGGATGTCAATTCCTTTCGACAAAAGGATACTGAATCTAGTATTCTTATCTTTTTCGTATATATCATCCCCATCGTCTGCATTAGCCCAAGTGTGCACAATAGTCGGATGTAAAAAAAAAAAATATATATATATAAGCTGCCTCGGTGGTCTAGTGGATAGCATACTAGGCTTTCACCCTGAGGATCCGGGTTCGATTCCCGGCCAGGGCTTGGCATTTTCATACGCTATAAATCATCCCACCGTCTGCATTAGCCCAAGTGTGCACAATAGTCGGACGTAAAAAAAAAAAAAAAAAAAAAAAAAAAAATATATATATATATAAAGTAACATTTTGTGTGTTCTGGTTTTGGTTGGAGCCATCCTTAAGTATTTATGATTCCAGGACACAACAGTATAATAAATCGTTGCATAACTATTGTACAGACTTGCTCACTCAAAATATTTAGGTGATTTTAATGAAACAAGTAAGCACTCTCTTGAAAAATCGGTTCCTCAGAATTTTTTCAAACCTTCTTGACATATCTTAATTCAGTGAAGAATATCTATCTGTAAATAGAACTTTCTTGTTATTTCCTAAATTATTGTAAAATATATTTTTTTATTTTGTCTTTATTAAACTGATTTGCATTATGAATCTTGATACGTGTTCGGAATTTGAGCAACTTCTGATACAGCAAATTTCAATGAGATTATGCCGATTGATTTTTTTTTCAAAGGCTATAAACCTTTGAACCAAAATTTTTGAGTGATTTTTTTGTTGGATGACATTTGAATAGAATTTAATAAAAATTACTGCAGTTAATTTTTAAAAAAAACCAGTTTTTACAAACTTCTAAAGTTTTTGCTCTTGTATATTCATTTTTATAGTAGTGTACATAAAGTTTTTAATTTTATAAATTATTTTATAAAAATAGTAAATAAAATTATATGCACTTTTTGCAGTTTTATATTGGTGGAGTTCCTAATAGCCAAGAAGGCCTTGTTGTTAACCAAAATTTCACAGGATGCTTAGAAAATTTGTTCATCAACACGACAAACATGATGTATAAAGTGAAGGAGGCGTACGAGTCTGGCGATCCGTGGCTCATGAAGAAGTACGAGAAGATTCGGACGCTCTACACGTGCCCAGTGAGTTGCTGAGATCAATTATTTAAAGTTTTTTTTGGCAAATAAAATAGAAAACCATTTGTCATTTTTAGATTAAATAGTTGTCTGATATTTACAAAATCTATTTTTTTTTCAGTAGTAAAGTAAGATTTTGACGTATATGTTTTTATAAAAGAGGAACCAACATATGCATAATCATATGTTAATCAGTTACAGAGAAACTTGATTAAATATTCTTCTTTTAACTGTCAATTTCTGTTAACTGTTGTCCCTTTTTTTAAAATTAATTTCAGTAATTAAATATTAGGCCAGGTGGCCACCAAATACGGAGCGGACTACACATTCAAACCCGAACATGTTATTTTTAATGTAAGTAGGGCTACTGAAAGCATAACAGCGGTGTCAAGCAGTGTCACTGGGCTCTGCTCTACATAGCTTAGAGACCCTGTCTTAGTTCAGTTCTGAAGCTGACTCCACTTCCCCCATCCCACTGACCACGCCTCCAAACTTATTATTTCTTGTTATTTAAGTTACCATTGCTCAGGTTATGGTTTTTAAACATAGTAATTCCTAGAATCCGTTATAGTAGGCATAAATATTTAGATTTAATAGATACAAGCCCATTCTTTAAAATGACTGAACTGTATTCATCTTGGGTTTAACTCAGCACATCTATGCTTAGTACAACACATACACTGATTTGTGTTCCCAATATGTACAGTAGCCAGATTGCAGTTAAATATAATACATTTTGCTTTATTGCTGAATGGTGCAAGTCCCGAAATGGAACAAATTTTTGTTTTATTGATGAATCACTTGTTTCTGTTCGTCATGTTTTCAGTTGCAGACGTTGGAAGTTGTGACTGATTACCTGTAGTGATTGGTGTTGTTTTATGTTATTTCTTGCTTAGCTGTTTCAGCATATGATTAAGAGATTTGATTAGAAAAATATAAGTATAGTTCCTGATATTAGTGATTGTAGCACTTTTATTGCAAAATGTGTCCGGTTCACAAAGTGCATTTTTGCAATTTTTTGTTCGTGTGCAATGTACAGGGCTTGTTGTTTAAGGGTTTACCCTTATCATATTTTGGTCCCAACACTAATAGTTAGTTTCACTGTATCTGTATAGAAATAGTTTTGTAATAAAAAAATTAAATATTTTTTTGGATCTTGTGAATTTGATGGTTGTACCAATTGAAATATTTTATTCCTGTACAAGAGATTTTTGAAAATATGGCTGCCTTTGCACTTGTTGTGTGTGTGTGTGTGTGTGTGTGTGTGTGTGTGTGTGTGTGTGTGTGTGTGTGTGTGTGTGTGTGTGTGCGTGTGCATGATATTGATGAAATTTAAATACTAGGCATATCTGGAAAGTAAGTACCGTTTTGTTCTACAGTTTCCGCATTACTAGTGACAGGGTTCTGCGCATGCATGCCCGTCTTCTGGTTCATTATCTAACAGCTGGATTATGTTGTGTTTACGTTTGTTAGTGTTCGTTCAAAATATTTCAGACAATTTCTGATACCGCCGACTTCTGTAATATGGTTTTTGATCACCAGGAATATGAAGCCTGCTGAAATTCATCGCCAATTTATAGAGATTTATGGTGAAAAAGCAATGTTGGATGGAATAGTGAGAAGTGGGTTAAGCTCTTCATTGAAGGTCGAACCAATGTTTATGATGAAGCACACAGTGGGTGGGCCTTCTGTTTCGACGAATTGGTTGAAAAAGTGAATGAGAAAATTTGTACGAACAAATGTTTCACAATAAGAATGCTTTCGGATGAGTTTTCACGAATTTCAAAAACTGTTTTGCATGAAATTGTCACAAATCGCTTAAATTATTGCAAATTGTGTTCCCATTGGATTCCAAAAATGCTTATAGATGAGCACAAAAGAATCTACTTGGCAGTGTATTAACTTTTTTTACTCAATACATTGATGAGTAAAATGAATTCTTAAACAGAATATTGACAGGTGATGAAACTTTGGTGTGTCATGTTACTCCAGAGTCCAAACAACAGTCGATGGAGTGGAGGCATTCACTATCCCCCTCAAAAACAAAAATTCAAAACAAGATTGTCAGCATGAAAAGTCATATGCACTATGTCTTGGAACAGAAAGGGCATTATGCTTGTTGATTTTCTCCCCAGAGAAAAAACCATCAGTGCGGAATAATGTGAAATATTGAGAAAACTTTGGTTCTCAATTCAGAACAAGAAACATGTAATGCTTAGTTAAAGCATTGTGTTGATCCATGACAACACACGTCCCCATTCTGCTGGTATCATTCAAAATGTTATTCAGGAATTCATTTGGGAACATCTTGATCAACCACAGTACAGCCCTGTTCTCTCTTCACTTGTTTCTGAACTTGAAGCGTGTTTGGAGGATGACTCTTTGACAGCAATGACGACACAAAAAAACAGTGTTCGGCAGTGGCTGTCTTCAGTAGTGGCATCTTTCTATGAAGAGGGTATTAAAAAGTTGGTTTCTAGCTATGACACATGTCTGAACAATTTTGGCAACTATATAGAAAAATAGTTTAAGAAATGCTTTTTCATATAAAAATAAAAGTAATTTTTTTTTCAAATTTTGCTTTGAAAAAAATTGTTTTTTTTTCGAAAACAGTGCTTTATGGACATACTCCAACAAATATATTTTAGCGCCATCTTCTTCTTCTCTCAAATTTGGCTCTTATTAAAAAAAAAAATGGCAATGAAATTATACAAAGTAATATGAATCTGCAATAAAAAAAGTTGTTTGTGAGTTAATTAGGGAAAAAAATTATCAAGTTAAACTAAAAAAATTAAACACCAAAAATGCTTTCTCAAGTTGCTTCTTTTCTATATTTTTTTGTAATTTTTTTATTATATTTTTCAGGAACCTCCAATCATCCCAGTTACATTTCAAACTTCCAGATCTTTTGCTAAACTAAAAGGTTATGAAGGCGTACAAAGTATGAATGTCTCGTTTTCTTTCCGTACTTACGAAGGCGATGGATTACTTCTCTATCATCAGTTCACATCTCCAGGCTATGTCAAAGTAAGAAATGATTTAAGACTGAAAACCTAAAAATTAGTTTTTGTAAAAGTTTTAATTACAGTCAATTTTATTCTTGGCACACTAATCAGTTTCAAAATTATTAGAATGAACAAAATGTCAGGATACAAGAATATAAATAAATATTCAAAAAAATATGGATTTCTTTTCATCGCATTTCAAATTAATTTTATTGTGATTTTTATTGTAGTTGTTCTTGGCCAGTGGTAAAATCAAAGTGGAGATAGTAACGGGCAATAATCCTAAAGCGATATTAGACAACTATGGAGAGACTTTTAATGATGGCAGGTGGCACCAAGCGATGTTGGTTATATCTACCAACAATTTAATACTAAGCGTAGACAACCGGCCGATGAAAACTACACGATTACTGTCCATGTCTACAGGCACGGAATACTTGATCGGAGGTTAGTAATAATATGTTATTTCGTAGTTAATATTTTCCTCCATTTATATTATTTCCCATTTTTTCATTAATGTAATTTTTCATTTTCTTAAAAAGCTAAGAATTGAAGAACTATATACTTCATGAGTTAAAAAATGTATAGTACAATATTTTTATTAAAAAATCTTAAGAGATTATATTTGCTCAAGTACTCCCATTTTCGGTTTATATTCAGCCAAAAACAAAACACGCCTCTATTTGGTTCGGACCCACTAATTAGAAGCAGTTGGAATTGCTCAAAGATTTAGCCACATCAGACTTTTGAGATAGTGGATTGAATATCTCCAGAAGAGTTATCCAACGAGTGATCAGTTATTTCGGAAATTGTAGTAAGAATGACACGAGGAAAAATCAGTCATCAGTTGAGCTATCTGCTCCGGCAATACCGTGACTTTTTCATGAGCTCGTCGCAATTAGTGCAAGTGATCTTACTGGTAGATGCAAAAGCAACGGATAATTTTCCTTCAGCTACTGTTTTGGAGCTTTTAAAAATCTTCTTGGCTTTGGAAAACAGTTTTATCCCTTGCCGTGATAGCGAGGATAGCTTTCTTGTCCTAAAACTTGCGACAGTTAAAAGAACGAGCAGGATGCCCACCACCACAGGACATTTTGGGTTGTCTTTACAGTCATCACTACCATGGCCAGTAGATCCACAATTTCAGCATTTCTCAGGCTTTCTGCACGTCGAAAATAGGTGTCTAAAGCTCTGTCACTTGAAGCATCGAGTTCGGAACGTAAGGCCTTACTGAAATGAGTTGATATCTGGCTTTTATGTGATCTGGGACAGAAGGCTTTCCAAAAGTCAGTTCAATTTTTTTTTTTTTTTTTTTATTGTGCACACTTGGGCTAATGCAGACGATGGGATGATTTATAGCGTATGAAAATGCCAAGCCCTGGCCGTGAATTGAACCTGGGTCTTCTTGGTGCCCCTCTAAAGAGGCAGTAGAAGCTTTCTACCCATTTACATTTCTCATAATGACTCATTTCTCATTTATTACAGACTGAACTGCTAACCACATGGAAGCAGTTCATCTCCTCCAGGTCTACATGGAAGAGATCTCTACATGTTATCGCTCCCTTCGCAGTATTTAAGGATCTGTAGAGCTACATGCTCCCTTACCGTTAATACTGATCCCTCGTCCTTATTAGTCTAACTGGCATAAAGTATGGACTAATAGTCCCACTACTCTCAGACCTGTTAGACGTAGGCCTCTTTAAAACATTTTTGGTGTTTTTTATGTGAGTTTCCGTAATTATATTTTCCGAACGATTCATGAGTGAAGATATCTCGAACAAATGGTACAGGGTGCACCGCAGCGTTACCAGTAGCCTAGGAGACTCATGCTAAAGCGAGACCTCCAATATCTTGTATGTATGAAGAAATACATGTCTTAAACACTCCTGGGTATTAAGGAATGAGTTCTGGTACAAAGCTACGGTTCCCCAAACCCAAGTACTATTGACAGCTGCTACCTATGTACTCATAGAATGTAACCACTTGTTTTGATAGACCAAATTATAGGCTTGAACACCTATAATTCAACACCCATGGGCTTGCTAGGCACCTAAAGGTTGCTCGGTCCAAGAAATTATCCAATCCGAGGTCTTCGGCAGTGCTAGACACATCAGGTTTTATATACTTGTCTCTACCAAAGGAAATCAAGCAGTTTCACCACTCTTCGACATAACTTGACAAGAACAATCCCTAAATGTAAATGTACGGTGTTAAAGTCGTACAATGTTTTACCAATTATTGTTGGTGTGTTGACAATTAATCATGGTTAACCAAACCTTGCTTAAATTTAACAATGTTTGAAGGAACAGGCTGTAAGTGTGTTAAATGGTTTAAGTTTGGTTTATAGGACTATATAACAGTTTCCGTTTTCAGGAGGACAAGTCAACTTCCCAGGTTTTGTCGGCTGCATGAGGTTGATCAGCATTGATGGCAATTATAAGCTACCTACCGACTGGAGGGAAGATGTGAGTATTACAGAACAGTTTAACTTAAAAACTAACTGTGTTGCAAGTTGGCTTTCAGGTAGATTACTTCTGATACAATCCTTTAAATGTTTATTGAAAACTATTCTTGTGGTAAAAAAAATTTATACCATTTATGGAATCCACAGTGCAAACTAAAAAAATATATTACAATATGAGCTCTTAATGAAGCTAGTTTTTGATCCATTCACCATCAAACTGCTCCATTATTTGCAAGTGTTAAGATTAAGATTATTTACTAGAGGAAGGATAGTTCAACCCCAGGCACTGCGATTGATTGACCTATTGTGCAACTTAACCTCTTAAAATACCTAGTTCAGCAGATTGGTGCCCCTAATAAGTTCCAACAACCCACTGAATAGCACATTCTGCTAAAGATCCTTAGGGTCTTGGAAACCAAAAACCCCTAGCCTCCTACTAGCAAGAGCCTCACAATCATAAATTATGTGACCTGCAGTTTCCTCCTCCTTCCTGCACAATCTACACACGGTTTCTCTGTGGTATACACCTATCCTGTTCATGTGCACTCTCAGACTACAGTGCCCTGTTGTGAGCCCCATGATCCTCCTGAGTTGTGCTCTGCCCAGGACATCTGCTGCCCCTTTGATTCCTCCACAAGGAACTTTGCAAGTGTTATAAATGTGTTCAGTATGTTTTCTAATTGATCTTTTTCACAAATTCTATTGGCGTTTCAAACAGTAGGTGAAATTCTACTGGAGTTTCAAACAGCAGGTGAAATTCTACTGGAGTTTCAAACAGCAGGTGAAATTCTACTGGAGTTTCAAACAGCAGGTGAAATTCTGCTGGAGTTTCAAACAGCAGGTGAAATTCTGCTGGAGTTTCAAACAGCAGGTGAAATTCTACTGGAGTTTCAAACAGCAGGTGAAATTCTGCTGGAGTTTCAAACAGCAGGTGAAATTCTACTGGAGTTTCAAACAGCAGGTGAAATTCTGCTGGAGTTTTAAACAGCAGGTGAAATTCTACTGGAGTTTCAAACAGCAGGTGAAATTCTACTGGAGTTTCAAAGAGCAGGTGTCCTGAGTATTATACATCAGGACAGTCCATATTATGAACATATGGCTTGTTCATAAACTACTGAGATGATGGTGGGCAAAATTTATGGTGTTTTTTTTTTTGTTTAACGTCTGACTATTGTGCACACTTGAGCTAATGCAGACGATGGGATGATTTATAGCATATGAAAATGCCGAGCCCTGGCTGGGAATCGAACCCGGGTCCTCGGGGTGAAAGCCCAGTACGCTATCAACTAGGCCACCGAGGCGGCTATTTATGGTATGTTCATATGAACCCGTTAACTTTTGATACAGGAATACATTGGGTTTTAACTTACAGAAGAAGGTACTGGATTTTGATCTTTACTTTACCTTCTAATTTTAGTGTTGAACAACAGATTCATATTTTGGAGCTGTGAAAACAATGGAGTTTTTTCGTGGATAGCTTTTAAGTTAGATTTATTGTCATTGTTTCTGCATCACATAGCTGTGCATATTTCTGAACTGTCACAAACGTCAGAAGGTGCTGTAACTTGATAGCAAATTGGGAAAAGTATCCCCTTATTGGATTCTATTTTAATTATCAAAGTTAAACAAGTTGTCATAATACTTTAAGTTATACCACCGTTAAATCTTTATTTGGCGTAGAATTGATACAAGATGAGAGGATACACAATGTGACCAGTGCAAAGTTAGTGAAAAAGTAGTTCTGGATTGAATATGGTGGCAGTTTTTAGCGGATGTTTTTGTCAGATTAATTTTGTACGTTTTTACAGGTGAATTTGGTTTTTGGTAATAGCTTCTTTACTTACAGGAATATTGCTGTAAAGGCGAAGTGGTGTTCGATACATGTCGTATGACTGATCGTTGCAATCCAAATCCTTGCAAACATGGTGGTATTTGTAAACAAAGTTCAATGGAGTTCATGTGTGATTGTGCAAACACTGGTTACTCAGGAGCAGTCTGCCATACATGTGAGTAATATATATATATATTTTTACTTTGTACTGCATACTATAATAGGTATGAATAATTTCGTACTGAAGACAGATAATCAAGTATTTCACCTGTTATATACACTTATACATACGAGTTGTGTTCAGAAAGTAACGCCGTGAAGACGTTGTAAGATGACGAACACCCTGGACGCCCCAGCACATCAACAACCAATGAAAACATGGAAAAAGTGAAAGAAATGGTTATGAACAATCGCTGAATCACAATTAGAGAGGTCGCTGATGATGTTGGAATATCGATTGGATCATGTGATGACATTGTTTCCAATGTTTTGTGTATGAAACGCATGGCAGCAAAATTCGTTCCGTTCCAAAATTATTGAATTTTGAACAAAAACAACGGCGAATGGAAGTTGCTCAGGGGTCACTAAATGAAGTCAACGACGATTCAGAATTACTGAAACGTATTATAACAGGTAACGAAACAGGGGTTTACGGATATGATATCGAAACTAAGGCTCATTCACCCCAGTGGAGGCATTCTGGCTTGCCAAGACCGAAAAAAGGCTTGACAAGTGTGGTCGAACATGCAGGTTATGCTCACTGTGTTCTTGGGTTTAATGGCATAGTGCATTATGAATTCCTGCCACCGGGTGAAATGGTCAATAAGGAGTACTACCTACAAGTTCAACGCCGTTTGCGTGAAGCAATTTGAAAAAAACGCCCTGATCTGTGGAAAAACAATTCATGGCTTTTGCACCACGTTAATGCACCAGCTCACACTTCATTGTTTGTTCGTGAATTTTTGGCCAAAAACAGTACTCCAGCCTCCATGTTTGCCAGACCTGGCTCAGTGTGACTTTTTTCCTATTTCCAAAAATAAAGAGAACCTTAAAGGACCGTCGTTTTAAAGCCGTAGATGACATTAAAAGCGCATCACTGAATGAACTAAAGGCTATCTCATCGATCGAGTTTGAGAAGTGTTTCGAGGATTGGAAGAATTGCTGGCACAAGTGCATTATCTCCAATGGTGACTATTTTGAAGGCAACAAAATCAATGTAGAATAATAAATAAATATTTTGTTCAAAAAATTAAAATTGTCGTTACTTTCTGAACACACCTTGTACACTAGAACTTGATAGCCGAGGCTCTTTCGTAAACAGGAACACCATAAAAACAGCATTTTTGTAAGGCCATGATACATCAAATAACATTATAATGAGCTTGCACAAAGCAGTGTCAATATCTGGAGCAGGTAAACGTTATTTATAGGACGACAAAATCAGTTTGTGCTGATCACCACTGATTTGTCACAGTAGAGTTATCAGTACTGATTTTTTGGGTACCCTAGTTAAACTTAAAACGTGTAAATTATAAATACAAAGATAAAATTTATTTAACAAAGACAAAATAAATGAAAATTGTGCATTACAGTATTATGCTATGAAGTAATACACAATGTGTACTGATGTACTCACAAGAACTAATTTTACCTACTCAGAAATAAAATTGCACTTTTGGGAATGCAAGTGTTTGGAGGACGTTTCAACTTTGAAAGCAACAGTGATAAACCTCGAAGCAACTTTGACAGCTTCTGGCAAAGTCTTCTTACTGTGTTCCAGATTTTAACTGGTGAAGAATGTGAACAACAAGAACATTGAACCAATTTTCTTTTCGAGGAAGGGGTGGAATGAGACATCTCAGATCCTCAATTAAATATCTTGGGTAAATAAAATTAAATTGTGCAATATCAATAAGAGGAGACCCTAAACAAACAGCTGTTCAGAAGGAACGAGATAGACGACCGACGAGTCTGTTCTGGAGTGAGGCTAAGACTAGTTCGCGCAAGGCTACGGTGCTCAGATAAGGTGAAATTGTGCATCGTGAATTTTGGATTTGGAACATTCATGAACGACACAAATTTCATGCGTGAGGCCTATTTTTGGGTTGTTGTGCCAGCAAGGAAAGAATTTAAAAGTAATAAATTTTGACAATGCGAACTTGGGTTATAAATGTTCTTGCCATTTTTTTTTTTTCTTTCTCTGTGGTATGAAAAAACTTAATTAATTACATTATTTTTCTTTAAAAAAAGTGAAAGTTTTTTGCCTTTACGCCAGGCTGTCAAACAAGCTGATGCATATAAACAAAATCTGGTTGAATTGGTGTGCCGCAGTCAAGGTCACACAGCACCTTTACTTACTTATCACAATCCCTCTTCCCTGTCCTCCCAATATCAGAAATTAAAGCACTAACTTATAAACTTTCATTTAATATATCACATGATCATGTTGAGACAAATATTCGGTTATCCTTTTGACTCTCAAATTTTATCCCTTAAATTGCTTACTAAGGTTTGGCTACTTCATGTAAATAAGATATTGTCTTATTATTAGGTATATATTAAGAATATCTGCATCAAATTTAAGTTTCTTTGTTTCATTGTTTCTAAGAAAATAAACACTGTGGATTTTAGAATTGTTTGATATTTAGTGCGGAACAATAAACGTTAATATGAGATGTGAACGAGAATTAACGGATGTCTAAATGTGTTTAGCGTTGAATCCTCTCTCTTGTGAAGCATATAAGAACGTTCAGTCTGTTGGGCAACACGCTGAAGTGAAGATCGATGTGGATGGCAGTGGACCGCTGAGACCATTCCCTGTTACTTGTGAATATTATGGTGAGTATCGTGAACCAACAAAAAGTGTTAAATGCCGACAAAAAAACAAATTAAGAAATTATATGTACTCTTGTTGTTGTTGTTGTTTCCTATGGCTGGCCTGGACTCCAGTCCATCAGCCTCCTTGCCTCCCAATACAGCCGAGCAAAGCTCTTCTGTCGTCTCAAATCAGCATTCAATCCAGGGCATGTCAGCAGGTGTTCCTTGTTCATATTTGAGTTCGCCTCTTGGCACAGAGGGCACATTTCAGAAGAGTAGACACCAATGTGCTTCAAGTGGATAGCGAGGCAGTCATGACCTGTGTCAAGACGGAACTCTGCCTTCACTACTGTCTCCTTGTTTTTCCTTCAGTCCGTCCCATTCCTCGTCTATATTTCCCTGCGTTTGCCTTTTGCTATGACTCTTCATTTTTTCCATCTGCTGTTTCTCCATTGTACTTTTGAGCATGGCTTTTGCCTTATTTGGATTGGGCAAATGTTTGTGTTGGGGTAGGAGTGAATCTTTCTTTGCCAGCTCATCTGCAGCCTCATTTCCTGGGACATCTACATGAGGGGATCCATTGGAACACTATATTTCTGCTTAATTTTTTAAGTGTTCGTAACATTTGATGTATTTCTTTAAGATTCTTTAATCTTTAAGAATTAATTTATATACTCTTCTTTCTAATGTTCAAATAAGGTGAAAGGCCATTGTATTTTTAAGTCCATATTAAAACAGGACTAGATGGAAAATGTGTTTTTTTAATCTTTTACTCAATGCATTTTGATTCACATCGAATAAAATGTAATTAAATTAAATTAAAAATTTAATTTTTTAATTTTTATTTTTAATAGATTTCTCAGTAAAATTTGGTTCTATTCATCTGCACGAATTAGTGATTCAGTATGTAAATATTGTCTACCAATAACCACAGCTACATGTGGTTATAGAATCAGACAGTTCAACAAAATGATATCAGTTTACTATTGGGAACAATTTTTTGTTTAATTAGTTTTAAAACTTCAAATAAGTTTTCATACCCACTTGCTTTAAATAAGCACTTACTACCATAAAAGAAAATTAAAAAGGTCTATCCACTAAGACCACCTAATTCATTTTGTAGGCTCTTTCTTTTAAAAAAATGTATGTTAACAAAAATACTATATTAGGGTAGTGCAGAAAATACGAGCTGTTTTATTTAGTAAATGAAGAATAACAATACAAAAGTCTTTTTAATGTTTGGGCATCACTTTATTGTACACTACAAGCGATACAGTCGGCATAGCTTCATTTCAGACAGCATTGAAATCAGCTGATCCATTCATGAATATGTAGTTTATATTTGAAACAAGGCGCTTATGAATCCTCAGTAAATGCTTTTAAAAGCATGTGCATGTTCATTCTTTAATAATTAATCATGCTACTGTATTTAATAACTAAACTGACGTGCTTATTTTAGCGGATGGTAGAATCGTTACGATGCTGAAACATTCCAATCAGGACATAACTCCAGTGGACGGCTTCCAAGCCCCTGGCAGCTTCCAGCAAGACATCATCTACGAAGCAGATATGAATCAGATAGAAGCTCTAATCAATAGGTCCTCATCGTGTTGGCAGAGGTTGCACTACGCTTGCCGTCAGTCACGACTGCTCAACTCAACTCACCAAACATGTAAGCTCAGTGAAGAACCAAACATGTTAAGCTCAATACAGAGGATCAAATAAACGAGACTGAAGTACAAATTATTCTTGATACAACTTATTTTCTCTACAAATGTTTAACACATTTTGTCAATCTCACGAAAGATTTCAGTCGGATTGACCCCTCCTTGGCCAAAAACTTAATAATAATTCTCTGCTCCATGGAAAGCGTGCACTTCACTCTCACTCATTGTATAGTTTTATACTGAAGGGTCCGAACGGAAATGTTGCCCGCTCACGCCCGTCCCAAACCTCCCAGGCTACCTGAAACCCCACCCTTTAGAGTTCAATGTCCAACGGAAAAGTTTTTAGAAAGTCAGTCTCGTTTATATTTGATCAACCCTCGTATTATAAATTCAGGTTATTTAATAATAATTTTATCTTCACTTACTTTCATACTTTGGAAAGGGAAGTTGCCGCCTCGGTGGCCTAGTAGATAGCGTATAGGCTTTCACCCCGAGGACCCGGGTTCGATTCCCGGCCAGGGCTTGGCATTTTCATACGCTATAAATCATCCCATCGTCTGTATTAGCCCAAGTGTGCACAATAGTCGGACATTAAAAAAAAAAAAAAAAAAAAAAATGCAAAGGGAAGTGTGGTGGAAACACACCTTCTGATGTACTAAGAATTATGATGGTTTGAAAATTACCCATGGAACAGTTAATGGGCCATACAGCGTCTTTTGTATCAGAAGCAATTTGGCCAGGCATATTTTTTGTAACCAAAGATTCTTGATATATCGCATAATGTAAGTAAGCTCTTAAAATCAGGTGCAACTCCATATTCCTGTCGCTAGGTCTCTTAATTTAACATACAGATTTGGGCTCCGTCTTTACAAAATTAATTTGTTTCTTAAAGCAACCCTATATTTGTCAGATAATTGTTAATGACATTACATCAATGAGTATGTGCACACACACACACACACACACACACACACACACACACACACACACACACACACACATGTACAAAATAAACTGGCTTGTAAGCACTCTCATGTAAAACCATGCACACACACACACACACACACACACACACACACACACACACACACACACACACACACACACACACACACACACACATGCACATGTACATGTACAAAAATAAACTGGCTTGTATAGCACTCTCATTATGTAAAACCATATACGCACACACACACACACACACACACATGTACAAAAATAAACTGGCTTGTATAGCACTCTCATTATGTAAAACCACACACACACACACACACACACACACACACACACACACACACACACACACATGCACATAGCACACAACATACAACACACACACATGTACAAAATAAACTGGCTTGTATAGCACTCTCATTGTGTAAAACCATACACACAAACACACACGCACACACACATACAAACGCACACACACACACACACACATATAGCACTCTTATTATTAAAACCATACAAACACACACACACACACACACACACACACACACACACACACACACACACACACACACACACACACATGCACATGTACAAAAATAAACTGGCTTGTATAGCACTCTTATTATTTAAAACCATATACAAATTTATCCCTTTCCATGATATTGAGTATTACAAAAACCTGGATTTTGTAGTGTCCCCTCAGTTATTGCAATGTAAATGGCAAAAAAGTAAAAATGTTTATCATTTACACAATTGTTTTTTTTTGAGCTTGAAATCTTTGTTGGTATTCATTGAAAAAAAAGCTTTGAATGAAAAGTAACATTTTAGGAAATTTTGTCATCTACAAGTCAGCACATATCTGATTTTGTGATATAATGAACCCGAAGGATGTTGTAGGCAGAAAACTTAAAAAAGTGCTGATTTCCGACAGTTTTTTCCATGGAAGAGGAGTGAGGAAAATTAGATTTTGTGCTACTTAACCGACCTGTAAAACATAAGAAAAATTGAGAGCTTCCCAACTTTTTGTAGGGTAAAACCTCTATTCATTGAACTATTAGTGCAATATAACGTAAAAAAGTCTGGTCTTTATTTGACTTACGGTAGCATAAAGGAAGAAACAAACTAAATCAGCTGTTCACAGTAAATATAATGTGTTCTGGATCCATCAGGATGTTTTCTATAAAAGTTATTTAACTAATAAAAATTTTCAAAAAAAATGTCTTTACTTTTCTAATTTGAATACAAAAAATGATTAAATAATTTATTTGTATCTCTGTTTTTAATTCCTAAAGTCTCATGGATGTAAATGTAATATTTTTTTTACTTTTACTGTACCTTTTACTGTAGCTGTACCTGCCAGATTTCATCAATACCGTCACTTTGACTGTTTATTTATGGTGGGCCTCGTCATTCCTCGCCACCACAGATAGTGCTTTAGACCATTTGATATTTAAATGAAAATTATTTTTGTAAATATATTGTCAGAACTAAAGAATGATATGGTTATTTATATAAAACAGATGTCTGATTAGGAATGACACTCGATGCAAAGCTCCGATGGAAGGTGCATGTAAAAAAGAAAAAAGAGGAGCTACAGCTCAAATTCAATAAAATGTTTTGGCTTATTGCAAGAAATTCAGAACTTTTGATAGCCAACAAGATACTGCTATACAAGCAAGTTATAAGACCAATATGGATCTATGGTGCACCACTCTGGGGATGTACAAGAAAAAGCAATAGTAAAATTATTCAAGTTTTCAAAATAAAGTATTGAGAACGATTGTCAACGCCTCTTGGTATGTGAGAAATGAAAACATACATAAGGACCTAGGTGTTGAATCTGTTCAGGAAGTCATTAAAAAGCTCTTGGTTAAGCATTATTGCAGGTTAGAACAGCATAATAATACAGAGATTGTCCAACTACTATGCCGCAGTGACAACACCACAAGAAGGCTGAAGAGGACCAAGCCAATTGACCTCTCCAGGCCGTAAAAACATTGGGACCAGCTGTCAGACTGCACCCCAGCACACAGTGAACACAATGATAAAGAAAAATTACTAGATGGGGCACGCCTCAGTTGTAATTAATATAAAATAAAAAAAGAAAAAAAGACATTGGGATTAAAATGGTTAAAAATATTTTATAAAAGTAAAATCTTTCAATAGATTTCTTAAGTAACATTTCAAATATAGCATATTTGTGAGTAAACAGGGAGAAGTTTTAATGTTCCAACCACTTCTGTTTTGACAGCGCAAGAAGGACAGTTTAACCCTTTCTCTTGGTGGGTGTCAAGACACAATCAGAAGATGGACTATTGGGGAGGCTCTATCCCCGGCTCACGTAAATGTGAGTGCGGTATAATGGGACAGTGCTTGGAGTCCACAAAGTGGTGCAACTGCGATTCAGGTGAGTTTAATTAAAGTCGTATTTAATTGTATTCCACTCCTGCCCTTATCTAAATGTTTAAAACTCAGGTATCTTTTAGTGTACACAAATCGTGTTTGCTAACCACTATTTTGTACAGTTTAAACATAAAAACACTAATTGAATGAAAACGTCAACCAAGCGTTTCAGATAGCTGTTGCTCAACTAAATGGAAAATATAGTACAATGCATTAACCCCTTTATTCAAAGAAAAAGCTGGAAATAAGTTAGGGCAATGTTGTATTGATTCCTGTATATTTTGTACAGAAATATAGTATTTATTTAGTACTTTCTGTCCATCTATGTCAAGAGTCCCGTATTCTTCTCATTAATATTGAATGATTGGATTTGTAGGTTTACTATTGCACTGTGTATAGGAGTTGGAGAGAATTCAAGGAGGGTAGCTCCCCCACTTCTATTGGGTAACTTCTCAATTCCTTATGGAGGTGCTTGCTCTGCTTGCCCTTTTCTCCATTTTGCCAATCTTTTTATTGTGCTGTAAGGTAACACTCATTTTGTTTTATATTCCTACTTACGGAAACTCACGTAAGTAGCTAAGGAAATGAGGTGTGTCCATACAGAGCCATGGATAAGGATAAGGAACACTGGAAGGTCACTAGGTTGTCCATAGCTCCGTTTGATACACCATTAAGCTGGTGTCATTCACTCCATCAGCATGGACGATGTATTCTTTAGAGTTAGCCAAGCTATGTAGAGTAGTGAATGTGAGTCTTGAGTAGATGAATCAGAATAGTATGAGTTAAAGGTTCAGTGAGTTGCTAAGCCCATCAGCTGCTCACTTAACCACCTCCACTGAATTTCATTATTGTTACTTTCATATTTTTTAAAGTTCCTTGTTACATCTTGGACCTTATGTGATTTTTGTGTCACTTTTCCGGGACCAGTAATTTTGTCTCTAAAATTTTCTCCTTAATCTCAGTTACGTTCAAAGGTTTCTCACCTTTACTTCATTGCTGTATGATGAAGATAACGATCATCTTATAAGGACATCATCATTAAATCTTTTTGTATTATGCATTATTACTCGTTACTGATATCAGGACATTAATAGTGTCTTATTAACAAAAGCATCTGCTGCATAAATACAATTCTGGCTAGATAAATATTTTTTTAGGTTGTGGGTTTTGGTGGCACTGGCACTGCAATTAAAGGATCTTTTGTATACCTAAGCCTCTTGGATTCTAGTTCAGAGACAGATGTCCTCAGTGAGTTTTACCAGTCTACTGACTAGCTTATTGTATTGCAAGTCCTCAGTGTCCTGCTGGAAAAAGCCTCACAGTCATAGATTGTGGCCTGCAGTCCCTCTTTTTTCCTTTATAACCTACATACAGTTTGTCTGGTATATTCCTGTCCTCTTAATGAATACATCCTCAGGCCACAGTGCCCTGTAATGAGTCTATTGGGTTTCTTGATTTGCCCTTTGCCCTTTGCTTAGCATCTTAATATTCCTGGCTGACAGCAATGTGTCCACTCTTGAAGTACGCTTTCCCTCAGCCTTGTTATTTTAGTCCTATAAGGGTTGTGTTTCTCACACCAGTGTTTGATCCCTGAGACATTTTCTGCTTCTAGATTTAATTAGAAACCCTTTTGCTATTACCTCCTCTTTTCTCAGTTTGCACATTTACACTATGATATGTACAAAAGTTTGTATGATTTGAGATAGGTCTTACTGATTTCAAATGTTTAACCCCATCATTCTCTTCTTCCACCGTAGATTGTGTTGGTCCGCCTAGCGTCCCTATAATCTGTTGCACTTCACTGTTGGTGAATTCGATGGTGTTATATATAACCCCAGTTTTTGCTTTCCCCTTCATGTTGTTTTTATTCTTCAGGCCCATTTTTGCCAGTTCCCTGGGATTTTGTGAACTTTAAAGGTTGTTTTGAGCCATAAAATACAAGTAGCTAAGGAAGTAAATTTTTTTTTTTTTTTTTTTTTTTTTATTTAACGTCTGACTATTGTGCACACTTGGGCTAATGCAGACGATGGGATAATTTATAGTGTATGAAAATGCCAAGCCCTGGCCGGGAATCGAACCTGGGTCCTCGGGGTGAAAGCCTAGTACGCTATCAACTAGGCCACCGAGGTGGCCCGGGGAGTAAAATATCTACCCGTGCAGAGCTCAGAATGCATAGATAAGACATGATTAAATGTGGTGGTCCCTGTAGTATTCAGAATCCACATACTTAAGCTAAGTTCCTCTTTATCTAAATCCGCATACTTAAGCTAAGTTCCCCTTTATCAGAGTCTGCATACTTAAGCTAAGCTCCTCTTTATCAGAGTCCGCATACTTAAGCTAAGCTCCCCTTTATCAGAGTTCGCATATTTAAGCTAAGTTACCCTTTATCCTAATCTGCGTACTTAAGCTAAGTTCCATTTTATCAGAGTCCACAATCATACTTTAGCCAAGTTTTTCTTTATCAGAGTCTGCATACTTAAGCTAAACTCCCCTTCGTCAGACTTTACATATTTAAGCTAAATTTCCCTTCATCTTAATCCGCATTCTTAAGCTAAGTTCCAATTTATCAGAGTTCACAATCATACTTAAGCTATGTTCCCCTTTATCAGAGTCTGCATACTTAAGCTAAGTTCTCCCTTCAGCCAGACAACTTTTAGCACACTCTGTTCCACTTTGATTGGGGTGAAGGAATTTAATCCAAGAGCAGATAGATGAAGAAATTGTGCGATACAGCTAGGGCACTTAGGAATTGCCAAACCTGTACTCACAACATGTGAGCCCCTGATTAATGTTACCACTGTATCATAGTATCTGAACTCGGCATTGTGTGACAGCGATTTGGAGTTGTATACTTTTTGAAAGTGCTGGTTCTAACTTTTTAACTCTTTCTTCAACTGTTAAATTATCATTTCATTAAAATGAAATTCAGTTGAATTTTAATTTCCTCATGTGTTTAAATAATTAAATTTTAGTAGAGGAACATAAATAAATGTTAACAGAAGAACGTTAAACACTTTGTGTAATGTGTTAGTTATTTGAATGTTGTACATCATAACGGATGTGTTCACTTGTTCAATAGGCTTGGAAGGATGGACTGAAGACGGTGGAGATATCAAAGAAAAACAACACCTTCCTGTAAGACAGCTTAGGTTTGGTGACACTGGCACACCATTGGATGATAAGGAGGGTCGGTATACGTTGGGTCCTTTACTCTGCGAAGGAGATGGTAAGTTCATGTATACGGAGCGTTTGTAAAAAGAACGCTAGAATTTTATAAAAAAATAACCAAAGGATGATAGCAAAAACAATCCAGTTGATCATGCAAATCAGTTCACGATTACATTTATACTGTTTTGTAACTAACCTCTAGTACTGAATAGGTACTTACCTATTGTACAATATTATGAGTAGATATATCGAGCAATTCAGATAAAGAAATGAGTAAAGCATTATCTATAGAGAGAAAAATTTATTTTTATATAAATAAAAGTAAATTTTTATTTAATTTATTATTAACAATTTATGAGGTGTGTTCAGAAAGTAACGAGAATTTTTAAATTCCGCGGGCTTCGAGAGTCCGATTGTCAAACATTTTTTTATTGTTGGTATACATGCCCTTGAAGTATGATAAGACTTTCAGCTGTTTTTATTGTTGACTTTGTGACAGCCACTAAGGTTAGACGTGTTTTTATGAGCTCAGCGATTTTCGTTTGTTAAAAGAAATGGATTAAAGAATTTGTATAAAATTTTGCGTAAAAAATGGAATAGTGTAAGAAAGTGTGTGAAGTGTTAACAAAGGCCTATTGTGAGTCTCTTATGAGTAAAACAAGAGTTTACGAGCGGTATAAGCGTTTCCAAGAAGGCCGTGAAGACGAAGATGACGAACACCCTGGACACCCCAGTACATCAACTACTGATGAAAACGTGGAAAAAGTGAAAGAAATGGTTACAAACAATCGTCGAATCACAATTAGAGAGGTCGCTGATGATGTTGGCATATCGATTGGATCATGTCATGACATTGTTTCCAATGTTTTGTGTATGAAACGCGTGGCAGCAAATTGTTGAATTTTGAACAAAAACAGCGGCGAATAGAAGTTGCTCAGGAGTCACTAAATGAAGTCAACAACGATGCAGAATTACTGAAACGTATTATAACAGGTGATGAAACATGGGTTTACGGATATGATGTCAAAACTAAGACTCAATCATCCCAGTGGAGGCATTTTGGCTCGCCAAGACCGAAAAAGGCTTAACAAGTGCGGTCAAATGTGAAGGTTATGCTCACTGTGTTCTTCGATATTAATGGCATAATGCATCATGAATTCCTGCCACCAGGTGAAACAGTCAATAAGGAGTACAACTTACAAGTTCAACGCTGTTTGCGTGAAGCAATCCGAAAAAATTGCCCGGATCTGTGGAAAAACAATTCATGGCTTTTGCACCACTATAATGCACCAGCTCACACTTCATTGCTTGTTTGTGAATTTTTGGCCAAAAACCGTACTGTAACGATGCTCCAGCCTCCATATTCCGTGTGACATGGCTTCATGTGACTTTTCATATTTCCAAAAATAAAGAGAACCTTAAAGGGCCATCGTTTTACGGCTGTAGATGACATTAAAAGCGCATCGCTGAAGAAACTAAAGGCTATCTCAAAGATCGAGTTTGAGAAGTGTTTCGAGGATTGGAAGAAGCGCTGGCACAAGTGCATAATCTCCAATGGGGACTATTTTGAAGGCGACAACATCAATGTAGAAGAATAAATAATTTTTTTTTCAAAAAATCAAAATTCTCGTTACTTTCTGAACACACCTCGTTATGTTTTACCATTTTATGAACATTTACACCTGTTATTTCATTTGATTCTTTATTTGTTATTTATTTCAGGGGTAGAGTCCTTAGTTTAATTTTTGTTTTATTTTATTTTAAGGCGAAAGCTTATTTAGGCTATAATTGCCTCCCTAAATGTAAGTGTGAGTGTGAAGTGTTAAAAGTTGTAAGTGTGTGTTAGACTCGGGTACCACGAGGGACGTCTACATCCTCTCAATAGGTACAGCTAGTCCTCACCCCCTGCAGGGTCCTTAGTTTAAAGGCATATAAGAGAACATTATTTAATACAAACTATTTTTTTTTTAGAAGGAAGTAATAAAATAAATTTTTGTAGTACAATAAGCCTGTCTCAGTTTTTTGTCGGATTGGGTGATGTGATTGCCCTCGATAACCCACATATAAGGGAAAAACTTTTTAGAACCATTAAAAACACAATGTCATGACAAATATTATATGTGAAGTATTTAAGTTAAAACATCATTTCCAAATTAATTAGAAGAATAACAATTAAAAAAAAAACTTTTTAAATGAAAACGATTGATTTACGATATTGAGATCACTGAAAAAATCCTATTATTTAGGGAACCGCAAACCAAAAAAGATTGGGAACCTCTGGTTTAATGTATTTCTGATGTAATCTTTTATTTTTAAAAGAAAGTTAATAAAATTATGACACCTACTGTGATGTGCAAACATTTTGTTTTGTTTCTCCTTGTTGGATAATGGAGGGCCAGTGTGTCTCAGGTGGCTAAGACAATGGACGGTTATACTTTTCGAAAATGCAGTTACCGCCATAACCTTTATCCTTTTGTAAATGCTGAGGGTTTATCCTCATTAGTCTAGCTGGCATAAAGTAAGAATGGAGGGAAAAAGTAGTAAGACAGTTGCTTGCATCATTATAAGTATAATTTTTGTCCAGTGCTTTTTTTCAGAAAATATGGCATGTTATTTTCTGTTATTACAGTTTTCCAAAAAAAAAAAAATTGTTTAAATCACATTTAATAAAGAAATATAAGGTCACCGATTTATCCAAAACTCGCCTTATTAGCAAACATATTTTGTACGTGCATGTAATTTATTGAATAATTGAAATAATCCAGTAATTATTTTGTTCAGATCTTTTCAATAACGTAGTGACCTTTCGGATAACAGACGCCACAATCAACTTGCCTACATTCGACATGGGTCACAGTGGCGACATCTACTTTGAGTTCAAAACGACCGTTCAGAACGCTGTTATTTTCCACAGTAAAGGGCCAACAGATTTTATAAAGATCTCTATTTTGGGTAAGTTAGTAATCCTTTTAAATTTTTATAGACGAAAGTTTAAATATTTTGAAATTTGAAGCTTTGACTGTGTGGACTTGAGAATAATGCTGGAAATTTGTGGTGAATAACAGAACTCAGCAATGGATTAAAACTGTTTTCATTTCATAAGAAATCCCTCTGACATGATTCAAGTAGTTTTTGACAATTTTGGCAGATGCTTATTATTTGTATCTGTTTTCAGGTGGAGATACCATTCAGTTTAACTACCAAGCGGGTAGCGGACCTTTGGGTGTCAGTGTAGAGACTTCAAACAAGTTAGCTGATAACAACTGGCATTCTGTGTCTGTAGAGAGAAATAGGTCAGTGTTACCAACTGCAACAGTTTAAATTAAAGAAATTAGTATCATTTCTGTTTTTCCTACTTACGTCTCCATCTATCCAAAGGTAACCCACTGTTGACTGATGGTAAGAATGCAAGGCTGGGAGGTAAAGTTTGACCTTGATTGAAGTACTACTACTACTACCACATTTGCTTGTCCGTACAGATATGTACAGCTGCACTTCTACAAACTAGAATCTGCTGGTATTATTAATCCAGAGGCATTTTCTTAAAAGCTTTCAGAAATGAGCAGTGTTGCAGTCTTTCTGTCAATAGCAGCCTCGGTGGCCTAGTTGATAGCGTACTGGGCTTTCACCCCGAGGATCCGGGTTCGATTCACGGCCAGAGCTTGGCATTTTCATACGCTATAAATCATCCCATCGTCTGCATTAGTCTGTGTGCATAATATTCGGACGTTAAAAAAAAAAAAATTCTGTCAGTCGACTGTACGTTTTTCCCTTTGGGCCAGTGAACTGTTTTTGGAATTCATGTTTCCAAAATAAATTTTTCATAACACGTTATGATAAGGAATTGAGGATTGCATGCAACCAATTAGTGTGTCCTTAATCAATAACATTGTTTTTGTTAAAACACAGTTTTGCTTTTAAAACTGTTCAGGTTTAGTGGTTGTACACGAATTGAATTTTTTAATTTTTGTTTGTATTGTAGTTGTAAAACTGTAATTTTTATTTACGAGGGCTATTCAGAAAGTAAATTACGTTTTTGGATAAAAAAAAAACTAAGTACAGGAAAAAAATTTTATTATATACATTTGAAAGAGGAACTAAAATACTATTTTTCGACATAATCGCCAAACAAATTTAGACATTTGTCATATCGGTGAACTAGCTTTGAAATTCCCGTGTCGTAGAATTCCGCCGCCTGTGACGCCAGCCAGTCAGTCACGCCCGCGCGAGATCTGCGTCGTCATCAGCGCTGTGTTGCAAGCCAAGTCTTCATCTTCGGGAATAAGTGGAAATCACTAGGTGCCAGGTCCGGACTGTAGGGTGGATGAGGGAAAATCTCCCACTTGAAGGCCGTCAAGACGTCTTTGTTCGATTTGCCGTGTGAGGCGGGCATTGTCGCAAAAACAACACTTTTGCACTCAGTTTTCCTCTCCGCTTGTTCTGGATAGCTCGTCTTAAGTTTCAGTAATGTTTGGCAATACCTTTCTGAGTTTATGGTTGCTCCACGTTCTAGGAAGTCAACCAGAAGAACACCTTTCCTGTCCCAAAAACGGTCGCCATGATCTTCCTTGCTGACAGGGTTTGCAAACATTTCCTCGTTTTTGGGGGAATTTGTGTGCCCCCACTCCATAGACTGTAGTTTTGTCTCACAGGTAACGTGCTTAACCCAAGTCTCATCTCCCGTTACGATGCGATCAAGAAATGATTCACCATCTTTGTCGTAAGCGTCCAGAAATGACAACGATGCAGCCATACGCTGACCCTTGTGCTGTTCTGTCAGGAACTTTGGCACCCATCTGGCACAAAACTTATGGTATCCTAACTTTTTGGTGACAATTTAGTACAACAATGTTCGCGAAACTTGTGGGAAACAAAGTGAAAGTTCGGTTATTGTGAAACGGCGGTTTTCACGAATTTTTCATTGACATTTGCAACCAGCTCATCACTCACAATGCTCGGTCTGCCACTCTTCTCTTCGTCATGAACATTACTTCGTCCATTTTTAAATCTAATGCACCATTGGCGAACTCCACCTTCACTGATTACGCATTTGAAGACTTGGCTTGCAACACAGCGCCGATGACGACGCAGATCTCCGCGGGCGTGACTGACTGGCTGGCGCTCACAGGCGGCGGAATTCTACGACACGGGAATTTCAAAGCTAGTTCACCGATATGACAAATGTCTAAATTTGTTTGGCGATTATGTCGAAAAATAGTATTTTAGTTCCTCTTTCAAATGTATATAATAAAATTTTTTTCCTGTACTTAGTTTTTTTTTTAACCAAAAACGTAATCTACTTTCTGAATAGCCCTCGTATTAACAGCTGATAATGCTTATAACTTTTTTAGAAAAGTTGGTATTCTTATTGTAGTTTATCTGTAAACAGCAAACAGGCCGGTGGAGTGTTGAGGACAAAAATGTTTGATAATGGGGAAGATACAAAAACTTATAAAGTCTCAGTTATTAAACAAAAGAAATCATTGTATAGAAAAAAAAGTACAGCACATTTAAACAACTAAAGAAATTAAATCATTAGTAACTTTCTGCATTGCTTCACCCTTGTCCAGTCCCCTAATTTTTTTTCCACTAACGATAATTTTTGTTACTGATTGTTTCATGACATTAACCATGAGTCTTCAGTTTGGAACCTGACGCCAGCTTGTAAAGTTAGGTTCATGAATGTGCCTTACACAATAGTATGCACTTGATTCGAATTCGCTTGTATGTTTTATAATTTCTGACAGTGCCGGTGTGTGCCAGATAAAAAAAAAAGGAATATCAGATGAGTGAAGGATAAACCCTGTAAAAAAAAGGATGAAAAAAAGCCATGCTTACTGTTAGTGCAATTTTTTGTTTGTTCACACACCAATCTAATATATACATTTTAAGAATAATATAAACTAAATATTACAAAGTTTGTGCATTGTTTTTATACTAATTTAATAAGTCATAACCTATTATAAAGTTTTTTAGCAGAACATAGTATGATA